>VWZN01009788.1:691278-730237 GCA_013396955.1 Regulus satrapa | reverse complement strand
GAGGGGAAGGGGGGCAGGGCCGGGTCGGGTGGGGGAGGGGAGGCCCTTCCCCTCCCCCTCTGCGCGGAGTTCTCCCCCATCCCGGGCTGGGCTCCTCGGCTCCCACCCCCGGCGCTCCCGGGGCTTCTGCCCCCGCAGCCAAGTTATTGATCAGCGCTCCGGCCAAGTTCGGAGCACCCCGCGGGGGCAGGGCCCGGTTCGGGGCACGGAATGAGCTTCTGTTTTCCCATTTCACAGCGTCTCTCCTTCCCAGGGCTTAGCCCTGTCCGAAACCCTGGTGTAAATTGGGTGTTGCATCAGTTAGAGGGGCTCGCACGGCTGATGCGGTGTGTGCTGTTTTCTTGGTGGAGGATTTAAGTGCTGAAAATTGTGGCTTGTTATTGCTGTACCCTCGAAAGGGTTAAAATTTATCGTGTTGTTCCAGGTGAATTTAATCTTTCATCACCGAATTTCCTTTTAAGGCAGCTTGACAGAATAAAAGTCTCTCCCTTGCTTGTCTTTATCCCCAGAACAGCAAAACTTTGTCTGTGCTTTATGGCAGGGGCTGGTTGCTGCAGATGACACGTGAGTCTGGAGGAAAGTTTGGTTTGTAGGTCGCTGTGTAGGAAAGTGAAGTTTGCTGGTGAAGTTTTTACTACTCTCCAGTGTGCTCGACTTCCTCGTTTTCCTGTCTGTGTAAATCAAATTCCTAACTGATTTATGGGGGAGGGGATCACAAAACATATTCCTTCCTTATTGTTAAGGCGTGAGAGGCATGGTCAGGAGAACCAGGTCTTTGTTGCATTTAAAAAAAAAAAAAAAAGAAAAAGAAGGGGGCGTTTTGGGTTTGTCTGACTGGCTTTGGTGTCCTTTCGAGCTAAAATAAATGTCCTAGTACGTTGTGTGCATTAAGGGGGTTCTTTGCTGTTGGTGGCCTCTACCCTTGGGGTGTTGTGAGTTGTGCTCCTTTAGCAGCGAGGGCACACGTGCAAAATTGCTGTTTGGGGTTTGGTTGTACCTGGGCTTCGGGGCAGGTTCGTGCCCTCCTCTTGCTCTGAGTAACCCAAAGGCTTGTCCATGTAAAGCTCGCATTGGATTTGGGGCCTTCCTTTGGATATGTGTGTTAAGGGGCTTTTTGGAGTACATTCCAAACGAGGACTGGACTGCAAGCTCCTGTGTGTGTCCTTAAATTTATGTGAATGGGTATGTGTCCGTGGATGAGCTGTGAAGGGCTCTTTTGCCCTTCTCCATTGAAAAAACGGGGCTGGTGGTGGTGCTTAGGGTGCAGGTGGTGCCCTGTAGTTAGCTGATGGAAACAAACTTTCTGTGGTTTTCTCTAGTGTGTTTGTTTTTTTTTTTTCTTTGTTTTTAGGGTCTAATGGAACGGTAACATTTTGTATTATTTACCTAGGGTCACTTGAGCCAGTACACTGCCTTAAGTTTTCTTGAGGGAACTTGGATTTTTCTCCATGAGAACTGTGTTTTCTGGTACTGTGTCTTGGGAGCGTGGTGGCCTGCCTCCCAAACTGTTATTGGGAACACCTGGAGAGCGCTTAGCTCCCTTTCCTTGAGGAAAGGAGAAGGAAATGGAATTTAAATGTATGAAAGGAGTTAGAGTTTGGCTTTTGGGCTTTATAATTTGTTGTTAAGACTGTGCAAGAGTGTATAGTTTTTGTTTGTTTGAACGTGCACAGCCATAATGTGTGCGTGTAGCATAAAGAACACAATAATTACAGAATATTCTGTTGCTTAAGCTTTTTTCCCCTTTCAAACAGGTAGTTAAGATTTTTTTTTTCCTGTGAGTTTCTTTTTTAATATGAATACTTCTTTCGGTTTTACTCTATATATGGTAATTATTGATGTTTGTGTAATGCTTTGAAGTTGTAAGGCAGGGTATAAGCGCTAAGTACCCAACAGCAATACTTCATAGTCATTTTCCCATCATGAAAGAGTTTGATGCTAAAAAATGCTACAGCCCTAAGCATAAAGAGGCTCTGGATGGATTAGGGGGAATGGCCAAAATTGCTGATAATGTTGTTTTCAGATAATAGTTTTAAGTTAGGAAGAACAGATCTGAATAATATAAAGCAAACTGACTTATTTTACCTAACTTCATTTTGGTCTGGAATTTAATAGAACGTGGGCTTCACATTTGAGTCACAATGTGTTTGCTGTTATAAGTTCTGTAGTGGCAGTAAAGACCCACATCCTACAAGGATGTAATTGTGCAGAAGTCAGGAAGTCCTGTAAAACACACAGCTTTGTGAACATCAGCGGTCTCATTCAGCTGAATGAGCTCTGCAGCTGTCTGTGTAGTTGCTCCCAGAAGTTGGGTGTGTTTTGTATTAGCGGTGGGCATGAATCTTTCATTACACGGATGCTGTTTTGGTACGACGGCACTGTAGGGTGTTTTGGGAAGGCTGAGGTAGTGACAGGTGTGACAGCTTTTCACTAATTCACCTTACACTAATTCCTTTGCTCATTGGGAGTCCCAAGTGATAGTTGCCCCTCCAGGTTTTGCTTGCTTTGCCTGTGTCTTCTGTCCCCCTGGTGCCACAGGGGGGACAGAGGTCATGGTGCCCGTGTGAATTGTGACACCTTGCTGGCAGGGACACCGCTGGCAAGCGGAGGAGAGACAGACACAAACCTCCCACCAGCTCTTCCCTTTCCCAATGGGTCAGGGTGGTGGTAAAGTGATCAGGTCCGTGCTTTGGAGAAGAGGGCAAGGACAAGGTGTGCTGCAGGTTGGCGTTGTGTTGATACTGAAATAATTGTGACACTGGGATGTATCGTACCCAAGCGTGCGTGACTCATTCATAATCGAATACATGTTGTTCATATTTGGGTGGTGTGGTGCTGGTCTGTGTGCTGACCATCCTCGCTGGGTGTGTGCTTGCACATGCGTGCTCCCAGAGTTCAGGGTGTAATAATGACTCTATTTAATGCCCCCAAACATCAGCTCGTGGCAAGTAGCTGCAGGTTGGGAGTGAAGTGAAAGTGTGTGTGTGTGCGCACACTCTGTAATTATGCCTGTTTGGCTCCTGCAAAAAGTAACTGCTCTGAGAATATACTCATTGCATGCTCATTTTTAAATACAATCTTAAGTGTTTGTGTTAGGTGAAGAAGTGTCAGTAGCTTCCCATTAGGAAATATGATTGACAGCTCTTCTCTCTTTCTGAGTTGCATTGTTGCATTAATGTAGTAGCTTCAAATCAACAGGTGACAAAGAAACCATTTCTATGTTCCTGCTGCTGATTTAGCTACCCCAGTCCCAAATGTGCTCAGTTTAAGTGCTGAACTATTAAGTTAGATGGTCTTAATTTCTGTAAAGTCACTTAATGATGAGTGACTTTACTAGAAAAAGGTTCATCCAGTGATCCCGAGCAGAGTAGATGGAGACCGCTTTGTTCATTCCATAATTGGTTTCTTCCGAGATAAAGTGTGACAGTGGAATGAGGAATAAGGACTATCTTTTGATATGAAATTGTAAGGGAATATATTTGCTTTCCTTTAGTTTGGCAAAATTGAATTAGCTAACTGGAGGTAAGAAGCAGTGAAAAATGAGGCAGCATAGCTGTCGCTTTGGGCGAGTTGATTGCTTGAATGAAAAGGTATGGAAGTCTGTTTTGGAAATTGCCAATTTGTATGGAAACTGGCGAACTTCTTAGGGTTCCGTCTTGTCACATCTAATCCAAGATGAGAAGGCCCTTTCCTTCCTTCTCATAGGGAAAACAAGGCTGAACTTGTTTATACAAAATGCCCTGGAGTCTTAGTGGCCTTGTTTGAGCTCAGGTTAAATGTTCCTTTGGTTCTGCAGGATCTACAGAGCTGTAACTCAGCTTACACTCTGAAACCTTTGTCTTTAATACCTTACCACTTACCTTTCTGTGACATCCTTTAGACTTAACTTTTTATATATTGATAAGTAGCCTTAAAAAAAAAAAAAAAAAAAAATTCTTCCTTGATAAGAAGCGGTCATTCCCAGCTGGAGATTGCGTAACTGCAGGGGAAAATGCACTCTCTGGTCGGGTGTGTAGGATTTTGCTGGCTTGGCTAGCCAAGGAGTGAAATTGCCAGTGTTGCAGCTCAGCCTTGCTTGCTTGCTTCTTGGATGGGCTGATTGCAGGAAGACTTCTGGGTGCATTTCCTTACATGTAGCAATAGTAGTCAAAAGGTCTGGTGAACTGGTGTAGCTTTCTGAAGAACCTACTGAAAGAAGGGGGAGCGTTATGGAATATATGGCCAATATATGTAACGCCTTTCAAGAGTCTCCTTTTACTTTTGAATGTAATTGTGCATGGCCAAACTCAGTGCTAAGTGGAGATGCTGAGGTCCTTTGGACTATGTTAGCTGGAATGCCAGAAGCAACGTCCCTAGGTGTGCTATGGGCCTAACATGCCGGTTGTTGAGGATGAGTAATGTGGGCAGATTGGGTGTCACCCTGGCTGTGTGGTTCAGGGCCTGCCCCTGGCCCTTCCTGGTGCTCTGTGTATCCTGCTTGTCTCCAGGAGCTGGAGGTGTGGTGGAAGTCGGGGATCTGGTCTCTGAATTTGTGCTGTAGTTGTGCTTGGTGCAAGCATGACTCCTCTTAAGAAGAGTATAAGCTGGCATCTGCAGCTCTAAAGTAAGATATTAATAGTCTTATTTTCAAAGATGCTGAGTCCCTGCAGTTGCATGTGAAGTTGGCAGTCTCTGTGTGTGCTTAGCATTTCTAAAAATCAACTCTTGTGTGTGGTTTGCAGGCTCTTGCAAACTCCCGTGAGGGTGTTGTTTCTGTTCCTAGGAGCAGTATTAGTAAAAGGCTATGTTGTGTGCTCTGACTTGTGTTTATTGTTGTAATTCTGAAGTCTCCATGTTGCAGAGGAGCAATCTTGCTTACTAGTAATGTCTAGCAGTAAAAAATCAGAATCATCCAGAGAAAACAGTTGTGTGGGGTTTTTTTGGTTTTTTTTTTTGTTTTATGATCTGAGACTCTCTGTTCAGTGTCAGAGTGTTGCAGACGCTCTCCACAACCGTGTGCCATGTGCAGACGGTCTGGTGGTGTTTCGGCTCGCTGGCTGGAGGTTGTAGCTGGTGGGCTGTGAGCAGCAGACCTTCCCCTTCAGCGGGGCAGTAGTTTTGCCAGCCTGGCAGGGCAGGCGAGCAGCTGTCCCTGCAGTAATGCTGGTGCCCCTTTTAACCCGTCGTGGGTTTGGGGAACGGTTTGGTCGCTTCTCTGGCTGCACGCAGAGCTCCCTCTCGCCCCACTGACGTCAGGTGGATGGTAGATTTTTATGAATTGGGATGTGAAGGTGGGAACTTTGCTCTGTGCACAGCTACGTGCCCGTTGGTGGTGACCAGAGAGCTACAGAAAAGATCTCTAGTGCTGCCTATTCCTGGAGCATTTTTCCAAGGTTATGAGTTAAGGGTCACATATTTACTGTTTGTGAAAATGTAGTGCTAAATACTGTGCCTGCTGCCAAAACCACAGAAATTGTCAAGGTCTAGAGCCCTAAATAGAACCCATCCTTAAAGTTGCATCCATTTGACATAAACACTGTTAGAACTTCTGGCTCTTCTCATGGGCGACCTATTGCCAGCAAACTGAATGGGGAATTATGGATGGTAAGCACATATGAGGCAGATTTCAGTCTCCTGATGGTTCCCTAAAAGTACCAGGCAAAGAGGAGACAGCTTGATTTCCTGGAATAAGTTGCCCAGGCTGGCCGAGGAGTGGAATAACAAGTTTCATAGCTCTTTAGTGGTTTTTGGACAGACTGATTCATGCTGGAGTGTCAGCATGACTTCTGAAAATACAATTTTGCTTTGTAAAAATAGTATTAAGAATATGTAGTTGTTTTTCATTTATTATTGATATTGGTCTAACTTACAGCGCTCTTGGATAAATGAGCGTTTTTTGCCATTAATTTCAGCAGTTGAGAGAGGAGCTTACCTTAAAGTACGGGTTGATCTGAAGAGAGATGAGTGAGTCTGACCCTCCCCCCCTGCTTCCTGGTCTCTCTAGCTCACAGTAAGCATGAGAACTTATCCTCTTTTAGGTTATGTCTAAATTTGTGGGGAAAAAATAGTTTTGATATTGCATAGACCTATGGGGGAAATAACAAGAGATCTGGGTCAAATAAGTAGGACGTGCAAGATTTAGAAACTGTTGAAGTGTATTTATTTGTCCTATATTAGGTTAAAGGAAGTATTGATGCTCTCAGTTTGGCAACTTGTCCTTCAGTCTGCAGTGTGCCGTAAAGGGAAGACAACTGTTAAACAATGAATCACCACTAATTTTTGTATGGATGTCCACGTTCTTCTCTAGTGCAGAAATTTCTGCTTGTTTATCAGCACAAACACACTTTCCTAAATCCAGACTCTTGGATATAAATTTAATTGGGAAGTGCATTGTAAAAATATAGGTATTTGCCATGATGATGTTTGTGATTCTGTAATGTATTTACTTTGGAGTTACATTTGTTCAGATTTTATACGTTTTAATGTACTTTGTATATAGCAAAGTTGGGCTGAATGTGGATGGAGGAAAATGAGGGATGGCGTTGTCAAACCATCTATTAATGCTGACATCAAATAAATTGTGCTACAAACGTACCTTGTGTAGCAATGAATTAGCTGTTTCCCATTGCTAGTGCAGCAAATTAGGGTTTATGGAAGTGGGGTCTGTACTTGCTAAGCAACATGAATGTTTTCCTAATGCTGACACGGTACCTGGTTTTCCACTTTATTTTGAATGCACAACTAAATTTCACAATCTGGTGTCTTGTTTAGACTGTAAGTATTGTGGTGTTGTGGGCATGAAAAAAAGTCAGCAACATGAAACTTCAATATGTTGAGTTGTGACAGAACTTGAAGACAAATGCAATGAAACACCCTACTAAGCCGTTTTGGTGAGCTTGATCTGATAGCAGGAATGGATATCTAAATGTAGCTGATTAATATAAACCAACTTATTTTTCTTTTTTTTTAAACAGCTTTTGCCTTTATAGTAAATAATTGTCACAATTGTTTGAGTTATAAGAAAAATGCTTTATATTTGTGAATGTCTTCCAAGGCAGATTGTGAATGGCCTTTGATTACGTTAGAAATGTCAATGTTATCTCTCTGTTGGCAAAATCCACATTAGTTGGTTCTTCTGCTGTCTACATGTGCAAGGTTATTTGATATGGATTAGTTATTCCTCATTCATCAAGGCTCTTTAGAAGATTCCTTTTTACAGTACCTATAATACACATTAAATACATTAGCCATTAGGAGTATCTTCTATTAAAATAAACCAAAAAGCCCTCTTGACCACTGGGTCATCCCGTTGAGGTGCCTGGCCACCCCAGCCCTCCCAGGTGTATTATATTCTGGTATGATGGCCACTGCTTTTGTCTTAAAAAATGAACCCTGTCTCTGTGGTTCTGTGGACTGGTTGCGAAAGCACCAAATTCAATTTTCCCATCAGTCTGCTGTTGTCCCAGTGGCTGGAACACAGCTGGGGTCCCATGTTAGAGAGATGCTCTCTGCTTGCGTGTACCGGGGGCTTTTAGAGATCCTGTGTGTATTGACAGAAATGGTGGGAAGAATTTAAAAAAAACACGAAAGATAAAGGGATGGAAACTCTGAGGTAGCCAGGGAAAACACTCTGGATATGTTTTGACTTGCTCTTTGACGCTGTGGTGACTTCATACGCGGTGCTCGGAGGGTATGTGAAATGCAGCGTCAGACTCCGGCTAGGAGAACATCCCTTGTCCCTTCCGTAGGCTGAGAGCTCTCTGTTGTGCCAGCAGCAAGGTTGTGTATGCTGGACACTGCTGCCGGGCTCCAGAAAGCTCCACTGATGGTGTTAGAATATGTGAATTTTCATTTGTGTGCTTAATGTGCCTCCTCCTTTCCCAGCTGTGGCCTGTAACTGCCTGCTTGCTGAACGGAGTTTTTTTCCAAGGTGAAATGCAAGAAATGCGCAGGTTTTAAAAACACATTCAGAGATCAGGCTAGTCAGATTTCATTTGTGTTAATGTTCCTGTAAATGGTGAAAGTTTGGAACTGCAATGTACTTCCTTGTGCCTGTTGCTGCCTTCTCGTATTTGCTAATCTGGTGCTGCTGGGCCTACTGCTGTTCTGTGTAATTAAAAGAACCCCCCCAAGCCTCCCCCTGTGTGATAAAAAGACAAGTAGTGCAAGATTGTGCTGCTTCTTTCTCTCTGGATTAACCCCTTCCAGGTGTCAGGGTTGGCTCTGCCTTCTCCTCTTGGCTCTGCTTCCTTGTCTGTGCTGGAGCGGGAAAGTGGCAAATAAGTGTAGTGAGCTGGAGTGTTTTGTGTCCACCCTGACAGTTTGCACCATTTTATTCTTACCGCTTCCTAAGTCTTTATTTAATTTTTCTAATAATTCCCCACCTGGCTTTTTTCCTGGGTTTTTTCTCTCCTTTTTTTGTTGTTTAGGACTTTTCTTTTGCGTTCTCCCCATCTGTTCTCTTGTGAGTCCTTTAAATCAAAGAAGTGCCTTTTTGTTTCTGTTCTCTGGGTTTTCTGTTTTCTTCCTCTTTCTCAAAATGTTAGTTAAGTTTATATGCAGGACTGGGTCCTAAGCGGCCCTCTTGAACTGGATGGGTTGAATGGGTTTGGATGATGTAGCCTGAGTCAGTGGTGGAGGAAAACCTGCTGGGCTGCTGGGGAAGTCTCATTTTCCTGTGTGTGCAGCGAGCGGGAGGTGAGCGAGGGGCCTGCCTGTGGGCACATGGGTGGTTGGGATGGGCGCACAGGGCAGGAAATGCAGAGGACAAATTTTGGCAGTGCTTTTATATGATAAAAATAATCTTGGCTCCAGGCATATAGCATTGATCCAACTCTGGATGAAGTCAGAGGGAGGCTTTGGAGGGAGTTGGTGTGAGCATTTAGTGAAGGCACAAAAAGCTGAGGAAGCTGGAGCAAAAACCTCTGCGCAAGGTGGTGTTGGCTTTGGGCTTTTCAAAATAAGGGGTTTTATGCAAGAAGGTTTTATTGATGTTGTGACTTAAAATTAGCGAAAACAAAGCCAGTCATCGTGAAATCAGTGGCAGCCTTATCTTATTGTTTTTATTGTGGGTAGTGTTGACAAGTCACATGCCCCATTGTTCTGGGTGAACAAACAGGGCTTTGAGGCTGCGAGCTGGGACGTGCGCACAGGCGCCTTTGTCCTGTGTGGAGCTGCGACTTCGGAGTTGAGAGATTTTTCTTTAAAGAGTTCACATCCACAGAATGCATGATAAAATACTCTCTTGCTGGATATCTAAGCACCAATTTTGTTTCTTGTCTGGTTGTCCAGAACCTAAGAATATAAATCACGGGTGACTTAATGGACCATGAGCTCTTTCCTACCTCGTTGCCCAGTGAAACCTATGGATAGCAGGCTTGTGTTCTGGCTCTGGAGTGGGTGTGCTTGGGACAGAGAGAATGCAGAATGTATTTTTGAGAAAGTCACTAGAAGATTTTTGCTTGAAAGTCTTCCAGGTGTAAGTGCTTTAACCACAGAACTGGTGACACTAGAGACAGTAATAGTGAACCTCATCTCTACTGAAGTCACAGTTTTGTAGATCACCTCTAAATTACTCATGCCATTTATAAATCCCTGTAATCAGGATATGTGTAGTGTAACTAAGATGGATGCAGTAGAGACTGGCTGCAGGAGCAGACTTGGCACGTGTAGGCTGTGGATGTAGTCATCCAGCCGTATCTGGGGGAGAATTCCATTGAAATTGCTGTGAGTTTTGCTTAAGGAAGAGCAGAAAGATTAGTCTTCCCTGCCTACAGTGATTTTTATGATGTTGTTGTTTTTAGTACATCTTTTAACAGTGCCTGTGTAGCTCATTGTCTGGTCCAGTATTTTTGATTTGTAAAATAAATGTGGTTGTGGTTTAGGGTTTTTAATTTTTTTTTTTTTAAATCAGCTTATAATCTTGATTTTTTCTCTTTGGAAACTGGTGCTTGCATTGTGTTTTATACTCTATACAGGGTTCACTAAAATGATCTTGAATTGTCAGAGCTCCACAGTAGGTATTACTAAGTTGCTTTCATATGTAATAGCACGGAAGGTGGTAGAAACTTTCAAGCTGGTAGAAATTCTCGTAGCAATCTTGACTGCGTGTCGACAGTATCAGCTGTGTGTCCATCTGCTCTCTGGTATTAGAAAACTTCCCCAGTCTGGGTGGCTTGCAGACAGTAAAATACTGCTTTAATTTCAATGCAGAATGAATGGCAAACTTTTGGCATCCTAATGTGGGTGTAATACAGCAGTGGAATATATTCTGTAGGTTACTGCTCAAGGATTTCAGATTTTTTTTTTTTGAGTGTGACTGCAGTTTGTTTACACAGTCCCTTCATAGGAACTGCTTGATAGAGGGAATTATTTCTGGTTATGAATTCTCTTTATACATTTCCACAGGTCTGTCTAGCTCTGTGGTGCATCCCCAGACACACACCTTCACTCCCCACACCCACAATTTTGCTTTTTTGACTTGACCTAATACATGAGTGTGTAACAGATAACTCTGTTTACTTGATTTTTCATTTACATCACTGAAGATTTTCTGCCCACATAAAGATTGGGACAGAAAGCTGGTGTCAGGATTATCTGTTATTTCTGCCACTGTGTGACCTTAGCAAATGGATTAACAAATTTACCCATGCACCAGTGATTTAATACTTAACAGGAGCTTTTCCAGACCAGTTCAATGCCCTGAGATCTTCTGGTGAAAGGCTGTGTAGCAGTGTAAAATGGCTTTTGTTTAATTTTTCAGTCTGCTTACTTGTAGTTTTCAGTTCAAGCAAGTGCTCCATTTTTATTTATAGGTTTTGTGTGTGTCTTAGTTGGCTGTTGGACACAATGTGGTTCTTCACATTGGAAATATTTTTTACTAGTGCCAGGACATGCTGAAATTAGGCTACTTGATTCATAAAGTTAGGCATGCTTGTGTTCACAGTAATGTGGAAATTCAACCTTATGTGAAGTTTTAAGATGCCTACACTTTTTCTGGACACTGGCAGAGTTTTGGGTGTGAGGACAGGTGGAACTTTCTTGGTGGAGCCGCTTCAGGAATGGGTTTTGGAGAACAGCTACACAAGCAGCCACTTATCCCAGCACTGGGGGTGGGATCCTTGAGGATGGAGCAGAGGTGCAAAAAAGTTTCTGTGCTCTAATGTGGTATATTGAGTCCTCTGCCATTCTGAGGCAGATTTATGGGTCCTAAAAAGCATCATCTCTGGAAGGAAGTGTTAAAGCCAACAGCTGTTTTGGTGGGGAGATTAAAGTCCAGGGAGTTCTGCTGCACCAGTTTACAGCCGGACTCCACAAACAGCGGCGTTTGCTATCCTGAAGGCTGAACCATTGGAGTGAACACAGGTTAGGTCAGGGTGAGCTGTGAACTTGTTATCTCAGCTTTGCAGAATCTTCACAGAGTGCAGTGGGCCAGCTGATAGCTCAGCCAGTCTGTAATACAGGCTTATACTGACTGCTTGGCTTCACCCGTACATAAAATAGACATAAATCTTTGTCATGTGCATATAATTTCATTTGGGTGAGTCTTCCTTTATAGCTTCCTAAGGGATTCTTGTTTATAAGTTTAACTATAAACTAATTTACAAGCTTTTATGAAAATCTTTTTTTATGTCCCTTACTGGGAGCCAGTGGTGTTCTCCTGCTCTGAGGACATTGATTTCTGGTGAATGTTTTCCTTGTTGGTATAGGTGTCTCCTAAAGCACATCTTAGTCCTGGCTGTCACAGCTGTGCTTGTGTTACTCATGAACAGACATTATCCTTTCTTCATGTGTTTTTTGGACATTTTTCATCTGCTGAAAAAATGAAATTTTAGGGAGTGTTTTAATTCTGAGGGATCTCTTTATTTTGGGAGTGGTACTCAAATTTATATACATTTGGGTTTTGCTATTATAAATTGCATTTACATATCATGACTTTTCTTATTTTCACCATACTCTACTGTGAGAAATATCTCTGGTTAATTTGAAAAGAAAGTCCTGCTAGCACTTTAATAAACACCTTAAACTTTGCAAAAATGTATTTACACACACTGGCAGCATGGGTTGAAGTTAAAAGTGGGAATTTACAGTATGCTCACATTTTTTTTGGAATCACTCCAGGAAGAAAGTGTCTCATTCCTGTTTAGAGTAATATATATCTATGTATCAGCTGATATAGCTGTTGGTGTAGTCAAGTGCTAATTGTTTAAAAAAGTATCACTTAAGTGTGATTCTTTGGTATATTTAGAAGAGCTGAGTGAAGCCCTTTCTTGGTTGAACCATTTTCTTGTGATCTGAGGCAGTTTGCATGTTCTTCCTAAGAGATATGTTATTGCTCCATTGAAGTCAAATTGGGTTCTCTGGAAGTAATCCAACCTTCAGGAAAGAAAAATATTAGTGTGCACGTTGAGGGAAAGGGTTTCTCTTTATTTCGGAATTTGCTTGTCATGTGTAGCAAATAAGCCATTTTCAGACACATTAAGGCTCTGTGAAACTAATTTTCAGTGCTGACAGTTTTCTAGTTCTGGGTTAAGCAGAAAGATTTAAATTTAATGTTTCCAATTTTTTAAATTTTTGTTTTAAATAGGGAAGGATATGTATATTTGCTCAGTTATAATTTGAGTGCCCTGAATGTTTCAGGATAATAGAAAAATGAACCATTTGAAATGCTGAGGATGGCGGGGTTTTTAGCCAGTCATTTGTTTCAGTGTCTGAAATGTTTTGTTGCCAGTTTAGATGTTGGAATTTACAGAAGTAGCCTTTGCTTGGAAGCCTTAAATATTTGCAGTGTGTTGTTTATTTGGTTTATGAAGTTTTGTGCCATTTGAACGCTGGTTTTTGTTTTGGCAATGGCTTTTGGCAGAGCACATATGTAGTCAGTCATAAACAAACTGGAGACCACTAATGCTTTTTGTGTGTGGCTGTATCAAAGCATGTAAGGTTAAATTAAAACTGTCTGACCGTACTTCTTGGTGGACCTGTGCTCCACCGAGACCTTCAGGATGCTCATGTTAAAATTCTGTGGCTTCTGTCATTAGGGCAGCGACGCTCTTTACGTTTACACGACTTCTATCTTTTAATCAAGGAGGGGTTTTCAGGTTTCCAGGCCTGGTTTGTGGCTGGAAATCAGACCCGTCTGAGTTGGGCGCGTGTTCTCCAAAGCGAGTGGAGCTCCAGTGATTTCTGCAGGATTTAATGCGCTTCCCGGGGGAGGGCAGGGATTTGGCAGAAGGCTGCCCTTCGGTAGCTGTGTGCTCTTGGAAGTTACGCAAGCTGGGTCATTGAACCGGATTGTGGAGTGTGCAGAGGCTGCTCCAGGGTGGGGGTGAGGAGCAGCCCCAGCACCAAGGGCTCTCCCCCAGGGCCGCCGGAGTTGGGTGTGGGGTGCCCGGGCAGGGCTGTCACACCAAGGGGAGGGCAGGGTGGCCTCTGGATGGGGTCGGCAGGAGAAGAAGTTGGACCGTTTGCCTCAACACAGGGGCTAAATTAAAGAAATAAATGAAATAGGCTGTGCTGGAGCACAGCCCTTCCTTGGGAGCTGCCCCTCTCCCTGGGACCTGCCCTTCCTTCTCAGTTTTAGCCACCAAACCCATGGCGTTCATCCTAGACTTGTTCAGAGCGCTTCTTTCAGTGGAGCTTCTGAACCAAATGCTTTCTTTGCCTCCCTGGCATTGCAGTCATAGAGCTACAGTTTAGAAATCATTACATTTTTTTGGCTGTTTGCACGTATTTCACTCTATTTTCCTAAATAATTTATTTGGGCTTTTAACACCTTAATGACTCAAAACCTCAGCTAGTTTTGTTTGGAGCTGTTTCTTCTTCAGAAATCAGACCTGAAATGTTTTTTTTTTTTCCCTAAAGTTTATGAAGAAAAAGCTCTGTGGTAGCATTTCTGAGTTGCTGAGATTAGCTCTGAATTTCCAGATAATATAATTTTCTTTTTTAAAATAGGTCCTCTCCCCCCTCCCCGGCAAGCCCTAAAGTATTCTTTGTGTGAATGTACTATATGATCTCTAATTATATGATCACATACCATTCCACAAATAGTGCAATACAATAGCATAAAATTATTTCTAGGATCTGGTAGAGGTCTATTCACTAGACTACCTTAAACCCTGAGCTTGCAAGTTGTTTTGTGTAAATTGACTCCTTAGCCTCCTGGAAGCCCTGTTTACTGTAGCTCTGCCTTAAGCCCAGGTTCAAAGCTTGTTATGGAATCAGGGTTTGGGATGTCAGCCTTGAAAGTTGCCTTTTAACTGCTCTTATACAGCACATGCATATAAAGTAAGATAGCAGAATAACTGAAATTGCTCACCTAGATCTGCAGATGAATTACCATAATTAACTGCTTCTTCCCATGAATTGCACCTAACGAAGGCTGTGCTGTTGGCTGAAAATAAATTGCATAATGCATTGCTGTTGACTAAATTATTTACATACCTCAGAGAGGAGATGATATAAAAAGGCTGCAGAACAAGTGGCGGACCATTATGAATAAGGAGATGGGGGGAGGGAGTCGCAGCTAGAAGGTGGTGTGAGCTGCCTGGGTCACCCAGGAGCTCTGTGTCCTGTTTGCAACACAGTGTGTGCCTCCATGGTTACATATTTATCACATTGCATTGCATAATGTATGTGTGGAGAAGGCAGAGTTAGATCTGTGCATACAGCCTTGGGCCTGCTCTTAAAGAGAGTGTGGCCGGGTAGTTAGAAATTGCTAAAAATGACTTTTTTTTTCCCCCTTCCCCCTGTGTAACTTGTCCCAAAATATCTGAAGTCAGAAGCAGAATGTGGCTTAAAAAAATTATAAACCAAATTGGAAGCTTTTTGAAATGCTTGGTGTTCTGTGTTTACCTGTGAAGTGTCCATTGTGTCCCTGTTGTGAGGTGGTTGAGGATTAAGCTATATCCATTATGTGCTTTCCTTAACTTATTTAGCCAAGAAGTGTTTTAAAAGAGCTGTATTTGGTTGGATCTGCTACCCTTTTGTTGTCTTGTGGAATGCTGTGCAGCCCTATTTATTACAACTTACTAAAAAAGGTTGTTCTACTACATAGAGATTACTTACACTAATTTATCAGAGGAGTCAGACAATAAATATGTGTGTGAGCTGCTCCATGCGCACACAGTGGTAACACCAAAATAACTGCAACAACTGAACATGAGCTCCATCAGAGGAGGTGTTTTATGTTAGAATTTTCTGAAATAAGGCTTGTCACAGCTTGTTTTCCATAGGTGAAAACCAATCTGGAATTATGGACCTTGGTTCCTAATTTTTCGAGGGGTTTGTTTTAGAACAGGACTTTGTTTTGGGCCTAATGTTGATAAAATCTTGACTAAACATAGATTTTTTTTTTTTTTTTTCCTCTCCCCTGTGCATGGATTGTCCATCCTTCTGCCTCCATCACAGAGGTGGTGGCTCAGGATGGACAAAGGACACTGCCAGTGGGGTCATGGCCCTCGCAGAAACTCAGTTGTTTATGTGATCACTTCTGGTTATGGTCCCAGGGGAAATGTGGTTGCAGTGGGGAAAAGCTTTGTAAAAACAACTCCGCTTAGGAAATTGGATCACAAATAATTTTTTATAAGTAGGCCAAAACATTGCGTGATAAGGTTTGTATTGAGTGGGCTTTTTTTTTCTTGCCAATTTAGTTGGAATAGGTCAGCTTTTGCGATAGCGGCAACAAGTAAAATGACTCAGTTGTTTTCTGTTTGTTTTTGTTTTTTTACCTATTACAATTTTTTCTTGAAAAGCTTTATTTCCTGTTTGAGAACATGTGCTTGAAGTTTGGCAAAGATGTGATCTTTGTGTCAGCGGGGGATATTTTTGGTTTGCTTTTGTTTTGTTGGTTTGGGGTTTTTTTTTTAATGTTGGTAGGGCTATTCTGTAAAACATAAATGTGACAGGCAACCTTAGTTGTACATTTCTAATAGGCTGTTCAGGCTGGTGAACCACTTACTGTGGAGAGGTTGTGTTGCAGTATTAAAAAGCGATAAATGACAAAACCCCGTTAATTGGTATGCAGGCAAAAGTGTAAAGATAGCAGAACAGGCTCAGAAAAAGAAATACATCAATGCTGCCTAACATTTGTGACACACCTAACAAATGATGACAAAACATTTTTAACAAACACTTTTTTCCAGTATTTCAGAATGCTTTCGAACACTTCACACATGGTTCCTGCGCTGTACACTTCATAGTGATAAGTGATTAACGCTGCTGCAAATGCATCCTGTCCAAAAAAATGCCACAGAGGAAAATTTGTTTTGTGTGTGTAGGATTTGGGGTTTTGTAATATTGTGTTTCCTATTTATATTTTTAGAGAATGATCCAAATTTAATTTATGGAAACAAATTGGAGATTTCCATAGGAAGGTTTTGAGATTTGCAGTGAACAGAAAGGAAATCTACTCGTGGTTATTGTAGTCCTTCAGACACACAGCGAATCTTGAAATTGCTCCTGAAGGATGGAGCCTTTTCTGTTTTCTTCTGTTGTTGTTTGTCACTGAACTTCTGAGCTGTTATTTAGGAGAGAGGGGTGATCAGAAAGGACGGCAAAGACCTTGGAAACACTGTGTCAGAAGTTGAAATCTGAACTGGGGTGTTGTAAGGGCATATTTCCTTTTAGAGGACTGGAAGAGGGGGCCAGGGCTATAAAGGCATAGAGGAAGGGGAGAAGTAGCATAAATTCTGTTTCTTGCTCTTCCCTTTGGAGCACCGATTCCATGAATGCCCGAGTGTAGCGCCCTGCTTTAATGTGATGGGAAATTCACCAGCTTCCTTGTTCTGTCTGTTAACAATCAACTGATTTAGGGTCACGAGTGTGTTACAGGACACGGCCACCTGACGTGGCACTGCCTGTGGGACAGGGACCCATCAGTGTTCTGGGGTTTAATTGTGCCTTATTGTGTGCAGGTAGAACTTGAGTGAAGAGACTGTGCAGTTGGGAAGGGATATAGAGAGAGGAAAGTGCGAGTGGAATTACTGATGTTGCATTGTCTGGGAGGAGGAATACTAATTTCAGAATGTGGCATAACTGTCTTCAAACTTGTTTGGCTTTTTGGTAGGTTGGATGAAGATTTTTTTGTGTGTTACCGTAGAATTCTAAGGGAAAGGTCACAAAGGGAATAAATGAACAGATTTTGTGTAAAGCCTTGGGGCAGTGAGAGCTGCTATGAAGTGTGAGTCAAGGGGCCAAGACTTTCCATTCAGTGTATAATTATAGGTATGGGACAGTTGTAAACTTGCAGGTGAGAAAATACTGTACTTTGCATCAGGCTTTCCAAGTCCCAGTTGAGCAAGGATGGTATTTGTCTTGGCTAACATCTGTTCCTTTCTGGAGTAAATGGCTTTAAAGGAAGGCATGAAACTTTAATATGATTTCTGGTTAGCTCAATCTATCTCTTTCTTTGTATTTTGAAAACATACTTAATTTTATTAGATTCAAGAATACAGGTTACCTATACAAGCTGCCGGCTCCTTACATAAATAATCATATGATAAATGCAATTAGATTGAGGTTCAGCAATATTGAAATCACTTCCATAGGAAGCTGGCTGACTGCCCAGACATCTGACGTCACCTAGGAGCCACACTCTTGGTCTTGGACAAACAGTCTTTGGCACAGCCCTGCGAAAGTCACTGTGGTTGGGATTTGGGTGGAAATAAGCTCTGAAAGGCTGAGTGTTTATGCCTGATGCCTTCCCAGGCATCTCCCTCCCCTTAGACCTGCACACCTCTGTGGATCCCTGCTCTCCACAGGCACAGGGAGGAGAATGCCAGTCCTTAACCATTAGGAATTCTTTCATGTGTAGCAACGAGTTTCCACTCAGTCTTCCAAATCCTTGTTACGTGCTGTAATAATGTGGGAGAAGGACTTCGTTGTGGCCAACGTAATTCTTGGTAAACAGAGACGAGGAATGATGTCTCATTAAAAAATATAGTGTGGCAATAGGAAAATCATGTTTATTACCAGTTCTAGAGTTGTATAAATAGAGATGTGAGACATCTGCTGAGCATTGCTGCAGTAGAAACACTGAAATCACGTTTTTCAAGTTAATTAATCTCAGAGCTAGGAAGGAGAGTAGTGGTGTGAGGGCTATGAGCAAGGCAAATAAAATTGAGTAGGGGCAGTGCAGTGATAGGAGACTTTTTCAAATGCATTTTCCCAAGGAGGTAGTTGCAAAACAATGTTCACTGTTTTAGGATTTGTATCTCCTTGTGCTTGTTGAAAAGCAGAGCAGACTAGATATAACCAGGAAAAGCCTTGGATAGGCCATTAATGACACTTTTATTTAGGTGGTCAGTGTGTATTGGGCTGATGGAAGTGAGAGTTGCATCTGCAGAGCAAGTGTCATCCCAACAGTGGGGAGCTCCCTGTGTTGTTGGGATAGTTCTTTGGGATTCCCCAAATTATAGAAGGTTTTTGTCCCTTCCTCACATACCTGGATGTGGCCTTGAAAGATCATTAATGCTAATCATAAAGTGGGACTTGGGATTTTCTTGGTGGCCTTTTTTTTGTTCAATTGGTTATTTATTTAAAAACGGAATTTGTCTCAATAAAATTCTTAAAAATAAATAAAAAGAATAAAGCAACCCTCTTTTTGTGCAGTGTAGTTCTAAGCTGCTAAGGAGCAGAATTATAGTTTAGATGTAAATCCAAAAGTAAATGAGTATTTTATTGCCTGTTAAACATGAGCAAACAAAATCCCAGTGTACTGAAGAATGTTTTGAATCTATTTCCACAGGAAACATAGACAAGAATCTCTCAAAATTGGTCGCTAGTGGCCTAAACGAGGTAATTGTGTCTGCTGTGTGACGAGTGTGTGTTCTTGCAGGATCCCTGGTTTTACCTATTGGAGCAAGAATAAAATAGAAGGTGCAAGTGCCACAACATGTAGTCCCACAAATATATGCCAGTATTTCTTTTTTGTACAGCAAAGTTGGTTGAAATAAAGAGAAACTTAGAAATTGCATCAGGTATGTTTCAGACTGGTTTAATAGAATTCTTATGTTTGATTTTGTTGTTTGGTTTTGGGGTTTTAAAATACTCTAAAGCAGACTGCTGGATGTTTTTTTGCTGTGTTTATGTACTGAAATTTGTGAGTTACTCAGTTGACTACCATCTATCTCTCATCTCATGAATATATATTCAGGATTTTTTTTGTTTGTTACCCCATAAAATAATGCTGTGCTATTTTCCACTCAAACCCCTCCTTATTGCCTGAATGAAATTGGTTTTGATGGCAGTAATATTACCTCAAGACCTTTCCCCTCCCTCTCCAGTCTTGCCTTTCCTCAATAAAAACCCATTCTCCATCCATTTCCAATTTAGCAACCAGATTCCTAAACCCATTCAATTTTATCCAAACCAGATTCTCTGTAGTGTGGAGCATCCACCAAAATTTCTACATTCTGACCCTAGTATTAATATGATTATGTTCTTTAAGGTTATTGTTAGAAATTTTAGAATAAAAATCAATTGTGAACAGCTCAGGAGGAGCAGGGCAAGACTTCTTTTTTTATTTTTATTTTTTTTTAAACCCTGATTCATTCTAGCTAGGACTTTTCAAATACATTTGTACAGTGTTTATTTTGAGGTGCAAAAATAGTAAGATTCTGAATATTGTCCAAACAAACCTGAAAACCTGGTGACACTCTGACTGCAAGGCTGGATGTCTGCTCTCGTGTTCTGTGAACATTTATGTGTGTAAATGTTGTGTTCTGTTTAATTTGAATGGTGGAAATTACTGTAGTACCAGTATGATTTCTGGAATGGGGTGGCATGGGAAGATTGAGGGACTTCATTATTTATGGGGCAATTTTTATTTTGTGGTTCATTATATAGACTTGCAATTAATTCATTGTGCGGTTCCTGTAAAATTGCTTTGTGCGAAATAGTATTTATTTTACCTTTTAATAAAACACTCTGACTTCTATGAAAGGCATGATAATAATTGAAATAAATTATATGCAAATAATTATTTAAATAGTGCAGAAATATGATGTTTGGTGCAATTAAAATTCCTGGACTCCCATCAGTCTTCCTAAGTGAAGTCCTCATAATGGTGTTTTTCAGGTGCAATTTCTCCCACTCTTGGGCTTTTCCACGAGAAATTCAGCAGCAACCAGAGCAGTCCTTTGCGTTAGAAACACGACCAGGATTATGTTTCTAGTGGTGCCGTGGTGAGGATTTTAGGAGCACCTGGACAGAGCTGTTCTCACTGCTGGATTTAAGGCCCCAGAAGGTTTAAATCTAAGGCGTCAGAAGGCGGTGGACTCCCGGCAAGGCAGCAGCTCCAGTGCTGTGTTCAGTGGGCAGGATGTCCAAATCAGGGTGTTGAGGTGGGGTCTGAGCCACACAGCAAACTCTAACTGGGATTTCGGTGCACACAGGAGTGAGGAAAGCTCTTTAGGACCCAGTTGTAGGCAAGAAATGAAGCTATAAGCAGATCTATGCCTTTCTTGGGTGTCTCCCGGTCTAGTTTCCTCACATTGCTGTGTTTTCTGAAGCTCAAAATAATGCCTTGTTCTCAACCAATATTAATCATCTTGCATGCATTGAAGTGTGGATCTGACTGTGACTCAGAACAATTTAAAATCAGGCTTCGTGTCTTATGAAAATAGATGGCTCCCGGAGGAGAAAGGACTTCTGTTTTCATTTATTGCTCGTGGTGGTGAGCTGTGCCTCAGTTTGAGACGTCCCATCTTGCACTGACTTCCTCCGTGTCCCAGTTCATGCTGACAGTGCCATTGGCTTTGATCCCAGCCCTTTCTGGGAGAAAATCCTGCGATGGTTTGGGTGGCTTGTGGACAGATCTGATAAGAGAGCGTTTCTGATGTTTCCTCAGCAGGTCAGGCAGGGTGGACAGAAATACGACTGGAGTGTGTTTTAAGCATGGGGAGGGAAAGGCATCATTGAAGGGAAGACAGCTCATGGGAAGAATTGAATTGGCTTTGGGAACAGCCCTGGAGCAAGGAACTACTGAAATAAGGGCTGGGAAGATTGATCTTGTGGGGGTTATTGCTGGAGGGAATGTGAAACGTTTTGCTATCATTAAAATAAATTGTATTTGAGTGTTTTTCTAACTGGTACCCATATCCCCACAATTGAAGGAAGTTACTTTTTGTCCTTTTGGATTGCAGTGGGTGTGTCTGTTTCAGGGGTTTGTAGCTAGTTTCGGGGGATTTTTCTTTTTTTCTTTAAACTTGGAATGAATGGTCGAGGTTGGTTACTTAAGTAACAAGTTTCAAAGTGGGAAAGGAAAGTTAAATTTTCAGCCCTGTGTTTGCTTACAGTGAACTCAGCTGAGAAGAACATTTAATGGCTTCATTGAAAACAGTCGAGAGCTACGGGAATATTTGCCTAAATTAATTCACCACATTAATTTCTAGATGACACTGGGTAGTGTGGGTATACAGGCTACACTGTAGTTCCACCTTTGGGCATGGGCTAGTGGATTTTTTTAAAAAGCATGCTCTTTCAGAGGCAACATGTTGAAATTGGTTGCCCATTTGTCAGAATTTTGGATAATCTAAGACAGTTGCTTTTGTAGAAACATCTATTTTTGGAGCTTGTTCTGGGAACAGTAAGTTGGGGTGGCAATTTTTATTTATGTTTTGGATGTTTTCTCATTGTCCTCATCCTTGTCGAGCTGGACAAAATGGTTACATTTTAAGGCAAAAAATGTAATCTGGTTTGGGAGCTAATGCACTGCATTATTCAACAGCAGCCTCCACCCAGTTAAATGTAGTATTGACAGTTGCACTACCATGCTTCAGTGTATTGAAGATTAAAATATGCGTGTGTATTTGTGGGAGAGCATTTCTGGTGCTTTTTATTTGATGCATCTAGTCATCATGGCCCATTTGTCATTTCTCCGTCTGGTTTCAGACGTGTCACACCTGTGACCCTTCAGAGATCAGTTATACTTCACTGCAAGGCAAGAGATTTTTGGTAGTCTTCCCTTAAAAAGTGGGGAACATGCATGGATATTGGTGCAGGTTTGGAGACTGCAGTGTGATTTTGTGTTATCCTGTATAGCTGCCATGGAAG
Organism: Regulus satrapa; assembly: GCA_013396955.1. Lineage (NCBI taxonomy): Eukaryota > Metazoa > Chordata > Aves > Passeriformes > Regulidae > Regulus > Regulus satrapa. The sequence goes on along the minus strand of VWZN01009788.1, from coordinate 708,208 downwards.
TTTAGCCTCCTGTTCATTAGATTATTTCTTTATTTTGTTATTTTACTTAGGAAACTTATACTAGTGAAACTTCACACTAGTGAAAGCAAGATTCTCAGGAGGCTGTGCTGAATGGCTGAAGGTATTTGAGAAAAATTCTGAATGAATTTTACCTTCTTTTCTCAGCAAGCAAGAACACAAGAATTAATAGAGTAAGACCTCCTGTGTCATCATCTTGTTAATTATAAATTTCAGTTATGGCTTAGGGGTTGGGGGTGTGTCAGTTTACCCAGTGAATTAAGAAGAGTATAGCAGGTGGAGAGACTCTGAACCTTTGAGCTGTTCAGTCCAGCAAACAAAGTCATGTGTGTGTGTGGAGGGGACTGGATTAGTTCTCCTTGCTTGTGACAGCTGGCTCATCTTGTGTGGTTGGATTTGAGGCAGATGTTGCATTTTGTGGTTGGATGTGTTTTGATCGGTGACGACTTTCTGCTGCATTTCATTGAGCTGTGTGTTCCTGGAAATGATAAGCTCTGTGTGGCAGTGGGAGATTCTGGTATTTGTTCATTGTCCTGAGCAACATTTGTGGTCAACTGTACAGTTTCAGAGGGTGGGTATTGGAGAACCCCAAATCTCTACATGACAGTTCATGCTTCCTGCAACAATTGCTTTGTACGTGGCAAATGGAAAATGAGAATCCTGTTTTCAGTCTGATGGGGAGATTTAGATACTTTAGTTACATAAACGACATAAAAACCCAGGCAAGGCTGGCCTTAGGCCAGAGCTCCATCTTTGTGCTAATGGGTGAGTGTGCTTTCTGTAACTGTGCTTGTTACCAGGAAATCAGCAAGGGCATGACTGATACCCTGCCTTTGGAGGAGCAGCAGTGTTTGATCAAACCGGGCGTGTGCCACATCACAGCTGCTCCTTTAGGGCTTTTTTGTGCAAATCCAATCTGGCAACATAATTTTGTACCAGCTCATCGTTTTGCCTCGTCTGATGGTTTGATGTGGTGTTTCATGTTCAGCCCTTGACCTGGTTTAGCCAAAGTCCTTGGTGTGGTTGCAGAGAGAATGGGTAAAGGTTCAGATCTGTAACAAAAACCCGAAACCCTTGCAATACAAGCAACAGTATTTGCCATTGTAAGAGCAGTGTGTGAGGGGAAATTGGTTATCTGGAATAAAATGTGTTTCTCCAGTATCCTTCTCTAGCTGTTCAGCCTTCAGACACTAAAGGAAAAAGCGTGTTGAACTTTATCCTGGCAGTTCCACTGTGGCGCACCAATCTGCTGCTGTGGATTTGATGTGCCGTTCACAAGTGTGCTGGGAGAGGTGTGTTTTAGTCACCACCATTGTGCATGTGCACTAGCTACAGTCCCTGCATGTTCCAAGCATGCTTGCTGGTAGTCCATGGCTCCAAGCTCCTGTGCATTTATCTGCTCTCCTCTAGAACCACAACAGCTGAAACAACTTCCATTAAACATGAGGATAAGTATGGTGGAGCTTGCTTAGGAGAGAAACAAACTCCACAATGATTTCTGGATGTGAACTTCTAACATAGGAGCGTGCAGTTAAGGTAATTTTAAAGAAATGAAAGTTATTTTATGTGAGTGGCAGATTCAGGTCTCCATATGATTTCCTCATTGGTTCCCTTGTTGGCAATTCACAATCTGTCCTTCAGGCTTGCACGTAATGGGCAAGTGTTTGCTGCATTTTCTGCTCCTAACTATCGCAGGTGCTTATTTGCTCCTCTCTGGCCTGTGGCACTTACAGGTATGCTTCTGGAGTGAGGAAATGAGGAGCCATTAAACGAGAGGAAACTCAAAAATAGCTTGCTTCAGGCAGCTTATTCCAAGGTTGTTTAGTGTTATTTTTTTTTTCTAAATAGCAGAACAAAACCACAACAGTAGAAATGTTTTACAGGCCTTTTCCTGCTTGTTTTTCTTTTTCTTTAAATTCTTCCACACACCCCCTTCCCCCACCCCCACCCCCCCCATGTCACATTATGAAATTTTTGGGCTGTTACCTTGCCATAGCCACAGCTTTAGCGAAGATGAAAATAGTAACCTGAGTAATACCATATGCCAGGGATGGCAGCCACACTTCCGCTGGAGCGCTGGATGAAGTCCTTGCTCTCAGGTTTAGCCGTGGGACAGGTGACACGTTGACCTCTCCTCCACGGTTTGGGACTAAATCTCAGCTGGGCTGTCTCCCGTGGGCCATGGAGCAAACTGTGTCCAGCGGAGGGGCGGGTGGAGCCAGGGCCCCCGTGCTTGGTGGGCAGAGCTGGAGTCCCGCGTGTTGGCGTTTGGGACGCCGGAGGTGAGGAGCAGTGGGCTGTAAGGGGAGCCCGACTGCCTGGGGCTGCCAGGGAGTCACCCCGCAGGATAAAACGCAGGGAGTTATCAGGAATTTGGGGTGGCAGGGCTTGAGAGCAAAGGAGGTGGCAGCAAAGGCTGGGGAGGGAGAATGGCTGGAAAGTGTCAAGGCAGTAGACAGAGGTGGCAGAGGGTGAGTAGCTGGCAGAGGAGAAGCTTGTTTCAAAATGACTGGGACCATTTGGTTCGTGTTAACACATTCTACTTCACAGTTTGGGAGGAGTGCAAATAAACTAGGTCAGCTCATGCAAGCCTTGTTAAGAGAAACATGAAAAAATGGCTAAGTGTAGTGAGAGAAAACTATGGGAAACGTCAAAGATAAAATTGTTTGAATGATTTTATAATTTTAAAAATGATTATTTTTATTGGATGTGCAGTGTTAACTTAGTGAGGCAGCATGGATTTTATTTTCCCTGCTGCTGTAGTTAATGATTATCTTGCTTCTTTTGGAGAGTGAAAAATAACAGTGGTCTAGTGTGGCTGGGGCTCTGGAAATATCTGTGACTCAGTAGGCAGCAGTTCTGTAAACAGATGCGAGACATCTCAGAAAAGGATATAAAATTATTAAACCATAAAGCAGTGAAACCATAGAACCTTTCAGTGTGTTTACCAAAGTTCTTATAGGTTCATGCTCAAAGGAAATAAAACCACTGCTAGAGAATCTCATTAATTTTTGTCTCAGTCAGCTTCAAATCGGTACCAAAAATGCATTTCCTGACTTAAAAATATGAATTTATTAGGACACCACTGCTGTGCTGTGGGTATCATGGGGAAGTTGCTCATCTAGTAAATTAATGGAGGCATGTGTGTTGAACTTCCTTACACAGCCATTCCCTTTTGCTACCCAAAGCAGGAACTGATGACTTTTTTCCTGCTGTTGCAGAATAAGGAATTGGACCAGAGGCAGATTAGTCTCTAGCAGCAGTTGTGTTCGAGCTGCTACTGAAGTGCACAGGAGCCAGGTCTGCAGCTTCCCTGCAGGTTTCTGGTTTGTCACAGCCACCTCGTCATCCTCAGTGAAGTTCAGCCCTTGAGAGAAAATCCAATTCATTTTTCATGGTGGTGAGACGAGGTGTGGAGCTGGAATAACCGCAGCAGTGGGGGAGGATTTGACAGTCCTCGGTGTCCCTCGCTGTCTTTCCCCTTCTGCTGCCATGATCTAGGTGACATGGAGCATCTCTCTTTTCCTGGCAGCAGAAATTATAGTGCTGACAGCTTTCTTTGTACACTGGACTCAGCATCTAATGTCCTTGAGGCAGAACAATTCCAGAAGCTTGTCCTGCTAATGAGAAAAAAAGCCAAAGTGATTTCTTTTTAAAGTCTTTTCTAGAAACTTAGCACAGTGTCTGCTTTGGTTTACAGGTTGGGTCATCCCCACAGTCAGAACTGGCAGTGGAAGAGTTTCATTAGGCAGTCGAGTAGTCTCCAGTTTGAGTGGCAGAAACCCATTAACAGCTGAGGGGGAGGATGGGAGAGATTTGTAAATTGAGGAGCACTGTGGTGAAGGTAATTAGGGAGTGATTGCTGTTGCTCTAATGCAAAGACTAAAGGCATCAAATGAAACTAAAAAGTGATATTCAAAATAAACACAGGGTTTGGTTTGTTTTCTTTTCCTAGAATATTCCTGCAGAATTTTTTGCCTCAGGACATGGTAAAGCTAAAAGTTGATGTGAATTCAGAAACCCATTATATATTCATGGAAGAAAAATTGACCTGGAGCTATTGAACACTCAGTTTTTGAGCTGACATGGAAAGGGAGACTTTTGAAAAGGGATTGAAAGGAGACTTGTGTATTTAGGAACAGCTCTCATAATGAGCACTGTGTGAGAAAGCATTCTGGTGCTCATCAGAAAATACATCAAGTACATCATTAGCCATTTGGAGGGAGCTGAAGTTGCTCTCTGGTACCAAATCAGTGATAAGCAAAGTGCAAAGGCCCTTCTTGGCTAATAAAGGAGAAGCCTGGTAAGTGTGTTGTGTTTGAGGCATTAAAAGGTGAAGCTGGTGCAGGACTACAAAGAGACATGGCAAGACAAAAGCCAGTCACCTTTTCAGAAGGATTTTAAGTGGTTCTGAGCGAGGTGAGACTGCCTTTACCAGGGAGCAGCATAAGCTCAAGTGTGAGGTAACCAAAAACTTCATTTAGGTGGGTGGAATAGACCATGTCTTACTGGTGCTAAGCAGAAGGAATTGCAAAACGTAGATATAACCTAGTTAAATCTATAGTCTATATAAAGACAGAGGCATGTATGCCAGTAAAAAATGTGGGTTTTTAATGAGTGGCATTGTGCATCTTGTATATGTACTTGAGCATTTTGAAGATGTAGCGTCACAGTCCCTAAGGCTTTGAAAATGCTTTCAAAATAAGAATACTTTTGTTTTTTATTGCCATTTGCTTAAAGTATAAGGAGCCATGGAATGTACACTGAGGCTTCAAGAAGTAAAACAGTATTGCTGTTTTTTGTGGTTATTTAAAGACTAAATGCTCTGATTGTGCAGGCTTAGTTAAGAGGATTCTTTGAAGAGCAATGGAAATGGAATGGTGGTGTATGTCAGCCTTTAAGCTAATATGCCAACTATATGCTTTAATTAATATTTTTTTTTTTTTAATCCAAAGCGATTATTACATGACATTGTGGTTACTCTAATGCAAAGGCCGAAGGCATCAAATGGAAATAGAAGGTCATGTCCAAAATAAACATGAGCATTTTTTTCATACAGTATTCCTGGAATCTGCCAAGTATTGCTCAGATACATGTCATAAAGTACTTTTTTTTTTAAACCTTGATATGTGAATGTTTATGATACTTTTTCATATTTTTGTTAGGCGACTGAGTTTTATTGCAGGAAGAAATTCTGTGCAAAGCAGATACTTAGCTAAAGGGAGGAATTCTGCAGGTACTTCAAAATTCTAGGAGCACTATAAGCATCACCCTACCAAATTAAATTTTAACCTCAGCATGTGGCTTAAACCTTAATTTTTAAGAGAATTCCTTTTAACAACTCTGATTTTTATCTACATAAAGGTTTGATTAGAAGCCTTGTGCTCACAGAATTAGAATATGTCACCAATTAAAATATGTCCCATGTGTGATGAATGTTACATATTTAAGTATTGGAAAGGTGGGATGGAATGAAGGTAGGGCTGCTGTTCAAGCTTGGGAAAACAGCAATGTTAAAGTTTCTTGCCTCTCTCTCCCCCCCAAATGTTCACAGTTTAATTTCCAACTTTCTCCCTGTGCTGTTCTTTTTCCTGGCAGAAGATAACTTGGGGGTAGCGTTGGTTATGATGTGGGTGCACATGTTTAGCTCCCTTGGTATTAGGGGAAATGAAGCTGGGCGCTTTATGTCCCCACCATGCTTTGATTTCACGTTTCAAAAATGTGCTTCTATATAAAATATTTAACAGTGTTTGTGCCTATATACACATATATATATAAAATACAGTGTTTATATGAACATGCTTCTTGGATAGATTTGCCTGGGTTTAGGTTAGAAATAGCAATTATGTGCTAACAAATTGCCTATTACATATGCCCAGTATACAATTTTTCCAGTAAATTTGTAACAGTTTGCTCAGTTCCAAGTCTGTGTGAGTGTGTGCTGCCTCTCCAACCCATTCTGGTTTTTGCATGCGGAAATAAATTAATTTGGTTTTGCATGTTAAGTAATGTATTAATAAAAACTCAAATAGTCACATACATTTAAGGGACTTTGCAGTTGCTTGACTTTTAAGATGCTTGATAATGAATTAGAATTAAATACAAACTCAAGGAGCTCCTTTGGCAAATAAGCATAGATGCTCATTGCACTCATCATGTGGCAGTTTTTCATGCACACAGTATTTACTTTAGCAGCATGAACTGTAGAATGTGCCACTTAAAGTGCCAATTGTGGCTTAATTATAGACACAGAAATCACAATTTTAAGTTGTTTTGCTGAAGGGCTGTGCATTGGCTCTCTCTAAAGACAAAGTGCACATCTGGGGAACAAAAAATCCGGCAGTACCTGCTGGACATGGGTGTGCTGGAATTGTACTCTCTACCAGGGTATATTTTACAAAAGAACTGCCAAAACCATGTTATTAAGATTTTAAAGTCAAATATCCCAACGGCAGTGAATAGACAGAATAAACCATTGCAGGACCCGAGATTTCTAAGAGCACACAACACCACTGGCTGGTGCTTGGCCAAGACCCACAGGTTCTTCTCAGCTGTGGGTCCCAGCCTGGGTTGATAGAAGGGCTCTTCCCTCCTTGGAGCAGTGCCTTGCATTGTCCTTGCAGAGTTCCAGTGGGTTCCTGGTCCCTCTGGATGCCAGCCCTGCTTTCAGGCACAGCTGCTGCTCTCCCCCAGACTGGTGTTACCTACAGGCTTGATGAGAGTGCGTTCCTGGGCTTCCTCTAAGTCACTGCTGGAGACATTGGATAGGTCAGGTCCCAGGAGAGATGGCTGCAGCTTCCCAGGTGTTACTGGCCTCTTGTTCCGACAAGACCATCTTGTTCTGACTCTAACCTGGCCTGGAACAATTTCAGGGATGGGGCATCCATATCTTCTCTGGGAAACCTGTTCCAGTGTCCCCTCACAGTAAACGATTTCTTTCTCATATCCAATCTAAACCTGCCCTCTGTCAGTTTAAAGCCATTCCCCTTTTCCTGTCATTATGTGCCTGGGTACAAGGTCCTCTCTGGTGTTTTTTTTTTTTTGTTTTTTTTTTTTTTTTTTTTTTTTTTTTTTTGGTAGGTCTGCTTAGGTACTGGAAGGTGCTCTAAGGTGTCTCTGAAGCTTTTTCTTCTCCAGCTCTCTCAAGGTGGCTTCATAGCAGAGGTGCTCCATTCTTCTAAACAGCTTTGTGGCCTCCTCTCAGTTTCTGAAGGACTCATTAATTGCTGTGTTTGGGGCCCAGCTGATGGATGTTTCCACCCATCTGGTGGTCATTCATCCAACTGGCCACATCCCAGATCAGATGGGGTGTACATTGGTTATATATTGGATGGCTGTTGTAAAGTGGGTAATGGGCTCTGCTGCTCTCCCCTTTTATTTGAGGGTGGCAGAAAAGCTGCCTTTCTGTAGCCATTGAGGACCCCTCAGTCTCCACAACTTTCTGACATGACAGTGGTGGCTTTGCTGTGACCTTGGTTCTCTGCACCTTTGGCCACAGCCCAAATGGTCCCATGGGTCAAGATCCCTGACGTGAGCCTCAGCCTTATCTCCCTTCTGCTGCACTAAATCATCCACCTCCTTCAGCAACAGGCCCACTTTTCCCCTGTTTAGCCTTTTACTATTATTTGCAGCATCAAACGTCAAACTATTTTCTAAGCATTTCCATGAAACGTTGATTTGAAAAGTTCTGGTTTATCAGCGAAATGTAATGCAGCATGTTACACCCTGATTATATGTGCATTAAGCGTTTCCCATAAGAAGTCTAAACTGAATTTTGCAAATTTTTATTTAATTATAGACTTACATTTCAGGATGTATTAGGCCACCCACTAAGTGTGAGGGCGTTCTAGATTGCTCCCAAAGAGCTACCGGTTGCTTCGGGAAAACTTAGTTCTTGTCAACCTGATGAAGTTTACAGGAAATCTTCCTGCAGAAATTACAGCAGCCCTCTTCTGACTTTCTATCATGCCAAATAACTTCATTTTAAAAACATAAAATCTAGCATTTCAAGTAACTTCTTGTTAGTGACAAGTATAAATATTTTTCACTTTTATTCGATATTTGAAACAAGTGCCATGACTGTTTGTGTATGAATGTGTGCGTTTGTATGTTGTATAGAAAAATACTCGGCGCTTATGTGTGTTTCATTCATTTTACTGTTATGAAAAAACCCCTTGTATGTCCAGCTAGAACAGAATTTTACTGTAAACCTAATGCAGTGTGCTCATTTGTATGGGTTTCTGCAACTGGAATTTTTCAAATGCGTAATGTGGTGGTCATGATAATGTGTTTACAGAGTGTAAAATTTGAGCTTGAGTTATGATTGCTAAAATAATTGATTGTCAGCATTTGTGCTTTGCATAAGAAGAGTTCAGGAAAGCTGAATATTAAATAAACAGCATGTTGGATTTCTCTTTCAACTCATCAAAGGAACAAAAACTAAAAGAAGAGCATGTATTCTTATTGCCAATTACTGTCCAAGGAGGATAATGATACAATCTTTGACCTGCTAAAACTGTATTCTTAAAATAAATTTCCCATTACATTCCTCTCTGTGTTAAAATACAGTCTTTCTACCAGCAGATAAGTTGTGCCAAAAATAAAACCAGAAAGGTCTCTCATACATACTTTCTGGTTATTAAATAATGTGCACTCTCCCTATCCCTTCCCAGCAGGATCTTCTGGTTTCTCCAGCAGCTTAAGGAGCTCCTGCAGGAGCTCAAGGAGCTGGTAGATGCAGGGGGTGAATGAACAAAATTAAAGTTCTCTCTTTAGAACTTCTCACTCGTTTTGATCATCTTGCAAATGAGTAGAAATGTATAGAATTTGTTTGTTGCACAGCAATATTTACTGTGTCTCTGATACCTACAGAAGAGCGTACAGACATCAAAGGGGATCTTCCTTTTGTGGCAATTTTAAGTTCTGTAAGAAAATTATTAGAGAAATGATAAGGATTTAGAGGTACATAATTAATATGTGGGAGTCAAATGCGTTGTGCAATCAGTGTGTTTGATCAGCCCATTTTCTGAGAGTGCAATCTCTTAGAGAGGCCCCAAAGTGCTCTGTAGTGTGGGGGCCACGGTGAAGGATGGAATAAACATCTCTGATCAGAGCAGAAAAGCACTGTGAGCCTCCTGCTCGTTTGGATGCGGAGCTTTTGCTGCTCGGAGGGGAGAAAGAACAGAAACAAAATAACAGCAATAACACTGTCTGGGGGCCGAGGCCATGGCCAGAGCAGGCAGGGAAATCTTTGAGGAGATGATGCTGTAGTCTCACCGAGATGTTTACAGCCGTGCCCTTGTTTTCCTGGAGCTCTGGTCTGGCAGTGTGGGAGCGATGCAGCTGCTGCAGAGCCAACAGGTTGCAGGGGTTTGGATGTAGTGGAAAAAAGGGAATGTGCCTGGCATGGCATAGGCAAGAGGAATACAGGAATATACACCCCCACCTCTTTGGGTTTTGTTCCCTTTGGCACTTTCTGCCATTACATCTCTGTTTGTATGCTAAAATGATCAAATCAGTAATGATCACTTTCTTGGGGTTTTTATGTTTTTTTTCTTGTTTCTTTTCTGCAAGGAGTCCTTCAGGGCTTCTGAAGATCTCATTTCTATTCTTGTGATAGCAGGTGCCTTTGATAATCTGTTTTTCTCCAGTCTTGATTATTCTTTTTCTGTGTTGTTTGTTTCTTCCTTTTGGCAATTACATCCTCAATTTTGGATTATTTTAGATTTCTATTGCTGAAATCAAAACATAGTCACTAACCGTCTTTCTGCGTTTGCTGATTTATTTTTTTGGGCAGCTAGGCCCCTGCTCCTTTGGCATCCTAGTTGTCTGCATATGGTAATTTATATTGTCTCTTAGCTGCAAGATATTTTTTTGTTCAGCAAATTATTCATGTTTGTTTGCAGTTGATCATTTTTGTTTAATAGCATTTTCTCTTCCATGGCACAGCGGTGTCCTGGGAGGAAAGGATTTTCTCCTGGTGCTCTAACGAGTTGTTTTCTCAGCTCTCCCAAATGGAGTCCCATTCTTAGAAACAGTCCAGCAATGTCCTGGTGGTGTGGATGTACAGCAGGCTGGGCAAATTCCTTCTGCCCTGTTTGGAAGTTTCTCAGGCACCGAGGTGGATCCAGCAGGACGCTGATGGATGGAGCCAGGGTGACAATTGGATTGCAGGCTCCCAGATCCTTCTGTGCCCAGGGACTCCAGTCTGAGCTCAGCTGCTCCAGGCAGGAACGCCTTGGCAGAACCCCCGATGTCTCCAAACCAGGAGTGATCTGAAATGATTTTTGATCTGTGATCAAAAATAATTTTTTTGCAGTTTCTATGAGTAAAATCCTTCCAAAACTAGGAAAAGGGTCATGTCTGCTGATCAAAGGGTCCTTTGGCATCCCCAGCCAGTGAGGTTCAATGCAAAGGGAATTTTCAGAAAGCTCATTAAAAATTAACAGTACTGGGGGGAGAAAGCCCAGAGATAAATCCTTAGAGATCATATTCTTTTAACAGAAGTTTTTACTTGAAATGAGAAATACCTGAATGCCCACTAGAAAACAAATTCTGTAATGAATTCCTTGCACCACATTCCCTGTCTGAGGATACGGGAGGTTTATAAATTCTGGATTTATGATCTCTTTTGTGTCTTATATGGAGATCTCTTTGATTTATCTCTGTGTTTGCTACTGTACAATTTACCATATTTAAAAAAAAATTCCATTATGGATTTCTGCATCTTAGATTCTTATTTGTTGTTGTATTGATCTTTCAGGGCCTTTCATGTTTTTGAAGTGTGTAAGACAGTGAAACCTAAATTCAGAAGGTGGTTCCAAGGTTAATTTTTTTATAATGTATGTATTTCATATTATTGATTCCTCAATTGCTACTGTACAAACGGGAACAACTTTATTATTCTTCTGACATTGTTTGTAGTTAAAATCATCCCCCTTGGTCCAATCTTTGGTGTTTCTTACTGATGTTCCAAAAAGGATACAGAGGAGGCGCTGTAAAGAAACTGCTGGATGAGATGTACAAGTTAATTACCAATGAGCTGAGATTTGATGATGCCCACAGTGAACTTGTGGGGTTGCTTCCCTGCAGAAGGAAGTGTGGCACTGCTGGAGTGAATTACAGAGGTGAAGTGTAAAAAAAGCTTAGTTTTGAATGCATACTGAATGCAAAAATAATTGCAGGTGCAATTAAGGTAGGTGACTTCCTGTGGCAACTGCCCTTTTATTCTTTCTGTCTCAGTGAAATTACCTGAAGATTCCTGTAGTCTGGATACAACTTTGTGGTTTATTTCAGTATATTTGCTGATTTTGAATCCAATGGTAAAGCTAAGCTGAAAAAAAAACCAACCCAAAACACCCACCCAGGACGGAATGATTAAATTTCCGTTGTTTGTTTGTTTGGTGCTCACTGTTCTACCTCCAAAGGAGCACCGAGCACCTCAGGATGTGGGTTGTGTCCTGCTAGGGTTTTCCTTGGATCTGTTTTCAGTGATTTGCATCCAGAGACAGAGGGACTGCCTAGTGCCGTGTGCTTTTGCTGCCCTATTTGAGATCTTTTTGTTTTTGAAAGTAGCAAATATCAAGGCTGATCATAGACGTTGTTTTAAGGAGGTCTTTTAGGCTTTAATTTACACCTTTGACTATTTAAGACAAGAAGAAATGTCTGCTAGGCCCATGGTGGATCGAAGGGAAAACAATTTAATCAACAGGTAGAAGACCTTGTTTGAAGTAATTGATTGTAATTTTACTTTGGATTTAGAAAAAAAAATCAAACTTTGTTGAGAAAATAACTGTGCTGCAATCTATTAAAATGCTTGATTTGCTACTAAGATTGAATTGCTGTAGCAGAAGTGGTATTTATTTTGCTAATCAGTCTGATTTACTGCCTTGCTCTGCTTTTGTTAAAGCATATAGCCTTCATTTATACAAATTATTTAAGTTTTTATGACTTTTTAGGAAGTTGCATGTTGATGAATAGCGTGTTTCTAATTTATTGTGTCAAACCGAGTTTAGAGGAAGGCGTGTATCTAATGCACAAAATCTTCACTTGGTTTACTGCTGCAGTGTGCTGGATAAAGAGGGAAACTTCTGCATTTCAAACTAGGGAAGAGTGTTCTTTTGAGAGTAGTGAAATGAACCTATTTTCTTGTTCAGTATTTTGGAATTCGTGGGGGTTTGTAGTCTCATAACTGGCAGATAATTTTCTTATCCTTGAGTGTCTGGAGACACTACTACATGCAAAGTGCTGAAGCCACTTGAATGCAAAATAGTTGTTGCATTAAAAATAATTCCTATGCTGCAGTAAAAACTGGCCACTTAACACTCTTAGTTCATGAACGCTCTGCCTGTGATTTCTAGCAGTTCCACTGATTGCTTAGTTTTCATCAAACTGTAGTGTATTGCTTGATTATTTCATTTATTTGATTTTTTTCTTTTCCCCTAGTGGCTTCAATCAGATTTTGGTACAGGTTGCCAAATTTTAAAATTGAATTTGAAATTAAAATCTGAACTCAGTTTTGATGTGATATTTCTATAGTATCTGTATCTGCAGTGGGTTCTGTTGTCAAAACACTTACGAATTTCAGTTAAAGAATTGCAAGAGGAGTTTTTACTGGCTTTTTTTTTTTTTTTTTTCTTAATAGAAAGTCTTTGCAAATACGGAAAAGCCTCCCTGTTTTGAAAGGAATACCACAGAAATGCTTCTGTAGTATTCTCTCTTCTGCTTCCCTAATGCTGTGAGGCAGATACAGCCCTGCTCTGGGGAGCCAGTGGAGATGGTGCCTAAAGAGAACTGGAAGGCATTATAATTTAGTTGTATTTTGTTCTAGTTGGTTAAAATAGTAAAAAGCGGCATTTAAAATTTACTGTGTGGTACCTGTTTTTTATAGTGGTGTTTGTATTTTAATCGTTCCTAATTCTAGGCATACTTAATAATAATGTCATGGAAGTGTCTATCTTCCTTACCAGAATTTTTAAGTTCACCATGCCTCTGTTCTGGCTTTTTGGGTCTCTCTGGCTATTAAATAAGTTACTCAAGTTGGGCAGTGCCCACTATGTTTCTTTGCAAGAGATTTGGTTAATTTAAAAGACAGAAAAAAAAAAAAAAAAAGCCTCAGGGGGGTTTGGGTGGAGAGCATGAGATGAGTCTGCTGAAATGACCTCACCAGGTCAAGTCTGCTGGTGACTGAAGATGAGCAGGATTTCTGGTTTGTTAATCAAAGGAAACACAGATGTTGGCTTTAATGCTTTTGCAAGTGCACCTCTCTTCCTAAACCACACGTGAGAGATGTGAGATGTGTTTGCACATGGAGAGCTACCTGTGAAAGCCCTTGTCCCCCCAGCGATTGCGAGTCCTCCCGGAGAGGAGAGGCTGCTGCGGGCTTCCATGGCACGGCTGTGCTGCAGTCCCGGCTTATTTCCTTCCTTAGCCTTTGTGGTTCTGCAGCTTGTGCTGCCACAGAGGAGTTCCACGCGGCCATGGGAGGCTTTCATACAAGTCTGACTAACGCTTCACACTGTTGTTGCTTCTCTGGCGTGAATTATTTGCATTTCCCCGTGGCTGTCTCCCTCCATCCACACTCATCCTTGCCCACCCTGTGGGCCCATGGATGGTCCAGGCTGCCACTGTCCTCAGAGTTTGCTAAGTGTTGTTTGGAGGACTGGCAATTGCTCAAGTCACTTACGAATTTTGTAGCAAAGTCGTTGCACAGTGAAGTTATAAAAACTAAATCTTCGTATGCAGGCTAAAATAAATTAGTGTCATGTGATTTGTAGTGCTTTACGGGAAGATACTAGGAACAAAAAGGAACTAGAAAAGTTTTCTGAATCGCTGAATTAATGGACAAGCTAAAAATGCCCCAAGGAAATTATCTTAACTTGACCAAAGAACAAATAGTGCGAATTGCTCTTAAACTGAGCTTGTTTAGTCTGCAGATGTTGCTAGTAAAACTGCATCCTTTTTGTGTTTGTGGGAGAGAGTGTCAGTGTGTAGCTGGCAAGCACACCCAGCCTGCTACAAGTCCAGGAGGGTCAACGAGACTTCTCTGAAAAGGAGTCAAAACCAGTCCAGTAGTAGTATTCCTGGGAGAATATGGCAAGTGGATTTATTTCTGGGCAAAGATGGTGCGAAAAAAGAAGGGGATGTGTTAAATGGGTCGGAAGTGCTAGTGTTTGAGATGTTCTTATAATTCCAAGGTTTTGCTTGTTCCTTAGGCAGTGATGAGAAAGATAAGACCCAAGAAAAGGTCTGATAAATGATTGCAGCTGTACTGTGTCATACAGCAACAAAAAATATATATATTGAATCTTGTTTTTATCTGATCTGGTAAACAATCTCTTCTGAAGTGCAGCAGCTTGTAAACCTGGGCTTTTATTACTTGTTGGTGATGGAAGATGCATCATTATTGGGCTGCCAAGTCCTGTGCGTTTATTACTCTGTGCTGTATAGGGTCTGTGTATTTATTAGTGCTAAATACCTCATATTGTTCCATTTCAACATTCTGCCACTGACTTGGAAAATCATAGCATAAAAGTATCCTCAAAAAAACAGAGAAGAAAAGCTCTTGACTAGGTGTGACTGAAATAATATCTACAGTGTTCTGTTTGGAGATGAACCAGGCCCCAATATTTGGTGTTTGACACTGAGGGGAAATACTTTTGCTAGGTGGAGTATTTTTGACAAGTGTGTTTGATACTCCTTCCCTGAGCACTTGTCACTTGCATCCTTGGTTAACCAGTGTATGTTAGCATGATCGCAAAAGAAAGCAGCAAAATTTACAGGCCTTCTGTTCCTTCTCCATCAATAAAAACCACTAAATATCTGTAGGTTCCAACAAAAATACAGGCACAGTTTTGGGGTTTTTTTTGGGTTTTTTTTTTTTTTTAAGGTTAATAAACATTCATCATTTTATTTTCCTTTTAAAAATGAAAAATGATCTGTGGATGCTTTAGTGAATCTGTATCAGAGCAGCAGAAAACACATCAGTGATGGTACCTACCTGGCATATTTTAATATTAAGATGTGGGTAAATTTTCTGTCTTTAACAAGTTGAAGGATTAATGAAGTTTAATTTCCCAAACACAAAGAAGAGAGGTCTTGTGTTTGTTACTTTCTCTGACCAGTCTAGTAGATCACATTGATAAATGTGAGTTGACTTAAAAAATAGAAGAAAAGTTCCAAACCCACCGGTTTAATGAAGCCCTGACAGTTACAGCAGTTACAGAGAATGAGAATTCTGTAAATGGAATTCCCAAATGGTGAAATCCTATCCCCAGCCTATTCCAGTTTGAACGAGATTTGCAGGATGCACAGCTCAGCCAGTTTCAGATTCCTGGTGTGAAACAATCAAGATAAGAATCAAAAAGTAAAGAAAGGGAAAAGCCCTGTTAGATCAAACACTATACACTAATCTTTCTCCTTAGGCAGAATTACTCCTTCCAGAGCCCTTACTGCTCTTGTTTAAAATAACAGAAGCCCCATGGCACCGAGAGTTTCTCTTAACTTGTCTTCAGCTGCATGATTTTGTTATGGGGCAGTTTTTCCTGCTTATTTAAAATGTATTTGCAGCTACCCCGTCTTCATCAGACAAACCTAAATCTTCTCTTGCCCATGGCATTTGCTCCCGTGAAACTGCTGTTCTTTCTCCTGTCTCTGATCAGCTCCTCCTTGCTGATGCTACATAGCTGTACTTGAGACTGATCCCTTAACTAACATCAGCATTCTTTTTTTCTGCTTTTTAAACTGTTTGTAAAGTGGTGTAATAGGTTATCTAATCCCACTTCCACTTGTTTGTAGGATAAACACCTGCTGTGTCTTGCTCTGTATGTGTAACGTGTAAGTTCAAAGGGATATAAATTGAGCTGTACAGCTGCAATGACCATAGGAAATCCAACAGAAAATATTTCCAGTGAAACAAAAATATTGACTTCACTCATTCTGGCAACAAATTTAAGTTTGCTTAGGGTTTTTTTACAGTCATTTTCAATAGGGAAAAACCTTTTCCTACAAGCAGGAAAATGAACATAATTGAAATGTTCATTTACATACCAAACAGTATTTTTAGAAGTTTTAAAAAATAAAATTCAGGATAGACCACCTAGATCTATTCTGGAGGTACATAGTTTAATAGTTCAAGTGTATACATTTAGGTAAACCCTCTTTACTGCTTAGGACATACTGCTTGAATAAGGGCACTCTTAGGTTGTTAGTAATTAATCATGATCTTCATGATGATCTTCATATTTCCTTGGTCATGCTTAAGTCCTGTTGTTAAAAAAAAAAAGAAAACAACAAAAAAACAATAATTAAAACCAACACAAAACAAAAACAAACCAAAGAACAAGTGGCAGGATTATATTAGTTTAATATGCTGCTGTTGATTAATGACTTTAGTCCATTTATTTAATAGATTCTGTTCTCTTTGACCATAGTGCTAAAGTAAATATTTTGCTATGTTTCTCTGTATTGTAAACTCTTTATTCTTTGGAACAGGTTTTGGTGTCTCTTGCTCCATGTACAAGTCTAATAGTGATGCAACTATTTTGCTATTCAGTCAGTGTGACAGACAAACAGCTGTGGTATCCAAGTGGTTTGGAAAGACAACAGAATAGCAAATATATGTTCTATACAGTTAGTGTCTGTGCTGTTTCTGGTACAGCTCATACCTAGTGCATCATCACCTTTGCTGAGAGCTTTTTGTGCTAGGCTCCCTTTTGCTGTCCGAGTCACCAGGCATCCTTTGGAAATGTGTATTTTGATGATGGAGCTATAGGGCAGTGCTGCTCCTGCATTTCTTCCCTTTCCGGGCTGTGTTCCCTCTTCCTTTCTTGAGCCAGTTCTGTCCTCCTCTGACCCTGCAGTGGGATGCATCAAGAGCTGAATGGAAGAAAACTGTTAATTTTTTTTTTTTTTT
>VWZN01009788.1:660217-691238 GCA_013396955.1 Regulus satrapa | reverse complement strand
TTTTTTTTTTTTTTTTTTTGGAGGAAAGGAAGTGTTGAGAACACCCAGCTGGGAGAGGGGAGATGAGGGTAGACTGAGGTGTCCCTGTGCAATAGCAGTTAGATCTTGGCTAGGATGTGACTGAGCATAAAACCAAAGCCTTCGGGTGAGCCACACCTCTGAGCTCTTAGGGACAGGAGACACTCATTTGGGGATGAGTGTGCTGTCCCTCTGCCTTCTGTGCTTTTAGCCCTGCTGCAGGGAAGGCTCCCTTTCTCCTTTTCCCTTTCCGAAAGCCTGCCGTGGTAATGAGGAGCACTGGCTTTTTTCCTCTGCCCTGCTCTGCAATTTGTCACAGCTCAGTAGCTGCTGTGTAAGAATAAGTTGTCCTTTTAGCAGGGATGGCTGGATAACCAGTGCATGAACAAGGGCAGCCCTCTCCAGGTAGGTTTTAACCCTTTGTGAATCAGAGCTCTCACATGAGGTTGCAAAATTGCTCTGTTAGAGAAGTGACGGAGATATGGGAAGAGCAGAGGCCAAAGGTTGTAGGAAAGATGGTATTGTCCTACTGGTGGCATGGTGTGAAGATTAGGAAAAAGGAAAAAAAAAATCCTGGTGTTGCATGGTTTTAGACAACTTGTCTGCTACTTACTCACAGGGTTTACTGTACAGGAGGAACTTCATCTGTAGGTTATTTGTGTGAAAGTATGACTAAAACACACTGCTTATTTGGAAAGGTGATACAACTGCCTGAGTACATTGTGCTTCAGGCATCACTCAGATTTGAAAGTTCCTGGGGTAAGGAGAGGGGATTGTAAGCAGAAGTGCAGCAGCTTTTGTTGACCAGGATTTTGGAAAAAAAAAAAATTCCTTGATGTGTTTAATTGATGATTTCAGGGCATTCAGTGTTACCTTTTCTTGGCAGTGAGAGTGGCTTATGTTTTTCTCTGGCTTTGCACAAAGCAGCAATAATTTTAGAAAGAACCTGGAACACATTATAAACACCTTATTTTAGTGGAGTTGTATCCTAGGAACACCTGGAGTGTATGAGCCCAAGCCCCACCGCAAACTTTGCTTTTTGCCTCTGTTACAACTTAAGATTTCTCAGAAAAATGTTTTCATACCTGTGGATTTTAAAGTACTTTCGTGCTTTAAAAGTAACTCATAGTTTTGAGAGCTATTTTAGAGGAATTCTTGGATCCTAACTCTTCAGCTTCAATGCTATTACTATCACATACCCAATATCACAAGCAAGGTAGATTTTTAAGAACATTTTGGAGAAGCTTTGTTTTTAAACCCGACCCTTTGCTGCAAGGGCAGGTATCCTGGGAATTATTCCTGCGGTGGGCAGACAGAAAGCAACCAGCCTTCCTACTGTGTCCTCAGACAGGGAGAGTCACTTGAGCACCACTGGGTGTACACAGCGTTCAGGGTCAGTGGCCACAGCGGGACATCTTGAGCCTCTTGACGTCAGGCTGTCTGCAGACACCTCTTGCAGCACAAACCAAGCCCCGCTGCATTGTCTGAATGTCCTCAGCAGCTCCTTAGCTTGCCTTGGCAGAACTGTACACCTGAGCTGTTACTCTGAAAGAGCGCCCCGATTGACTTCTGGGTGCCCAAGGAGCTGAAGGTGCCAGCACCGAGGGGAGCCCAGCCATGGTGGTGACGCTCGTTCAGGTGGAAAATAACACAGTGTTGTCCAGTCCTTCTGTTATCTTGGGAGATTTCCTTATTAAAACATTTTTGAGCCTAGTTCTAAACGAGATGTCCGCATAAAACGTGTCCCACCTCCCTGAATGGTGGCATATTTGAGACAGAATTTTAAGATAAGTTCTTCTGCAAGGCTACCATGAATCCCAAAGCAGAAGAATATATTGTTCTGAAAACACAGTATCTGTCTAAAAACACAGATGAGGCAGGCACTGTTAGCAGAAGAAGGTGATTTTCCCAGGAAGGCACTTTGAGCTTTGTTCCAAATCCCTGCATTGAAAACCAATTTTAAAGTATTTCTACCCTTGCAGCTATCAGTTCCCTGCAAACACATTTCCGTGTTGACAAAAGCAGTGGCTGCCTTCCTTCAGCTGTGAAGGCTCATCTGAGTTAACTGGGTCTGAGTGGGGAAGGGAAGGGTTCTCACCCACCAGTGCAGCTGAGTTGATTCAGTGAACTGGAGAAGGCTGAATTAGTATAATGGGAAATATTCTGTTCTTACTTTGAGAAAAGTGAAGGGGAAAAAAAATTCTGATTTTGTTTTAAAGGTTTTTTTGGGTGGGGAAGGGGGGGGTGTTTGTATCTTGGGCTTTTTTCATTTTCATGGGCATGTCTTGGTTCATTTTTTAGGTATGTATTTGAAATCTGTAATAATAGAGTGGTCCCTAAATGTTACATATCAGATTTTAGGTTGTTTTCCTGTTTTCTTTTTTTCTTTTTCTTTTTGTTTTGGTGTTGGTGGGGTGTTTGTTTGTGTTTGTTTTTTAGAGAAGGAAAAAATCTTTTTCTCTTTCCTATTTGAAATGAATCTGCTGAGAGCACCCAGTTTGACAAGCTGTTTTAGCTGATTAATATTCCATTGATGAATTTAAATTAAAAACTCAGTTCTAGACTAAAAACACAGAAAAAGAATTTGTCAGTATTCTGCTGTTTTGATCAATATGTTTGTAGTCATCACGTCCACTGTTTTTTGGAATAAAAACTCCACAAATTGAAAACTACCTTGAATTTTCCCAGGCGGGCCCCCATCCTGCAGGTAGCAGTTTGTGAAGGTGGGGCTTTGTGCTTGCTTTAAAGTCCTTTGGCATAAGAGTGACTAATAACTCTTTATACTCTTTCCCAGTCTAGACTGGGTTTAACTTCATTCTCTAGGGCCTTCCAGCGTGCAGTTTAGGTGAATTGGATTACTTGCTGATGAATTCCACTGAAATGCCTTGCGAGCAGTGGTGCTGCAGCCCTGCACGCCTCCTTCCCCTGCTGCTGCTGACCAGATTGCCGGGGTGCATTGGGGGTTTTGGTGGAGCTGGCTCACTTGGTTTCCTCTCTGGTAATTCAGCTCCCTTCCCTTTCAGTGGGCAAGGAGCTGTTTTCTATGATTGCCTCAGTTTTGGTTGTTACAGAAATTGGTGCTTAAACTTCTGCAGTGCTCTTTTGCTCTGGTCTGACTTGTCCTGTGTTTCTCATTCCATGGTGAATCCTCTTTCTGTGGGTTTGCTATGAGTGGTTTCTGTATCTGGATGAACTTTTTGCCAGAAAAGTGCTGCCTGCTTGCCCAGTTCTTATTCTTTATCCCCTCAGATACCTTTTCTTTTACCAGTTGATTCACATATGTCCATAGACATACAGGTTCTTCTTTTATGTAAGAATATTCCTGAAGTGTGGCAAGTTGTGCAGCTTTAATGTGATATGAATGTACAAGTTAAACATTTCTCCTTTGAAACACTTGGAAAGTCAACTTACATCAGGTTTTTCTATATTTCTGATGGAATAAAAGTAAAAAAACAAAGATCAGGAAATGAAAATTTCTCGACTGACAGAGAAGAGCTGCTTCAGGTAGCGTTCAGGAATTTGTGTGGATATGTCTCTGGGCAGGTCTTGGATACTTTCAGTGCTTCCTGATGAGGCTTCACTCCCAGAGTGAAGGAGCAGTCTGTGCATGTTATTTTGTCACTAGGAACCCTATTGCTACTTGCTGGTTTCAAGTATTGACAGTTTTTAACTTCTTGTGTGTGGTGCTGATTTCCCCTTCCCCCCCCACTTGTACGTATTTGTTTCTCCTGACTTTTCTGAGTTGGTATTTGTCTCAGTTTAGCCTCTCTGTCAGATCTGAAAAGCAGATGTTGTTGTAGACATGCTGAATTGCTTAAAAAACATTGCCATACATCACTGTGGAACTGTGATTAAAAGAAATAACTTTGGTTTTCTCTGTTTATGTTCCAAGCACAGCAGTGGTAGAATCACCATTAGCTTTGTATGTGCCTATTAACCAAATGAAAAGAAGGATTCAATGGAGTGATTAGTTTTCAATTTAGGCTTTTAAAATTATTGTCTCATGCTTTTTGCAGCCTAGTTACTGAGGGGAATATCCAGGATTTAGTTATTTTTAATTCTATTTTGATTGGGACATTTTTTTCCAGATACTGAATCCAGATAAAAGCAGGATACTCAAGGATAATTTAGAAGAAAAGATACCATGTCCTTAGAAGGCTTTTGTGATTCAGAAAGTGCAACATCTAATGACTAAATTTGTTGTTAGAGCTCAAATAGTACCAAAATCTCAGAAAGTAGTATAAACACTGTGATCCTAAGAGGATTAGGAAAAAACCCACAAGTGCACAAGTTCACATGGGGAACAGGAGTGAATCAAAGCTCATGCAAAAAACATTGGTTTAGCCAGTTATCATAAACCCAGTGTAATGTCTGGGAAGGAGAAAGTAGCACCTATAGTAGCATTTCTGGAAGGAAATAGTTAAACATTTCTGCAGGTAGCATTTAGAGAAATCCTTGCTTTGAACTGATAGTGTTTGGAAACAGGTAAGAGCTGGCATCAGTGTACATCTGCTCTGTGTGTTTATAACCAGTTCTGTCACTGTGCTGTTTTTATCCGTGGTTTCCTTTGTTCCACACGATTATTACTTGGTTGATAGCAGCAGCCTGATCTTGCAAGCAGCCTGGGTGGGTATTTGCTGCTTTGGTGAAGGTGTTTTGGCCCTGCAGGTGGAACTGCCTGGCTCCTGCAGGCTGGGTTTGAGGCCTGGAGCGTGGCTGGTCTCTGTATGGCACAGCAGGATAGGATGCTCTTGACAGGGAGATGATGTTGGGTGTTGTACCGAGTGTTTGGCCCCAAATCTTGGAGGGACCCAGGCATCAGCTGTGTCATTTTGTGCAGAAAAAACTGGTGTGGGCAAGGCTGGTAAGCACTGGCTCTGAGCACACGAGTGCCAGTGCAGACATGGCAGAATCATCTTTCTTTTCAAGTTGAGGGAGGCAGTTTTCAATTGATGTTGAACATGTTTGTCATCAGGCAGTCGTGAGCTGTTCCCAGCCCTCCAAAGTGAAGGATCCAAACTCACAAGCTGCTGTGCATTCCCCAGGTGTGCCTTAACTTAAAGGGCACCTGGTAGATTGTTTTTAAGCGTTATGTAGCATAGCCATTACTACATCTGGGCACCTGTTTAAATCACCTTAACATGTTGGAATATAAAGGTGAGAGATAGCCTGAAATCAATAAATTATAACTTTCACCTCTATTGTTTCAGGGTACATGCCAAAATCCAATAAGATAAATTTGGAAAGAAAAAAAAGCTGCTGATGAGGCGTTTGTGCTCAGCAATTGATTCTGAAGGACACATTGCAGAGTTTTCTAAATGTTTACACTTCGCTTCAAGCGCCCTTATTTAAAACTGGAGCCTACAGCCAATTAACATTGAGTGAGGAATGAAGCAAAGTCAGTGAACCCTTTCTTTTCTCATTCTCTGCTCTCTTGAGTCTTTGCTTCCAGCTTCTTTCCGTGTCACTGCCCTGTTTAGATGTAAAGCAAAGGACAAGAAGCCTCTTCCACGGATCAGGCAGAAAGGTTTCCCTCTCTGGCTTCGATGATAAGTACTGCACTTGAGATTGCACAAGGGCAAAGAGGTGTTGGAAGGAGACAGCTTGGGCAGTGTGTACTGAAGAAAGCCTTTTTTCCTTGAAGAAAATGGTTTATGTTTGTGCAATCATCCCTTTATTTATGTTTGCCATGTTCCTTCCCAAATGGAATAACCCAAACTAAGCATTGCGCTCAGAGCGGGGTAGCAGGGTCCTCCTCTGCCTTTCTCTGCACACAGCTTTTATCAGGATTTAGGCTGTTCTCAAAAGAAAATTGGTTGGTTGCTGTCCTGTTTTGTTTTTAAGGAAAACTCTTGTTATAAGCAAATTATGTTTTTATGGGGTCTGCAGGGTGGGTGTTAAAGCTTTCTCTTCTCAGCTGCGTCAGCAGCTCTGGCTGTGGAAAAAAAAGCTTTCTGAGTAGCCTTGCACAGGATCCTGTACCTCTTGAGGAGTGGAGTTTCACTCAGCCTATTTACATATTTTCTGCAGCACTAGTACAACTAAGCAAGGAAATAAGAGCATGTTTGCAAATTCTTTCAATTCCCAGCATTCCTGCATTCCTCAGCATCCTCTGCAGTGCCTCTTGCTTGCACTGTGAAGGTGATATTTCTGCCTGCCTTGTGGGTTCTTCTAAGAAAGAAATAAGCCCAAATGCTGCAGCTTTTTTTTTTTTTTTTAATGGCTGGGTCCAAAAATGGCTCCATAATGAATGATTTCCTGCTGGTTGAGGTTGAAAATTGCACGTGAGAACCTCGTGTTGATCATGAGTCCTACAAACTATAGTTATTCTTTACTCATAGTAAAAGTTTTTTGACCACAGGTTGCAGATGCTTGGTAAAGAATTTAATCTAAAAATAGTCTGGTAATACTTCGTTAGTCACCCATGTCCATCTGTCACCCTTCCTGCTCTTTGAGTGGGTGATTAGATTATGTCCTAAAGAAAAGTCGTCTGGCAAGTATTTGTATGGAGGGCAACCACTCAGGAATATTGGTGTGGATGAAAAATGTTTGTCACTGCTGAATAAAAATGAATGGTGCAGTGGATGGAGTTACCTCATAGTTGCACGTCAAAAGCTCTGTGCTTATGCTTATTTTATTTATTATTTTATTGTTGGGCACATACAATTATTATTGTCCTATAAAGAAAATTACTGAAATGTAGGAGAGTGTGGATTTGTTTGGATTATGTTTTTGTTTGGGTTTTAAAGGTGGGCAAGATTTCTCTTGAATTTTGCACTAGGAAGGTTTATGTTATTTACATGTTGTCAAGTGTTGCTAGCAATTTTTTTTTTTTTTTAATTACTGAGGTCACTGCTGGAGTTGGTAACTCTTTGGGCTCATGGGCATGCCTGTGTATATAAATTGAGTTATTTAGTGCAAGATGTGTTATCAGCTGTCCCTGAGCAGGCTGGGAGAGCCAGGAAGGCCCAGGGTTGATAGCATTTTACTGTATGTTAACAGCACTCTTTTCAAAATAATAAATACTAACCCTTCCTATTTTGTCTTCTTATTTCCCTATCAGCATAACCCTTCTGTGGCAAGAGGCACCCGAAAGGAAAACTTCTGCATATCAATGCACTGCCAATGGTAAGCACCTTTTTAACTGACTAAAGGTGGTGTGGTTTCTCTCTGCACACATGCCATTAGCAGGCTCACACTGCAAATCATATTTTTAGAATAACTACTTTTTAGTATTCAAATGGATTATTTTCATTTTTTTAAGGAATCTAGACCATTATGCTATTTGACAAAAATATGACAATTGCTCCTGGTTTGATCCTGTGGAAAGTAGGGCAACATGTTAATTTTGAAGTGAGAAGTGTGACTTGACAGTAACACAGCTCATCCTGTTGGTAACTGGTGCTGCTTCCTCCTTTGGCCAAGAGCCTGCTTGGGGTGAGCTGTAGCCAAGCTGAGTGTTCTGTTGCCCCCACTTGGGTGTTCTCTGCAGTTTGTTTCAATACGAACAGCTTTTCCCAGAAAAAAAACCAACAAAAAAACCAAAACCAGCTCTGCATTGTCCAGGTGTATTTTACTTCAGCCCATTTGTCAGTGTAAGACCAGTGAACTTAAAATTAGCTCCTGTCGAAAGGGGGAATCTTCTTATTGCATCTCTGGAGTGTTACTGTTACAAATTATTACAAATTCATGTTTTCAGGCTGTCCTTACGGTCAGCTGGGCAGATGGGAAGCAGAGCTGAGGCCTGAAGAGAAGGACTGGAAACTACTGCTTCAGCTTTGATCAAACAACCTCTTTTTAGCAGTGTTGGTACCTTATGTTGTCACAGTTGAGGTGTACAAGAGTGGTACCTTCAGCATTAGCCTTAAGAATTAAATGCATAAAGTGCCAGTGTGAGTTCTGTATTTGAAGCATCTCTAGGTCACTGTGCTCAGTACAGAAGTTAAAGGGGCAATATTTTGAACCTCTTACTTTGAAAACTCAGTTTTGGATTTGAGAGCTGAGCTGGTTTCCTTTGGTTTGCATGTGGAAATAGATCGAAAGAATATGTAAATCAATTACAGCCTCACTTACTCCTTTGCAATTCTACTGTCTTTGCCCTGTGAGGAAAATGATGCTCGAAGAGAGTTTGCTTGGATGTGACTCCTTTACTTTGAGGTAGTAAGCAATTCTGTAAATTCCCAAAGACATCATGACCTGAAATGTAATATATTTGTCACAAAGTAAAGCAAATATACTCTGAAATTGGAAGATCTGTACCAAGCATATATGTTGTTTATTAGTCTGGTTTTTAGGCTCAGAGTTGATACAAGTAGAGTTGATACTAATCTGGGATGAACTTCAGCTGGTGGGAATGGATTTGTTGAGTGAGAAAGAATAGCGTTTACCTGGTCACTCAGACTGGTGGTTTAACTTGTCAGTCCTGAAATGAGCAGTGCTCTCTGCCTTTTCTAGTATTGTTAAATCTTCATTGTTGTTGTTGACTTTTATCTAGTAAAAAGCTACTCTGTTTTCTTTTTATTTTGTAGTGATTGAGTGTTACTTTAGCTATGATTTAAGATACTGATCTATATTACTCCCTCTCTTAAAATCATGACTCATTTCGTATTAACCTAGTCCTTATACTTCATAACATTTTAAAAAACTTTGAGACTGTACTTGAAATGTTACTGCATTTTGTCCTAATTTTCCCCCTACAAATTATATTAGAAATTCAGGATTGCACAGTCTCAAGGGCATGGTAGTTGTTACAGGGATCATAAAATATACTCAACTGTTACTTGCAGTGAAGTGCAGTCCTCCCCACTCTTTTCTTTGAGGGCTGTTTTCGTGCTCTGTTGTTGTACTTTATTATTCAAGAGATTTCGAAACCATTACTCACCTCTGATTAACTTGGAAATAGTTTGAATGTAGATTTAAGAGACAAGCTAGACACATTTTTTACCATCCCCAAAGTAATCATAACTAAACCTGTACAGTAAAAAAGACTTTTATAGGTTTTTATTATGTTTCTCTCTTTGCTATGTGTAAACAAAGTGTGGGCCAGAGGTTGCTGAAGAAATAGGGTTGTGTACATGTGCCAAAAGGGCCTTGCTTTAACCATGATTGCCCATGTTCAACATATATATTTGAATAGGAAATTAATTTATGATTCCCTTGAGAAATGGTTGTAGCATTTTTGGTCATGTTTTAATCCTGATTGTCAGTTCCATTTCTTAGTAGTTAAAAAAAACCAAAATAACAATTTACACATACTCCATCTTCTTCTGTTGTTTTCTTAGATTTTCAATTTTCAAGGTAATTAACAGAAGCTTATTTTTTGCATCATATTGTGGTATGATATACATATATATGTTATATATATGTTAACTGATAAAATAGAGTGAAATACTAGTTACTCCATAAAAATTACTGTAGTTGTTGGCAATTCTTTAGAAAACGAAATATTTATATTGTGATAAAGCACGGCTGTTTGGTGGGTGCAAGTTCTCCTTCCCATTCTTCTAGCCAGATTTAATGCTCCTCATATTGTCAAAGGAAAGATGCAAAGGCTTAATGAACAGGCCTGGTAATTGCAGGAGAAGAAGTGTCTAATGCTACTTTTCTGGGATTTTGAAGGTTCATTTTTAGGCTGATAACTGCGTACTTTATCTGTGGTCACAAGAATTAATGAATGTGCCAGAAATAAAAATTTAAAAGTCTTGGATCTTTGGTCTAAGCAAAAGATGACATTAGGATTTCAACAAGGGCTTTAGCAAATAAATGTTCTTATGTGATGGAACGGGTAGCTTACCCAAGAGGGATTTTCCATTGTAACTTGCAAGGCTTTTTTGTGAGTTTTGGAAGCAAACCAGTTTGCCTTTCTGTCTTTGCAAGTTACTAAAGCAGGTCTGTGTGTGTGCATGTAAATACTTGTGGGAATATAGGAGTGTGCTTACCCGTGCATATATTTATACACACATATAGTCACAGATCTAAATTTAGAAACATAGAATGGACTGTGCAAAACCCAGGAACGTACAGAAAGGTGTGAGCTACCAGTTGGTGGCTCTCCTATGGCAGCTTGCTGGGACGGGTTTAATTTTGCAGAGGTACCCAGGAAGGGCAGTGGGGTGCCCTTCCTACAGCCATCCTGGAAAGCACTGTCCTGCCCTCTGGGCCTTTACAGGGGTGGTTTGACAGAGATCCACACCCCAATCAGTTGAAAAGGGCTGATGCAAAAGAGAATAGAGGATGCTGTTGGTGTTCATTACAAGCTGGCACAGGTGAAGTCTGAGCATAGGCAGTGAACACAAAATTACCTAGTCCCCAGGCAAGCGGTGTCATCAAGAGGCATGGCCTCACAGTCTGGGGGGGAATACCAAGCAGGTGATTTAAATCCATTCTTCTCAGTGCTGCCTACTTTTAGGTGAACACATGATACTGTGTTTTGAGGGTGTAACACACCTATTCTGTGTTGTGTCAACTGTTCCTGCACATGAGAGAGGTTCCAGAACAGCTCTGCAGGCACTGGGTCTCTTGGGCCGGGAAATTCCATGGGTGCAACATTTCAGTGTAATTACCTACGCTGGGTATTTAATTTGGAAACAGCAGGAGGGCTTGGAGGAGCTGGGGAGAATGAAAAAGTCAGTCCAAAGTGAAGGGACTGGAAGGTGTCTGCAGAAATTTCCCCAAGACTGCAGCAAGTTGTTTTTAATTTGAATGCTTTTGTGGTGCCTTTGGGTAGTCCTGTGACCTTACCACTCCTTGGAAGACAGGTGAATGGATAAATGGATATAACTATTAGCCTGTGCTTCCCCAGCAGCTAAACCCATCCGAATACTGATCTGCCAAGCCATAACAGTAAAATATTTCTGTGCAAAGGAAGGCAGCCAAGGGAGGGCACATGAGCTGGAGAGTTGGGTTTGGTATTGGGAGCCTTGTCTCTGCTGACACCTGCCAAGGACAACTGGAGGTCTGTGCTGCTAGCTCCAAGGTTTCTGCACTGGATTTGCAAAACTGGCTTTGTTTCTAGAGGAGCTGAATGGCACCTCTCAGCTTTAGGTATATAAAACGGGCATCTGCAGATGAGCAGCTCTTTGTAAGGCGGTGGAGCTGAAGGTTGGTTGTCATACCGAGAACAGGGACCCCTGCTTCCCAGAGTTTATGAAACTTGACAGTACTAAAGACGTTGCCCTCAAGAGCCTAGAATAATTGATTCAAAATAAATAACCCTGCAAGAGTAAGGCCCTTGTTCTATGAAATACAAATGCATGTGCTTACATGTAACTTGTAGTGTAGGAGTAGTTCTTTTGAGATATAAATAAGGAGCACTTGCATGCATAAAGCTAACCAAGCTTGAAAGCACTTTGAACAGTAGGGCCTAAAAGTGCTCATGAAATTTATTGTTGAGGCTGTTGGTTGTAGAGTTCATGGAGTGCAGCCTTAAAAGGAAAAAAAAAATCAAATATTTATTCTTAGCAGGCTCTGAAATAGTCTAAAATAACCGACAACATGAAATTTTGGACTGTTTTGCTCTTTCTGAAGTCAGGCAGTTATCAATGACAGAAGGTGAAGTGCAATGTATTTTGTTTAACAATTTGTTATGGCTAAATAGTTATATTTTAAAATGTTCATAAATCAGTTCTATTTATTGGGTTAGCATGAATTAGCTAATGTAGTTGTTAATGTGTGGAAGAGGAAATACTACTACTAATGTGATACAAAAGAAAAGTTCCATCGTGTGGTAGGGTGCAAACAGTGATAAGCATTAAAAATTGTATATACGCTGTTCTGAGTAATTTTTGGAAGGGTTTTTGAGTTTTCTGTTTCTTTACAGAGAGCAAGCTGAACACACTAGCATGATTCCTTTCTGTTTTTTCTGCCATTAAAGTTCACCACTGAATGAATCAACTGAAACGGAAATGAACGTCCTCTAAAAAAAATTTAAGTGTTGGCTCTGTTTTGAAGTAACATTTGTTGGAGAACTTTCTCTGCTGTGTCTCTAAGCAGTCTCTTTACAGTTCAAAAATAAGCTTTGACTAAGAATTCTCGGCAAAATCATAAATATGTAATTATCTAAGCAGCCGGGATATTTAGGCCCTGGCAGGTGCCCAGTGCAGTGCAAAGGGAACTGGGCCAGTATCTCAAGCTAGAAGAACATCATCTAGAACAGGGTGAGGGCCATTGCTATTCCTTATTTACTGCCATTCCTAGGTTTTAACTCTTAAATGTACCTGAAAAGAGGCTGTTTCTGCTGCAGTGGGTTGTCTTCTCTTACAGCTGGCTTACTGGGGGTTTTTTGTTGTTGTCTTCCTCTGCTTCACTTCCCTTGCCTTAAGTTTTTTCTGGCTTTACTGCTTTATGCTGGTGTTGGTTCAATAGATAATAGTAGTGCAGTTATCAAGTAAGATATAATCTAATGCTCAGCATGCCATCTGCTTTAGAGGAGAGGGAGATTTTGTGTTTCTGCTCTGGGTTCACTGCCATATGCCCGTGGTGAAGTTGAATAACCTGAAGTGACCCTTTTCCTGCTCTGTTATGTGAAAGAATTAGAAATATGGAGTAAAGTCTTCTCGACATGCACAGTTAAAAAATTAAACTGGCTTTTGGGTGTACGTGAAGTAGGATGTTGTAGAGGAAACCCAAGGACAGGCTTTTTTGTGTCCCAGGGTGTTGCCATCTGCAGAAAAGCAAGGCTGCTATCACAGGAGACTGTGTTAATGTGTCACTGGTATCATCAGGCCTTGATCCTGGTTTCCTTCTTGTCAACAGAAAGTTGATGTTAGCTCAAGTTAACAAAAGCTGCCCTTAGTTTCAGCAGTGCTGATGCTGGGGGATAATGAATATTGCTGCAGAAGAATAGGAAGTCTGTAGGCTGTGTGGAATGGCACTGCTGATGCTGACTTTTATTTACTCAGGAGAAACAGAGACCTGCTGGCCTTCAGAAGCCAGGGCCCTGTGTGGGATCAGCATGGATGGCATGGCTGCATTTGCTTTCCAAGTCTTTGCTTCATCCAGTGATTAGAAGCAAAAAGTGTAGTCAGTGGGTTAGTGCAGCCGTATTTGTAAATAAAGGTCATGTGTAGTGTTCTCGTTGTAATTCAGTGAACAAATATAAGAAACCATTCATGACAGGATTTAAATCCCATGCTGAGCATATGTACATAGGATTGGCATCCATGAATTTAATATTCATACAAATGGAGGGTATTGATGTCAAATATGAGCGATAATTGGAGTCTTTGACCTAATTAATTATATTCACTTAATTTCTTTGGACTATTGATGGACCATATTTTATTACAGTCTACATGTTTAAAAATGTTTTATTATGCGTTCAGGTGTTTAACAACTGTTTAAAACAAAAGCTAAGTCTAGTAGCTTAAGTTAAATTCAAGTTCATCATTACAATGTGAAAAGGAGAGGACTTGAATAAAGAAATAAACTGGGCAGGTGGTGTGGCTTGGGAATAGTTCTGTGCAGGGCAAGGAGTTGGACTCAATGATCCTTGTGGGTCACTTCTAACTCAGCTGATTTTGTGATTCTGTGAAACTTGCAAAAGAGCTTTTACAAAATCAGCCATTTCACTGTCTTGTAACTTGTTTTCTCTTTTGAGCCAACACTTTTTATGAGAACAACCATGAGCATACAGTAAGCCAAATAACATATATATGATTGGGATATGAAGAAGTGATTTTAAGTATGTGCTTACTGATGAGAATCCAGAATAAAGTCACTGTTGGTTAAAATGAACAGAGAGCAGATCAACCATCAGAGCAGAGTCTTTTTTCATGAATAAAAGAAACAAGTTTAAAACTATCAGGTACATAACACACAAATCAAGGGGAAAATAGATGGTCAAAGGTTAAAGAGGGAATGAAAACACAAGTTTTATGGTCACAAGATCAAATGAGGCATTAGTTAATTTTCCTTTTTTTGGTGCAGTTCAGCAGGAGTTCAAGTAATTCAACCGAGTGATTGAACTGGAACAGGAAAGAGTGCCAGAAAAACTGGTTGCTAATAACATAAACAGAAAAAATAATCAAATGAAGTTAAGACTTGATGTCAGCATTTCACATTGAAATGCATTTGAAAAGGCTGGAATTCCATCCTAGTTCATGGAACCTGATTTACATAGAACACAAATTTGTAACAAATATTCTTTTAAGAGTTGATAAATTATTCTACTAATAAGCTGTCAGAATGGATTTAACCAAGAAGTGGCTGAGGCTCAGACAGCGTTTTCTAGAGACTGACCATCTGGGAAATTTGAAGTAACCTGAGTGGTAAGTTAAGGGTATTCGAACTGTGAGGAGATGACTTAATTAAGTAAATAGCAAATGGACACCACATTAGGGATGCTGGGGTTTTGCTCCAAATGGAAGATAAAATACAACTTTATTTCCTGCCATTGATACCCCAAGGTGATGGTATTGCTCTTTCGGCAAGATCATTGCTGCCCTTTCATGCTTCTTATGATAAGCATTTCATACCTCTTATGATAAGCAAGTAACTGGTATGTGTTGGAGTTTGTGACTGTGAATGCAGCTTAGAATAGATTGTTGGCATACCTTTCCGCTGGCCTAATTCCTGGCGTCTTTTATGTTTAACTTCTTCTAAAAACAAAATCCTTTTTTGCTGAACTGTTTCATTTTGGCTATTAAGATTTTTTTTTCTGTGCTGCTGCAGTTTACCGGGTTCCTGTTTTAAAGTCCTCCCCAGTTGGTGAGCAGACCTCCTGCATGTCCGAGTTCTTGGCTCAGACTGGGACCTGTGGTGAACAGGCCATCGTGGAGCAAAGCTGCTTTCACTGACCCATCCAGTTTTGTTTTAACATCCTTTTTGGTGAAGTTGACAGAAATTTCTCAGCAAATTGGTCTTCTCATTGCCCACAGGAACAACTGTTGCTGTTTTATTTTGGCTTTTTGTTTGGTGGCTTGTGGTTTTTTTATTCACACTTGTCTCCATGGTGGTCCATGTATTTCAGTTGAATTTCCTTTTCATCACAATGCAAACTAAATAAACTCCTGATTTTTTTTGTCTTTTAAAATGCCCATGTCAAGGCAGTTGCAGGGATTACCCAGTTGAGGTTGATTTGCACTTGGACTGTTTCTGTTAAAGCTTCTCATTTTCATCAGGCTGCTTTTCAGTCTGTCCACAGTTGGATGTGGATTGTGGCATATTTGGAAGAGGAGTGAGTGTTATATGTGGTCCTCTGAAATGTCTTAATCCTAACATCCAAGGGTCTGAGCTCATGGGAGTTGGGTCGTGAGGGAGCTGGAAACGTGGGACAAAATGTGTAGCCTGGGAGAAAACAGTGTTATGACCAGGAACATTATTATAGTTCAGCAAATTCAGAAGCACATAAGCAAGCCCAGGACTCATTTTCTATCTGATTTGGAAGACAATTTAATCCGTTATGTAAATCTTTAAATTTATGCTTTGAAAAAGGAGTGTTATATGCGCAAATTCTAAATCGTTCTGAAAAGCACTCGTGGCATCTATACATAGCAAACCTATGGGAAAAATAGTCATTTTAAGGGTTCCTGGGGTTCTGTTGTTACCCCAAGATAGATGTGGGACGTTTAGCAAGTGCAGGGATGGAGAAACATCAGGAAAGGCAAATCTTGAGCAGAGTGTTACTAGAAGTGCCAAGTTACAGCTGTGATGGGTGACATCAACTTAAAAAGATGTCAACTATTCAGGACTCATAAGTTAGGAACTGCTGTGCTTGCTTTTTAAGAATAAAGCATTGCGGCTTAAGCGAAGTCAATGGTTCCACATATTTTTGTGACTTGTAACTCCTCTGGTGAAAAATCTGCAGTGGTTTGTAGGCACGGTGCTCTGAGTAGGGAAAGGAGCTGGGGATCCCGGGAGGAGGTCTGGGTCACAGAGTAATGCACTTCCTTCCTTATTTTCTTGCCCTGACAGCATGGCATTTGTGTATTTGCAGTGCTACTTCCACAGGAATCTTCCACTGGAAAATTAATTAATGTCAGAGAAATTATTTCTATAAAATAATTCCAGCCTTGCCTCCTGCATCTCTATGACTACAGCCATGAAAATTGCCAAGACATCAACTGAAAAATTGCTTGGAGGTCAGCTGAAAGGGCCTGTTTGGGAAATGGGTGAATTCACAGCCCTCCCTTGGGTGTTTATGGAGCACTTAGGACAATTGGGATGATGATGCTGTGGCTCATTCCCACCAGCAGCTCACTGCACACTGTCAGGGTTGAGAAATGACAGTGCAGTCTTACCGTGTGCGTGGTTTTAAGGGGGTTTGAAGAGCAGTTTTGTGGCTGCCTCAGCTTTAAATTCAGCGTGATACACAGCGCCTCTGCCAGCATATGTTGAAATCCTGTAAGAGTGCTATAATTAGGAAGCTTAGTTGAAGAACTGGGTGAAGGAAACACTTGCATTCCTTAAGTATAGAGGATTTGTCAAAAAGCAAAGTGTTTCCTAACTTGCTATGAATTCCTAGGAGGATTTAATGACAGACATCTTGGGTTAAATGAAAAGGCATGTACTGAAAAGGGGGAGGGGGACAATTGTTTCTGTTGTAATGTGTGAAATTCTCCAAAATATAGTATTTTGAAGTAGGGATTTTGCTTCTTTTTCCTTTTCTCGTTTTATCTTAGTACAGGAGGATTGTAGGATCCGTAAAGTGTGGACTTCACTGTAGGAATTGCATCTATTTATCACTTCAAACCAAATCTAAGTAAGCTCTATGGATTGTTTCAGTAACACCTAGGAAAAAAAATAATTTGTTTTGTGAACCTTAAATCTACAAAATCTTTGCTGAATGAAGAAAGAATCATGGCCAGGCAGAAGTGCCTGTGTAACGTTTTGCCTCACACTAGGATAATGGCTGCAAATTTCTAGAGCTTCAGCTGTTTAATAAGACATTCCCTAACTCAGCCCAATAGCCAGAGCCAAGAACAGAAAAAAAAGCCTTTTCCTGTGATGCTTTTACCTTCCCTCTCTCAGCCTGCTCCTGCAAAACCCTTCCCTGCTTGCTGAGCTCTGGTGTATCTCAGTGCCTGTGTTTCTGCTGGGCTCCCTGGGGCTGAGCAGGGCCTTGCCTGGGGGAGGCTATATGGTTAGAAAATGAGAGAATCCCATTCTCTCACTACTAGCTCTGTAGTGTTTGTTTTTTTCCAGACACAATTAGACTTGTTACATAGCTCCTTATCTAGCTCTTTTTCAAAAATAAACCAAGAACTAGCATTTAATCCTCATTCGGTACTACAAATATTTAATTCCACTGGCAGTTACTGAATTTTGGTAAAGATTACAACATTCAACATTGTCTTTATCTTAACTCAGTTACAACTGGCACTTTCAGGAATGTGTAGAAAAGTTGTGTTACATCTCAGGATTTCCATTATTGTTGAAAACTCGTCAGTGTATTTTGTCTCCCACAGAAGAGGAATTATTTTTCTTTTTTTAAATGGGTGTGCTAGGAGAACAGACGTAGCAGCAGTGGTACTGACTCTGTGGGGGACCTTGGTCCATAAGAGATAATAGCAGATGGTCCAAGGGAATATATATTAAAGCAAAACAACAAAAGTCCTGCACAGGAGACTTTGTTGTTGACCTTTGGTGTTGTTTATTGACCTTGTCTGGTGAGATTATGATCTCTTCAGCGCAGGAATGAAGTCCTACGTGTTTATGCAACCTTAGCACAATGGGGGCCCCATCTTAAAAAGGAATCTTCTGGGTGATGCCTGTAGTCAAATAAATGGTGGTAATAATTGACATAATGTTATTAGGAACCTTCTTTGCTCTAGGAAACTTCTCAACAACTAAAACCGGATATAATGTTCATTATGTCTGGTTTTTAGTTGCTGAGAAGGTTCCTTGAGCAAAGAGAGAAGTGCCTGAAGTAGAACAGTAACATTTTAAGTGAAATGAGTAAAGTCCCCATGATCCTTGCACGTGTTGCTTCTTAGCTGTCTGTGTGTTTTGTAGATATTTTTGTAGCACTCAGTTTTATCCAAGTGCGTATAAAACCACATCAGAGATTTTACAAGGGTTCGTATCAGTGCATTTTGTGATTTATACTCAGTAGTAAAGATGATGACTGCCAGAGGTTTTTTTGTTTTATATAATCCTGGATTTGTAGCCTTGTAATTCTGCTTGCTGTCTGTTTTAGAGTGCAAAACAGTGATAAAAACTTTTCACATACACTTGTTTCATTTTTCCTTCTCTACAACTCATGGAATCACTGCTGAGGGGGTGGCCACCCCTCCTCTGCACGGTACCTGCTTGTTTTCCTCCCAGGCACTGAGTTCTAGCAGCCTTGTTTTGGTTTGTTTCGATTTGTTGGGGTTTTTTTTTCCCCTCTTCCCAGATTTCAGAATTACAAATGGAATTTAAGGACAGAGTAAATAGAGATGAATTTGCTTACATATGGCTGTGAAAAATGCAGGTCATTTGTGTCTAGAAAATGGGTCAGGTTTTAATTGCATTGTCAAGGGTAGTTAATGCTTAAGCAGTTTGCTTCTCAATCTAAAAGGGAACAAAACCGGATCTGCTATTAACTTTTCAAAGCACTTCTAAAATAATAATGTGTATATGTATAAACCTTAAGTACAACAGGCCTAAAAGGCCCTACCAACCTTTAACTACTTCCAAGTGCTCTCAGTTTTCTTCCTGACAAAATGAGCTATTTTTGTTTTTCAGTACTGTATCTTGTGGTGTATCTGCAGTGAGCCTCTTCTCATCCAAGTGTTGCTATGCTGAACAGACAGACCAGTTTGCGTGACCTGAGGCAGAAAATAACATTTTTTGGTGTATTTTGAGTAGCAGATTAAGGAGCTGAAGTTCAAGTCCATGGTCAGTTGACAGTGCTGCCTGATCCTCGTGCCTTTGGCTGTCTCCCATATCCTGTTCCCCACGTTTGCCCTCGGCGTTACCCAGGGGTTGTGTTCACGAGTGACCCTGTCTGCTTTTCGTGCTGTGCGGCACAGGGGCACTGCGTTTTGCTCTGCTCTCAACTGCAATTCAGGTGAAGAGCACGATGGCAAAGGATTTATTGTTCCTGTGGTTATATAACGGGGTAGTCAGTGGCAATAATTTCAATTAATTAGGTTAAATTCAGCGGAAAGGCAGCTTCTGTGGCATCTTGGAGGAAGAATCCTCTTACCAGAGCTCCACCTTAGGCTGACCGTGGAGTCTGTCTGGTGGGAATTCATTCCCTCAGCAGTGACACAGAACCCGTGGGATATATAATAGCAGTCTGAAAACACACCATTTACAAAAGGGTGTTCATCTGTCAGCAAAAGGAGTGTAAAGTGTCTATTGTTTGCTAGATTTTTTTTTTTCCCCCTGTGATTTGGAGAAACTTTTGGTGTAGATTTTTTGAGTGATCTGTATAACGCAGAACTTACTAGAAAACCACTTGACTTCATCTCCATAACATACCCAAACCTCTGAAGTCTATCCCTGTTTCTGTTAAAGACTAAATGAAACCATAAAAAATTGTCAGTTGTCCTTCCATCTGTAAAGCAAATTTTACCAACGGTAATTTAAATATAAATAATAATAAAAAATAGAATGTTTGTTTTTCTACTGCTGCTGATGTTCTCAAGTTTAAATATGAGTGTTGCAAGTAAAAGATTTGGAATAGGAGAAAAATCAGAAGATATGAACGAGGTCTTGACTTGGTGCTGGCTTTATATAAAGCAGGTGGTGTGAGGGTGGTTGTGGTGTTACACTACAGAGGCAAGACTGCTTATTGATTGCTGGGCTCCAGTTTTTATTCATAACTGTGAGACGTGGATTCCTACAGCTGTTGCTTGAGTGAAATTTGATGATAATAGAGACTTTTATTTAGCTGGTCATGCACACTCTAATCCTGAATATTTTAAAATTATCTCCTCCTTAGGGTTTAGATATTTTTAGTATATATAAAGAAAAAGAACCTATCAGGGGATGGATGAAATCTCATTCATGTCTTTTTTACCTTCTTTTTGAGTACCTTGCCGCTTTTTTGCTTACAAGTGTGGCAGTTATTACAAAAAATAAATTGTACAATGGATATAAAAATAGCCCATGTGATGAAAGTGGCTTTAGATCCCAGCTAGCTTTGTATTTGTTTCTTGCAGGTTTTGTTTGCTTTTCCTGATCTTTTTTTCTTCTAGTTTTTTCAATAGTTATAGTGTTAGAGTGAAGTTTAGGATAAAAAAGAAGTTTAGGAAATGGAAAACCATAGACAATCCTGTTCTCAGACAGTAAATTATGATCTTAATAACTCAGGATTCTCTTCACTCCCCTTGGATTTGAAGGTAAATTGGCAACGTGCAATATTAGTTACAGCTACAATTGATTTCTTTGTACAAGTACTTTGGTATGCATAAATACATGAGAAATTAAACAGCTGGCACAGGTCTCCTGGTTTTGTGTAAATCTTAAGGCTAGGAGGATTTTTTTTTTTCTCCAAGATTCAAAGAGCTAGCTGTAGGAGGAAGTGCTGTAAATGGCATTATTAGGAGTGTGCTCCTGCAAGCTGATGAGAAGTGATGTGATTTTATACCAAGAGAAAAGCCAAGCAGCAATGATTTCTGTGTTTCTCTCCAAGTCTGTATTTCCAACATTTCTGAGTATTCCAAATTATTCTGCTATACAACTGTAAAAATGGATTAATGTCCACTGAAACATGAACACAGGTCACCTGTTGTTGATGGGATGGTGTTCCTTAGGCGTAAGTTTTTCAAGAACTGTTTCTCTATAATTCTGTCTCCATTTCTGTTTTCCCTCCCTGGCAGATTAACCTGAAACAACGAGTCCTGCTTCTCTCAGCAGAAGGCTTGAGGCAATTTAGTGTGTGTGTGTTGGCAGGGTTTCTCTGCCAGCTTTCCATCTTCACTGAGCATCCTCTGCAGGATGCTCTTTTTTTGCTCTTCTGCAGATAGTGTCAGGCACCTGGAGAGATAAAGAGAGAACTGTTTTCAGGGCAAATCACAATACCTAAACTAGAAGAAAACTCAGTGAAATAGGCTATATTCTTAAAAAAGCTAACTCTCCTCTTACCCAGCGCAGTCAAGTTTTGCTGGAGGGGTTTGGGGTTTTTCCACTTTGTTGGTGACTCTTCCATTTAAATCCAGTCTAAAGATGGAGCAGTATGTTGTATTGCATCTCATGGTGCACTGGTGGTGGTACCAGCAAACAAACTTACTCTTTCTCTGGGAAATAATAAAATCAGGTCCGGGAATTTCTTATTGCCATATCCTGGACACTCAAGCCTCCTGGCATCACTGTGTCCACCCAGCTTCATTCCAGTGTGTTACTTAACTCCTTTTTATTTTCTTTTGCCTAGACTTCTAGGTGGAAGAATGTTTGCACCAGCTTATGTGATGTAATAAAGACTATTAAAATCCAACATGGCTTTTGTATGTATAGTTGCCTGTAATGAAAGTTGGGTATTAATTTGGGAAGGCACACAATAGGGGTATTGTAATTGAGCAGTGGCTGACATGTCGCTCAAAACTCAAAGTAGGTTGTACTATAAATATAGTCTCTTGTTTTGCAATTGACATTTTGCTAGTGGGTGGCTAATTTGAAAGGAAATAGACCAGTGATCTAATATTAATAACTAATTAATAGTTATGTGGATATTTAAAGTCTATTTTTCTGCTTATTTATAGGCATATATTATTCATCTATGCTGTGTATCCTTCTTTGCGTATATGTTTAATTCTGAAACTTTTGCTTCGGTAACATTCAGGCTTTGCAATCAAAAGATTGATAGCAAAGTTAGTATGTTCTCCGAAACCACTTTTGGAGGATGACAGTTTCAAAGTAATAACACTTCAACCGCTGAGGGAAGTCTCCCTCTGGAAGCAAGGCCTAAGAGGAAAGCCAGTGATGCCTTGTCTACATCTCACCTGCACTTGTGAGTCCTAAATCAGCATCACTCCTGAATGTTTTCCTGTGTTTAAAGTAGAATACAGAGCATTTTTTAGGCTTCCATTAAAAGTGTGTAGCTCACAGACAAACTGAAGAGGAATAAAATAAAAAGGAGCATCTCACAGGCAGCTTGGTCCTTTGGGATCAGAATAAAACATGCATTCAAGTACTTGTTTCTTCTCACAGTGTGTGTGTTAATATACCAAAGAGATGTGATGTTTTTGTTTGCTCTGATGGGACAAACTTCAGCATAGGGTTTTGTCTCTTCTACCTATTCCTCCTCTCCTGCCTTCTCTCTCACACATTCATCTCTAAATTAATAAGCATGTGTGATACTTGTCCTTTTAATGAATTCTTAATTGAATTGATAATCAGCCAGGAAGACTATGTGAGAAGTTCGTTGTAGTTTGTATACGCCTGATATTTTTAGATCTGTCTTGTCACATACCCAGACATTTTAAAATGTATTCCAAAAAACTCCATCGAGCAGTACTGTGATATTTGGGCCTTTACTGTGTGGAATTTGTGTGCCTTGTCTTTGCATCTCATCCCTCTTGTGTGAATAACTTTGCTGTGAGTGCTCAACTCGCAGGGAACAAAAATTGTTTCCCACTATCTCTAGAGTTTGCATTACTCATTTAGCCACTCTCCTAGGAGGATTAAGCTGTGTCCTAGAAAGTGTTTCCTGTCGTTGGATTAAAAGCCTGCTGCAGTTAGTTACCTGTGGAACTCGCCTGTTACTGCAAACACCCTTCAACCCCACGCTGCGTCTTCTGCATCAAGGTGGTCTCCGCATTTGTTGCAGGTGTGAGGAAAAACCCGTATTAGCCACAAATGTGTAGCAAGAAGCTGATACAGCGTTCTACCTTTTAATACCCTGCCCTGCAGTGGGTGGGTGGGGGTTGCAGCTGTTTTACCTTGCAAGGCTTGGCATTGACCAGAGAGGAAACATTGTGTGGGGCTTTTAGCTTCTGTGCCTTTCCTAAGGCGCTGAGCTCTTTTGTATTTGGTCTCCCCAAATGTGTCTCTGTCTTCCAGCCGAGTTCATGGTGTCATCCTTGTGAAACAAACAGCTGTGGATAGACAGATCCCTTGGAGCAAGTTTCCTCTCTCCATTTTCTTATAGATATTCAGAGATTACAATTTCAAAGTTTTTTTGTTTGGTTTGTTGTTGGTGTTGTGTTGATTTTTGTTTGTTTGGTTTTTTTTTCTTTATTTGGGTTTTTTGTTTGTTTTTTTTCCCTGTTGATGTTTTTGGTGGGGCTTTGTTTGTTTCTTTTTCCTGGCTCTTATGTACTTTGCTGTGCAGAGGGCAGCTCTGGGCAGAGAAGCAATCCCAAAATGTTGAGTCACAGATGCGGGATTGCCTGGGATCCAGACCATTTCAAGAAATGCTTGAGGTTGTTGTCCATTGATAAAATGCAGCTGGCAGTGTTTGTCCAGCTCAAAGGACAGAGCTGACACCAGCAATGCACTCGTGTGCCTTGGTATGCTGAGGGTTGTGTGTGGGGGGGAAATGAGGCACACGTTTAAACTCTGCACCACACGTGAAGCTTGATTTCTCTGATTTCTCTCATTTCAGAGGTAGTTGGAGGCATGTTGGAAGAGACTGTCAGGCGGTTGTTTTGAAGTCTTTGTCCCTCTGTATTTTTCTAACTCTTTTTGCGTGACACTACATGTTTTTATTTTCAGTTCCCTGTGAGTCAGGGAATCTTTATGTATTTGGTTCTTGCAAACAGTATTTAATATAGCCCTGTTGATTCTCATGTAGTAATGAAACACATCACAAGGCACAGTCTTAATCTGGCAAGATTTATAGACATTTTGTTACTCTCTAGCAGTTAAAAAAAACTCTCTTAATACTTTAAAAATTTGCAAAAATTCTCTTGTATTTCATGTGTTGACATGGTGCTAGGTTGTAGGTTGGATCTGATGATCTCAGAGGTCTTTTTCAACTTAAATGATTGTGTGGCAACTTCAGTGTCTTTTCCTCTGTAAAAAGCATATCTGCACCTGCTTGCCCTTGTAATATTTACTTGCTAACCTTTTGTATTAAAATTGTAAACCGTGTTTGTCAAATAATAGAGCAGGCCACAACACTTCAAGCATCTTAAAAATTACCTGTCAGTCCTGGTAGTGCACTGGAAGTGTCTGTCAGACACTGGGAATACGCAGCAGTGGTTCCTATGCAAGGTTTTTGTCTTGAGCTGCTTCTGAACTGAAGTTCCAGTTAAAGGAACTTCACATCTGCCCTGTGAAGGGCTGTGAGCAGGAGCAATGGACAGTTCATGTGTTGGAAGTAAACAAGTAAAGTCCATGAGTGACTCTCACACATACGTGAGTTTTGAAGTGTGGACTTTTTAATGGCTGGGATCCTTGTTTGGTTTGGATGGTATAGACTTGGAATACAGTCTTCCATCTGAATGAGTTTTTGACTGGTTTTGTTTTGGTTTGTCTTATGTTCCATAAGTGTCCTGCTAGTGCTGCTTTGGTGTTTAGGTTTTGAGGTGGTGTTTTCCTGTACGAACACACAATTTTCTGAATAGCACCACAGATAAATGTCCTTTTGCAAACATTTTTTCCCTCCTCTCATATTATTAAAGGCCCATTGAGTCTGAAAATTAAGTAATGTAGCTTCCCACAAACATGCTTATTTTTCAGTGTAATTGGAAGATGTTTTGGATTACTGTCTTTAGGCCTGTGAAGCCAAGAACCCAATTATAGGCATGGTTAGAACGCGATCGTGTGCGTTAGTCAGATTATAACAAGATTCCAATAATGTAAAATTGCTGCACGACAAATTAGTTTGTATAGTTTTGACAGTTGTTGCATTTAATAAACTAAATTATTAAGCAATATGCAGCTACAACTCTTGCGAAACTGAAGAAAAATAGACTCTTATTTCCCTTTCAAAATCTTTTCCACAGAGCAGTACCACGGACGTGCGTAGGTCTGGCTTGAGTTGTTCAGTTGACTTTGTGAATCCATCTGTCCCAAGATGATTTTCTCTCTGAGTAGATGAGAGACAGGTTACATGAGCTACATATAAGACACTGTCAGGCACCTTCTTTTCACTGTTAGTGCTGACAGATGTGGTCGCAGTCTTTTGGGCTGACATTTTTTAACCTCAGATTTCGGGGGGTTAATTGTAATTTATACATCAATGGTGACCAGGTGAATGCTGCTTGCTTATTTTTACTATAAACCTGAGCCAAGAATTTACCTCAAGTCTCCTGGCAGAATGCAAGAGCCATGGATGTAGTAACTCCATGTTCCAATAGAATTGGATCTCTGAAATCCAAGAACCTGTTTTTCCTTAGGATAAGGTGTTTCTATAACACTATGAAACAATTTGAAATTTACTACATTCTAGCAATCAGATTATTCAATCAGTAGTTTTTTAGTGATTATTCAATCAGTTTTTACACTTTTCTGTCCTGAGCTCTGTTCCAGCTGCAGGTTTGAGAACCACTGTGGGTGCCAAGTGACATTTGTATCTATGCTGGCAAGTCCCTATTTTAGTGATATGGACTTTAATTAGATATGACATAATTATGATACAACCTGCTTTTGGTCCAGTTTAGGACCAAGTCTCACTATTTTTACATGCATTTCCAAGTAAATTAGAACCCAGTTTGAGGTATGTGCTCCATCCCAGCTATTTGATATCTGTTCAAAAGGAGCTGAGACTCCAGCAGTACATGGTCACTGCCCTGCAGTTTGGAGCTTTCCTTTTCACAGTCCAAGAGCAGCAAGGGCAGACCTTATTTCTGAGTGTCCTTGGCTGCTGTCGCTTGCAGTGCTTCAGCTCTTGCACTTTTCTCCTGGGAGAACATGATGGCACTGACTTAATGGGGCTAAATGGAAAGATGAAGGCTGCTCGTTTCCTGAGCATGGCGAGGGTGAATCTCTGGTCATGATTTCAGAGGCAGGCACGAAGTACAGAGCAGCCTTCTGCTCTCCGAGTGCTGACAGTGATATTGGTTGATGGCGTAAAATAGAGCTGCTAGAGGTTGTGTAGAGTGGTAAGGGAGAAAAGGAGGAAAAAAAAAAAAGAAAAATGTGTTTATTTACCAAATAATAAAATGGTAAAATGGAGGATTTTCAGGAATGAGAATGATGACCAGCTTTACAGAGCTTTTGAGTGGCTTACATTT
The DNA here is from genome assembly GCA_013396955.1 of Regulus satrapa. Taxonomy (NCBI): domain Eukaryota; kingdom Metazoa; phylum Chordata; class Aves; order Passeriformes; family Regulidae; genus Regulus; species Regulus satrapa. The sequence goes on along the minus strand of VWZN01009788.1, from coordinate 665,172 downwards.
TGAAGGGTGGGGTTTTTTTTTTTTTGGAAAAAGAGCTGCAAGCTCCAGTAATTTTTAATGAGTATGCAAAAAGCAGCTGTAGTATTTGCAAAACCAGTCATGAAACAGTGCTATTGGAGGCAGTCTTTAAAAATTAAACACTTCTGCCTTCCAGTTTTGTAAAAATGATTCCTGTGTTTGATTTTTTCAACCAGCATATCCTTATAAAACTTAAATGCTTTAAGCCAAGTAGTGTGCATTTACGATCAGGCCAAAGAACTGGAATATCTGTCAAATAGAAAGAATGAGAATTTCAGCATCTTGTTTCCAAAATAGCTGTACATACTTGGTTCCTTCATGTGCCCTTGGCAGTCAGTCAGCTCTAAGACTTTTTGAGCACCATCGGTGTACTCTGAAAATATCCTCTGCACTTGGTAAATCATTAAGAGGATGAATTATGGAAATGACAGTGGATAAGGAAGAGAGGCAAAGATGCACATTCACTTGGGACATTGCCTCGAGGCTGGTGTCATTTGTTGGTTGGATGGTCTTTGAAATAGAGGCATTAGAGGGAATAAGTTGTAGCGAGCAGATCAAATATCTCATTTATAGTCATACACATTGCACAGAAAGAAAACAACATCAAATATTATTAACAGGTGGTCTAGTGGGAAGACAGCAGTAAACAATACTTCCTAAAAGTAGATAATTCCTCTCTCCCTGATGGGGCACATTCAATTTATAAAATGCACATTAGTATTTTTTTATGACCACATAGTTGACTTTTTTGTCTTGTTTTCTCTAACTACCTATGATTTAAAATCAAAACAAGCAAAACCCTAGTCAGTCATTAAAAAAAAAAAAGAAAAAAAACCTAGTTGTTTTTTTGTTTGTTGGAAAAAACCTTTTGATTATTTTTACTTTTTTCAAATTAATTTAAAAATTGAGACTTAAGTCACAATCTAACAGCAGTAGGGATTTTGTTTATACGAAATGGAAGAGAAGAAAAGCCAAAAAATGTTGTGGAGAAAACCCCACCGATGGAATGGGTAAGTGGGCTGTGTGCTGATGAAGGAGCACGCTCTAGTGGCAGGTTAATCCAGTGTGGCCTTGTCGAGGGCCCATCCTCCACCTTCACTGATATTAATCAGCTTCTTCAAGAAAGTGACATTTTCACAGAACCTTCTTAAATTTTCCACTTCTGTTGCTCCCCAGTGCCAAAACAAGTGCAATGTGTTTACATGTGGCATCATCACATGTATTGATGGTAGTGAGATGAAACTCCTGCTCTCTAATTAATTTTTCAGTGGGGAAGTATATGTCTATTTTTGCAGATGGTTTTTAAATGCATAGATATTTTAAGCTGCAGAGGGAAAGATTTCATGCTCACGATGCACAAATTCTTATGGAGTGTGAGCATTTTAGTAACAGACACAGTTGTTAAGTTTGCCTGTTAGCATCACGTAAAATGTTGGGCTCTCAAAACCCTGCACATTTTTGCATTTTTCTGTTCTAGTCCTCTCCTGGAGGCTGGAAAATTTCTTTACTCCTTCCTCTCTCGTTCAGCTTTTCTTTTTCTGTAATGACACTGTAGGTTTATAGTTTGATTCTCTTCAGATTTCTGAAATACACGTAGGTAGGCACCTTGTAAAAAAGAAAAAAATACTAAGTAGGGAACTATGAAGCAATCCACAGCTGAGAAATAGATCTAGTAAGGGAAATTGTGCCCTGTGATTATAGGGCGAACACCCTGAGATATGCTTCATTTCCTCATATCGCTTGGTAGAAATATAATTAAGTGTGGATTTTTTTTTTATCCTACATCCTTCATTGTATGTGAAGGGCTTTTTTTTTGCCACAAATTCTATTCATATCACTAACATGCACTAAAAAAACCCAAAAAACATATAGCCTTTAAATAATGTGCCTCTGCAGCACATGCAATAATTTTTACTCTTACTTATTAATTTCAAGCAGGTTAAAAATACAATTTAGAGGCTTCTGTGATGCTGTTATGAGCTGCAAGCGCCTGCAGAAGTAGCTGACTCAGGATCCATCTGAAAAATTACTTCCTTTTGTTGCTTAGTCATTCCTAAAAGCGCTGTTAAGTTAGGCCATGCATTTAATTCTTGCTGTTCCCTCAGCCCTCTCCATGCCAAGGCATGGAGAAGCAACTGTGAGCAGGTTTCTGCTCTTGTAGGGAAGTTAATGCAATGGTGAATTTCTGGTAGTCAGTGTGTTTTTTCTATTTTTAATGCGTGCTCTTTGGGGAAATGAGGAGAGGAAAGGAATTGCTCTCAAAGCAGCTTCTGGTGAGGGTGTGGTGGTTCTCTGCTCTCCTGTAGAGCCTCCAGGTTCCTTCTCTTGTTTGGCATCATTTTGGGGGTAATTTCAGTTATTTACTTGAGCAGAGTTTGTTCCAAAGGAATGAAAAATCCTTAATGTAAACATAAAGTCTACAAGGTTCAAAGCATAAAAGTTGAAACTTACTGTTCTGTCTTGTTTGTTCAACCAGCAGGATCAACATCCCCTTTCAATGACCTTTTGCACTTGGAGTTAAAATTTTATAAGCTTTTTAAACTTTGCTTCTGATTATTTTTTTCCAAATTAAATTTTAGCAATGCAGTTGACATCTATGGTTAGGTTTATAGAAATGATCAAAGCAGTACATAATAGCCTAGCAGAGAATTAAAATTACATTAATGGAAGGTCAGGACCTTTTCACTTAGTTCTTGTGAACTACTGTCAGTGTTATAGAGAGGACCAGGACATTTTTCCAGTCCAGGGTGGTGGTATCATGATTTTGGAGATTATTGTCCATTAGGCTGTTGGAGACTTTTCAGGAGAGAAAGAGGAGAAGTTTACTTGGGAATTTAAGCATGGAAAATGATTGCTGACCAAAATACCTTGTGGTTCCCCAATCAAAAGAGGAGTCTTACTGGGGTTAGCAACAGACTAAGTAGCAGAGGGTTTCTTAGAGGTCAGTGGTTGCTTTTAGGATGATGGTAAGTCTGAAGTGTTAAGTCCTGTTTGAGGCATGTGTTGCCTTCTTTGATTTAATCCTAGTACTAAAGAGGTGCTTGGGAAGTTTTAGTGTTACTTGTAACATATTTTATGAGCCTTTGTAGCTGGAGTTTAGTATTTAAACTGTTCTTTTCAGAGTTAGCTGCTTTGCTATTGACTGTATCCTGCTTCAAACAGCAGTTTGTTTTGACATGTGGATTCTTTTCTCGTGGTGCCCAGACAGTGTTCCTGTGATTCTGCCTTCAAATCTTCTCCTTAATCCCTTAGTTTACATAAGATCACTATCTAATGATTTAATCTGTAATGAATATTGGTGGTAGGAATCACCATGTTACGCAAATGCAGGATCAGTAATTATTCGGATCAGAGGTGTGTAGTGTATTCCTAGGGACTGTTTAAATTTTGAAGTCATTTGTAGAAATTAACTTCATGAGGGTTTTTTAAGGATTGTTCATGTAACCTCACTCTTTATAATTTTTTGGTGTGGAATTCAGCTCCTGAATGGTCACTTTTGAAAACAAGTGTGGTTTGATCATGGCCTTGTGTTTCCTAGTTTTTAATCTTCCTATTAAATAATTTTGGTATGTACTGGTTAACCCTGCAATATCTATTGCATCCATACTTACCCGTTAGTAATTTTTTTCTGGAGTCTCATAAAGTTCCCCTTTGTCAATGTGGACAGACAAACAGAAAAGGAAATTCCTTTGAAGCGAATGTAGTGTTCTTTGGTGGGGATTTGCTTTCAACTAAAAGAGTGAGAGGAGGATAGAGCTGAAACTGTGACTGTAGTTTGTTTTTTAAAGAAATTCCATGTAAATAATCAAGGTCTCCAATTTTTATTTGTTTATTTTCTTAACTAAGCATATATTGTTATCAGTAGGAAACTGAATGTTGTTTTAATTCTTTCAGTAAAAAGACTGGTACAAAAATAGCTTTTATCCTTTTTTCATCCTTTAAAATAAATATTGATAGAAACTATCATAATATGGTTTGTGTTACAGGTGGTGTAATACCAAGGGCTGTACTGCTGCCACATCACAATTTTGTGGGGTTTCAGAGAGTAGTTCTGGTAAGGACACTCAATGATTTATCTATTTATTTGTCATAAAAGTGGACTGTAGTTTGGTACAATTTAGTATTACATGCATTTACAGTATTTGTTAGGTATCAGTTTCTGCAGTTCACTGAATCCTTACATTAAGTGTTCTTTTGTTCGGTGGTTTTTAACAGCTCCTTTTGGAGCCGTTAGTGTCTCATGTGTAAATCCGTTAACATTTTGTTGCGAGTTATGATATGACACATCAATTCACGGTGTGGAAATATTAATAAATAGACCTTTTGTCAAAACACATTGTAAAAACTGTATTGTCTCCTTGAAGTGTGCAGTCACTATTGCCTCAGTGTGTATCAGTTCTTTAAAAAGGGTGTAAAATGACTGTATTTTGATTATAGCAATTTTTTTTCAAGGGTTAAAGTCTTGTGTGTCTAAAGAAAGTACAAGTGTATGGTACAGAGGGCAAATATCCAGACCATGTGTGGTTATTAGTGTCTTCTTAAATGTGATGTACAGTCATGATTTTGCAGTTGGTTTCTTTAAATGTATGTAACTGCAATCCTTGTATCATTTCTTTTGGTTCTGGAAACTTTCCTTAAATATATTTTCTTATCTCCTTTCCATGGCTAGAGTTACAAGGGAGATGAGATTACCTATACTTATTCTTAGAAAGGGAAAATTCCTTGTGCACCAGGCCAGGCCACCAGTAGCCATGCTCGAGCATTGTGCAAGAGCACAATTGAGCATTTGTTCTTTCAACAGGAGATAACTGAGACCACATTTGTGTCTGTAGAATTTTTAATATATACCATAATTTAACAAATGTCTTGTGGGTGTAGCAGATGTCTTTTCTTTCCCTAGCAGCCCCCCCCCCCTCCTTTTTTTTTTTTTTTTTTTT
>VWZN01009788.1:626142-660194 GCA_013396955.1 Regulus satrapa | reverse complement strand
TTTATTTTAAATTTAATTCACAGTCCCTTAAAATTTTTGGCAAACTCTCTTTGTGTGCTGTCTTAGGTCATTAGAAGGCACTCAAAGTCACAGGGAATTTGTTTTAACAGACCTTACCTTGCAAGTAGACCCCCACAAGGTAGAGAAGGATATTGCTGATGTTCTTTGTGGCCTTGCAGAATAGTGCTGTACTGGCTCTGCTCCAGCACATCACTTATGCAGTTGAAGGCAGTGGGGCTAGAATATGTTAAAATATTCTTCTGGAGTGTTCTGTATCCATGTGTACTTTCTAAAAACAAGGTGGGGTCCACAAGAACTTCTCAGTGGAATTTTCTAGCTCAGAAACAAGTAAGGTCTTTGTGTTGGAGATACTGAGGAGAGAGAGAGAGGGGTGTCCTTGCTTGAGCAGTCTCTGGACTGATAAATGAAGGAATCAAAAGGTGTTGGAAGTTGGAGTGAAGAAAGACTGAAGCCATTTTCTCTTCTGCCATTGCATTAGGTTGGTTTATCTAAAATAATTGGGTGAGGTGCTACTCACACTGTGTGATTTGCAGTCCTGTGAGTCCATAATGCCTTGAGCATGCCCCACTCATGCATGTAGGCTTACTTTGGAGTTTCTAAGTCTTGGAGTGGCAGAAAATGGGCTCTCAGATTTACAGGAGAGAAATGGCTTTGGGAAGGTTTGAGTAGCATCGCTCAAGAATGTTAAATGGCAATTCTGCAAAGTAGAAACATCATAGCATTATAAATATTGTAAGAAAAGAAAGATGATGGTAGCTCTTTGGAGTCTGAGAAATACTGAAAATTTTTCAAAATGTTGTGAGCAATTTATGCAGTACTTATTAAAGTATAATGTCATCTGGAGAAGTCATGGACTTCTTCCTCTCTATCATCTCTTTATTTTCAAATAATGCTCCTCTTACTGAAAATGGGTGAGCAGAAATTTACGTGCATGGAATCTGTTTGATGTGAGGTAAAGATAACCAAAGATCTTGAGTTTCTTTTGGTGAAAATCCATCCTATCTAATTTGTTTGACTCTGAACTAGCATAAGTAGTGACTGTGATTGGTTAATTCTGGGAAAAGCAGAGTAGAGGTCACTTGTGGGACAAGCTGCAGAGCATGTCAGTGCAGCTGCCTGTGTAATAGTGGCCTGCAGTTACACGACAGGCTGTATTTCCATCTCTGCTAATGGTTTAGCTCGACTCAGCAAAACTGGTTTTTCTACACAAAGCTGTGGTTGTGTTTCCAATTGCCTCAGTGGAGGAGCATTTTAATTCAAAATAGCACCTTCTGCTGGAGGGGGGGTCCTTATCAGACAGATGAGGTATTGTCAGGTTTTGAATAGTTTGCTTCAAAGGGGATTAATTAAAAAATTAGTGAGAACAGATGTCTGACGTTGGCCTGAGCAGTCAGAAAGAAGAGGAAATGTCCTGGGTTTGAACTTTTTAATCTTAATTGGATCCCTTGTGACTTTCAGCCCGTTTGATAAGAGTTTCTTCAGTAGACTCTCCTGCTTCTCCTCCTGACTCTTCCTTCCAACAGCTTTAAATTTTAAGGTTTTTATGTGTGAATATAGGCAGTCAGGCAGGTTTTTGCATACAGCTTGGGAGGATGATTCCTTCACAAAACAAAAACTTTATATACCACAGGCTGCTTTAGTATAGCTTTCTTATACCCATGTGCTATACAGAAAAGCAAAATAAACTCCTTTTAAATATATTTTTTTGAATGTTCTTCTACAGGTGTGTTCAGGCTCCTTTTACCAGTTAGACCTTCTGTAGAGTGCCAAATTAGCAAGAGGAACATTTGGTATGCTGCTTTAGTCTTCTAAGATCAACAATACAATTCCTTCTAGAGATGCAGGTGACTTTGCAATGTGTAGGAGCCGTCTGGGGCTGTGTTATGGCAGGCATGATCATCCAGTCTCTGGGAATTTTTCCCTTAGAGTAGTATAAATATGCCTTTAGACTTAAGCACTGATGAAGTATCAGAAGTTGGCATTTATTCAAAGTTGTCCTTAGTGTGGGATAATTTGAGTTACGCAAAATCTTCCAATTTCTACAGGCAAGGAAAGAAGCTTGTTTTTATTTTTCAGGGCTTTCTGTAAAAGAAAAGACTTTTCTTGATGATTCAGATATTGGAACAGTTCCCAGTGGAAAAAAAAGAGTATATTGCAGGGTATGGAAGTTAAGGAGGCTGATGACACTGACAGTGTTGTGTGTCTTTTCCATGTATTATAGGCATATCACCTCAGCATACATGCTATTCTTAATATTCTGTCAAAAGACCCTCGGTACGGCTTCATTTTGAGGGGAAAAAAAAAAGAAAAGCAGATGCTGAAGGCAGAAGGGGGATCAGCTTAATGTCTAGACAACTTTTGGAGACATGAGTGAGTTTTTCATCAAATATATATATATGCTTGAAGGGAAAAATCAATACGACTTCTTATTGAACTTTGGGTGTATGTAATATAGAGGGAGATATCTCTGCCAAAATACGCAGCACTAATGCCTAGACAGTGCAGGTTTTGCTCATGAAAACCTCCACAGTCAGATTTGAGGTACAGTACGGAGTAGGACATAGAGATGCAGAGATGGAATGTCTGCTTTGAGGGTGGTTCCTGTAGCAGAATCTGAAAATTGTATAAATTAAGGGAAGAGATGCTTGCAGGCTTGGAAAACAATCTGTCCCTTGTTGCAGGGGCTGAGGTGTTTCTGTCAGAGCTGCCTGTGTGCCCAGCAGGGTCTCGTGTTGTGCAGTCGGGTGTCCAGTCTCACACGGGGCTGGACCGAGGGTCGCTGCGCTGCCCCTCTGGTCCCTTGGTTGTCACCCCTCTGCCTCCTGAACCCTGTGCAGGAGCAGGGACAGCCCTGAAGGGACCATGATGACAGCACAGGGGCTTAGGAATGCCCAATCTTTCATTTTGTAAAAGGCAAGCAGCGCTCTGCCCTAAGCACCGACCCCTACCCAATCTCTGGGCCACCTTTCCCAGAGCTGCCTCAGGAACGCAACTCCTCCTTCCTGGCTGCCTCGGCAGCTCAGAGATGTTGCTGGGCTTGCTGCTGCTTCATTCCTCTATTACTTCGTGATAGATCACACCAGTATTGCAGAATGGCATACAGAGCAGTGAAAGAAGAAATGGGAATTTTTACACTGGTCTCGCATTCCTGATATTTTCGGTTGCAAATGGAACATGGGATGACACAGTGCTGATGCTGTGTCACTGCCTAGGACAGTGAATCAGGACTGGATGCAGCTGCAGTCGCTGTGTTTGTGAGTGGCCAAGCCCCGTGTCTGTAGCAGGGCTGAGACTGTGGGTATTAAACCCCTTCTGTAATATTTGATTTAAGCTTAACAAATAACAAGAGCTTTGCCTCTTTGAATACAAGAAATAAGGTTTGTCAGACAGATTTTCTTTCTTAATTTCTTTCATGACTTTTGAGAGATGGGTCTTAGTGTAGGAAGTAGCCACAAAAGGCAAGAACTTTACATCATGTTCTTTGTTAGAAATAATTCCGATGTGGCCTCTAAGTGATCTAGGTGCTTCTGCAAAATTTAGCTGCCTAACTTCAAAGTTCAGCTGGAATTAAATCTTGAGGTGCCAAAGTGAATAGTTGGTTTCTGATCCACTTCATGAGGCCTTTTCTGAAATAAATTTGTGTTAAATTCTTTTTAATTAGTACTTTTTTAAAAAAATGAGGAATAGCTGATTTAATATTTTTTTACCCTCCTAGTTGGTCTTTAATGATTAAAAAACCTTGGTGAAGATGGTTTCATACTGCCCTTTTGCTCCGAATATTGTTTACATTGGTAACTGATTTCAGTCATTTGTCCTCAGCCACTGCAGTTTGATTATTCCTGAACAAAAATGTGCTGTGGTTCTAAGATGGCTTCTTAAAGACTCAGAGCTGTGGTTTGCATTTTATATTACTGGTGTTGCTTTTGGTTTTATTTAAGAATGAGGTGTTGTAGGTGGCATTGGTGGACTGGTATGAGGAAAGGAGGCTTTTTTTGCAGATTAGCAACCAGTAGAGCAGGGATAGTGTGGGAGTAAACATAGCTCTTGGAGATTGACACATATTCTGGTTTTGCATTCATGTGACCAATTACAGAAACACCTTATCTCTCTGACTTTTGGTTTTGCAAAAAGTGGAGGGGATTTCCGCTTTTTAAAGATCCTGCACTCAGTAATGGTTATTTACCTGCAGATTCCCACAGGCTCTTTTCAGGCTGCTTTAGTGAACAGAGGTGGATGTGGGACTGCTTGGCAAAGCAAGGAGTTGAGTTTTTAATCTGAGGGTAAACTTTCTTAAGCTTTCTTTAGAACTCCATTCATGCATAATGCTGCAGTCAGTTGTGAGCTACACATCTTTAAATCTCTTGAGGTGAACATATTTGGGCTAGAAGAGCTTGTCAGTTTACATTTAATTTATTCCAGGCTTTAGGATATATTTCATGGCTGTGGAAAAGTTTGAATACTGAATATGATGAATGTTAGCCTATATTTTTGATACCAAATTCTGCTGGCCAACTGCATTAGATTTTTAGCATGTTTAGTATCTGGGTAAATGGAGACAAGCTTGTTTTAAGTGCAGTGTATTTCTGCTATTGATGTTCACAAGTGCCATTCTACCTGTTTGCCATTAATCCACAACTCGTGACCTTGTCCTAAGAAGTCAGATGTATTCAACGTTTTTTGTCAAAAAAATTCCACAACAACCCCCTGCATTGTTAGTATAACTAATTAACTGTTTTCCCAAAGGGCACTCTCTTTTTCTTCTCAAATTTAAAAATAGATAAAGAAACTTGGCCTCTTCTTCAGTAAGTAGCAGGTTCTGATGTAGTTGCTCTTGAGCTGATTCTGTGATTAATGGCCACTAAAATTGGAAATTATCTCTCCTTGTTAACAGTTCATATTTTCTTGACTTGAGTTTTTGATAATTTGTAACTAAAGGATCTTCTTATGTCCTATGGGGTTGTTAGGTTGGATTTTTTTTCCTTTTTCACCCCATTATGGTATTCCCTCAGAGGGGTTTTGTGTTTCATCCTTAATTTTTCAGAAACACGGGACTCAGAGCTGTTACTGTTCAACAAGACATCTGCCTCAGGAAAGGAATTGGCAGCTTTTATGCATCACAAAGGAATTTCAGAAAAATTATTTATTCCCAAACTAGAGTCTGCCAGAGTACATAATTCCAAAACTTCTTTTCTCATGGGAAAGGCATAAAAGACTAGGCTTAACAATGGGGAAATAAGCTGGGTTTATTTGCGTTTCGAATGGATCAAAGCCTCTTCAAGACCTGTTCTGTGCACTGAGCACCTCGTTACTGCCTCTCTCTTTTTCATATGTTTATACCCTCATTCCTGCTGAAGCTGTACTGTGCCTGATAACCCCTGATCTTTTCTAAAATAATAGAGGGGTCAGGAAAGATGCTCACACAGAGCATCCTTCCACTCCAGGAAATGCTTTTCCTGCTCCATTTACACAGTCAGTATTATTTATGGAGTACTTCTGTCAACTTCTTATGCTGACAATAATACCTGCACTTGAAACTAATTTTGTAGGTGCTTAAAAAGCTGAGGTGAGAGTGTTCAGGCTCAGACCTGAGAGGCAGGGTAAATGAAGGAATGGATCCTTTGTTCGAAAAGGTCGTGTTCATGGAGCTGTCCGTGCCCAGAGTGATGCGTGTTTGGGTTTTAGTTTTAATTTGCTTGTTCAATAGGAAAGAGGAAACAGTCCCCAAAGACCTGCAGAAATTTGATGTAGTTACCAAAGTATGACATGAACCTTAATAAAACCTAGAAATAGTGTTCTCTAAAAAAGCCTATTCCAATACCATCTGGAGTGGCCACCAGTGAGCGTTTCCAACCTTGGACTCGAGCAGAACTCACTGCTGTCAGGACTGCCAGGATCCCTACAGTCTCAGCCTTACAGAACCCCAGTCACACCACAGAGCACAATTTGGAGTCTTTAGTTTGCTGTTGGTTGTGCAGAAATTCTAGATGTGCCGTATGAAATCGACTTGAGCAAGGAGGTGCCCAGCTCACACGCTGTGCTGAGTTGTAGGCACCAGCTTGGGGCAGGGAGGAGCTGCTGGATGTCTCTGGCAGAGCTGCTCTGGTCCCAGTTTGTGCACCTGTTCAGGTGCTGGGAACTCAGAGCAGTGCTGTGTTTGGCTACTCTGTGCAGGTGTCACTCCAAATCACCTCGAATTCTTGTTGTTATGGCAACATTAAAAAGATTTCCTCATCAAGAGCGAGGGAATCCATTCTGGTAAATACACTGAAGTGTGTCGGACAAAGGCCTTTCTCCTGCAGGCAGTTCAGGGCATGACTCAGGGCACCAGGCTAAACAAACAAGGACAAATAAAATGAACAGGGTTTACTTGAACTAGAAAACACTGTTGTTGATGATGAATTGATTTTTTTTTTTCCAACCAGCAGAATTTATTTGTGCAAAATGTTAGCAACTTGTGTTGTAATAGGAAAGAAGGATACAGAGAAAGGAGAGTCTGAAATAGGTGCAGATGAATGCTCTGGAGAGCAAATAGAGAGATGGGCTTGGGAGTGCAGAGTATGTGTAGGCAGTGTATGGTGAAGAGGTGAAAACCAGGGCAAATGTGTGACCACAGGCTTGGGATCGGATGTCAGATCAAGAGATGAAAGCTGGAAGATGGATCACCAGCTTGGGAGAGATAGCAAGGGCAGTGGACAGAGGTTGCAAAAGGGTGACACTGCATGAAAAGGGAAGAGGAGTCCATACAGCTGTATGAAAAAATCCCCAGTCAAGATGGGACTGCTATTGTAGGAGTGCAGAAATACCTTCCTACAGCTGCTTCTGGGAACTACATCTGCTGTTTTATTACCAGCAGGTAGCAATGTAAATATTTTAATCATAACAAATAGGATCCATGCCAGCCTTTACAGTCACTAATCACCATTCCACAATAAGATTTACAAAACACACAACCCCCCCAAAAAAAAACCACAGACAGCTGAGAACAGGCTAATTACAAACGTCTGCCCAAACTTCAGTGGTTTTCCATGGAGAAATAAGTAGCATTAGTTGGAAAATGAGTCTTGTTTTGTAACAAGACATCCAGCAGCAGCCTAGTGAAAAACTGTGTCACTGTTAGTGCACCAGTATCCATCAGCTCAAGCAATTGATGTAGATGTAATCACTGTCTCTAATAGAAATAAAGTCAGGGTAATGGAACATTGTCACAGGATCAATGTCTCCTGTTTTGAAAATAAACCCGCTCAGCTTTGCTTTTGCATTTATGTACCAGCAGGCGACCACATCATTCAATTCAATTGACACAGTCCCTTAGAGCCCTGAATGATCTATTGTGGGAACATCAGGAAGAACATATTGGAAAAAATGGAATGTTCCTGATCAGACTTGCAGGCCACGTTATTTAGTGGATTTTCTAGCAGTGAAAATGAGAATAAATCAAGCGAGAGCAGAAACTTAGCATGGTATGGAGATTTTTAACCCGCTTTAACTGTTAATTTCTAAAGGTTCTTGATCAAAAAGATTGAGCCGCAGGAATTGTGCTTATTTTCAGTGGTGGTGCTCACAAACAGAAAAGCATTTTTGGAACTTGCCCCTCCCTACCTCAGTAGAAGCCCTTGATAGGGCTCATTTTGAGTGACTCAAGGGCTCTTCTCAATCTGTTATTTTTCTCAGAATTTTTTACAGTTTGATCCAAGCAAGGTTTAATGGGTGTGCTCCCACATTCATCCATAATTAATTTCTTTCGAAGGTTTTAATGCAGTGCAGGAGATCAGCAATATAGCTGCATTCTTAAAATCATGTGCATGCCAAAGAGGCATATAGAGGATTTTAAACAATGTTGCAGAAAAGGTTTTTTCCGGTTTTCACCTTTCTTGGACTTGATTCCAGCAGCTGTTCTGTGTCTAGATCCAGGCAGCATTAACAGGCAGCTATTTTAGCACTTAGTTAAAGCCACTGAACAATTTCACAAAGCCTTCTTGAGACAGGGTCTAAAAGTTTGATTGCAGAAGTCTTTCTTTATTGGAATTAGGTATTCCTGAAGGACTGTAACTCTTTCTAAAGGGACATCCTTCTAATGGCCTAAGAATAGAAGCTGCAGTGATTGTTTGATGTTACCACTGTTCCTGAGATGCCCCTCTAATAAGATGATTTTCCCTTTTGAGGGACAGATGGACAGATGTCTCTCCCTGGAGGAATGCCAAGCATTTGTCTGGTGCTTCCTTCTCCATTACAGAGATATATTTAGCACACAGAGCCTGGAATTTGGACCTTGCAGGTCATCTTGAAGTAATCCATACTGGCCAAAGCTCCACTGGTGCTCCCTCAGGTGATTCCGTTAATTCTGGTCATCAATCAGGACCAATCACTTTGTAATCAGTTTTACAAATGCCACATTTCTAGGTTTGCTGCCGTAATCATCTGTCCAGCTTGTGTGTGGGTAGGACAGTCTAACCCTGAAGGTCATCCCATCAAGCCACAGGTTCTTCCTTTCTAAAAACACCTTTAGTTTGGATTAGACAATTGATCAAGGAGCATTTCATTATGTTTAGCTGTATTTCCTGTTGTGTTCTGATAGTTATTTAAGTGTTGAAAGAGGGTGGTTTGGTTTAACCTTGAAACTACTATGTCTGGACAGTTTTCATGTAATCTCAGTTTGTCTCCATCAGGGAGCCTGAGCTCTGTGATTAAAAATCCTTCACTAAACAAGATGTTTGGGCTTGGGAACTTGTGGGGAGTGTCAGGGAGGGATGGCTTTCATGAAGTAATGAAAAATGAGGCAGGACTTACTGCTGGAGGTTTTACTGCATGTTCTGAGCAGCTGAGTTTGGCTTTTACGTTGTAAAGGAACATATTTGCATCTGCAGAAGGATGTATTAGGACTAGCTCAATTTCAACAAGGTTGTAATTGTCATGCAGGAGAGTTGTGCCTTTAGAGAGATGTCACAGAATCACAGAATGATTGGCATTGGAAGGGACCTCTGGAGATCCCTTTAGTCCATCTGTGTCTACTTTCATTGTTACCCAAAGAGTGGAAAAGCCTTTAAAATACTAATAAACAATATGTCTTTACTATTCTGGTATAGGAAATAAGGAGAAAAATCTTCCCCAAACATAATTTCTTCTGCTGTTGCATTGTAATAATGAAAAAAGGTTGAAGAAACTAAAGTGTTGAAAAAATGTCAGTACCAGAAATATCCCTCTATCTTTGGTCAGCCTAGGGATTTACAAAATGTGCCTGCCAAGAATCACTGCAAGATGCCCTATGGCTGTCCAGGAAGATGTATTTTTAACTCCAGAAAGGACAGAAGTTTGCAGCTTTGTAGCCATAGCTATGGAAATACAATACTGGCTGTGCTGTCTCTTGTGTCTGTGCTATAACATCCGGAATTCCAGCCTCCTGGGTCACACAGCATATGACTGTGGGGAGGAGATTCAGAGTTCAGTAATTAAATACTACTTTGCTCTAGGCAAAATCAACAAATGGGCTTCATCAGCAGCATATTTTCTAACTGTACTCAGGATTGGGCTGCATTTTTCAGATAAATAGACAGTAACTTACTTTTAGCCAAGGTTTTGGGTGGTTTTGTGTTTTGATGTGGGTTTTGGTTTTTTTGGGTTTTTTTGCATTTTTTTTTCCTTCTCTTCCCTTTCAGGGTTGTAATTCTTTTTCTTCAGAAGATTTCAGACTGGCTTTGTCATCTTGTATTCTTCATACTCTCAAATTGGCATGAAAAGGCAGAGACTGTTGCCATAAATTAGGTCACTAAAGTAGTACAGAATACAAATATTTATCTCCTGAGCTAAGGAAGGCAATTCAGATGAGGAAAGAAAAAGTTAGGTTTTTTTGGTGTTCAGAAATTAAGCTGTATTCCCGAGGTTAAAAGCATAGCAATAGAGTTAAACAATGAACATGAGAAGCACCTCTTGGTTTAAATTACTAGAATAAAACTATCAAAGCCTGTGAGAGATCAGTAAGAAGGTTCCTAAGATAGAATTACTGATAATTTTTATGCAAGTGCACATCTGATATACTAAATCTTAAACAAAAGGGTGTTAGACTAATACCAATTTAGAGGCACAGGTAAAAATGCAGAAAATGAGAACACTATTTTGAAATATTACAAAAAACACTTGGGCATTTAACTTGAAAAATGTTTTAAAATAAATTTTTATTTTTAATTCGGAATGTTAGAATTCCTAACTGCAGATCATCAGATAGTAGGAAAACTTTACTAAGGGTTCAATTGTTCTGTGCCCAATACAAGATTGGCCTCCATTGCTCAAGTGAAAGAGCAAATAAGGAGTGTTTAGAGCAAGTAGTTGGTACAGTTGAAGAAAATGGAACTTTTTTTTTTCCTTTTCAGGGTTTGTTAAAATGTTTATTTTGATCTAAATTGGTGTTTAATAAGCCCTTACACAGAAGGATGTACAACACGAGTTGTAGACTGCATGCGTGATATAAAGGAACCACTAATTAATTTTATGAGTTTTCCTTTATAAAGCATTTCTAAAGGGCCATGCAGAACTCTTCTTTGGATGTAAACTTAGGAATTTCATCAGTCATTGGGGATGGACCCACCATGTCTTGGGGAAGAGCACTTGGAGAAAGCTTTAGTAGAACAGCAGCCACAAGGAAGGGTGTTTTGTGGTCTAAATCTCCAGTTCTGTAACCTGTGGTGGCTTTGGTATCTGAATGAAATCCTGCACATCCAAGAGTTTGCCAGCTCTGAGTGGCTGGGTCGAAACAACACCTTTTGGTTTGTTTTATTTTTAAAATATTTTTATTTATTTTAATCATTACGGCCATTAAAAACAAGAAAGACCTGGACAACAATTGATAACATGTCTATGTGCACATATGCTGACAAAATTTGTCTTGATTTTTTTTTTTTTTCAAAGGAGGAAAAAATAAAAGCACTAATGGCAGTATTTCTGTTGTAGGGAATTTATTGTTTCTGTAGCCAGACTTCTGTCTTCCATGGATAGATGTAGCAGTCTGTTTATGTCTGAACATTAAGCATTTTTCAGAGCTACCCAGAGCATTAGCTGCTTCTTTTAACATATCATATTTGCTATCAAACTAATGATTGGTATGTTTTTTGGGAATTATTATTCACAGCAGCCTGCCAGGTTTTCCTGTTATCCTACCAATTGGGAATGTGTTGGAGCCTGCCTACAACTGCAGAAATATCGCTTTCTTAGGCTGTTATTTGATGATACAATAACTCTAATTGTAGTGTAATGCCAGTATACATTATCAAATGGTGATTAAGAGATACCCAGTAATAATCTGATGTATAAACTTTCTCTGCCAGTTCAGGTTTGTCTGAAAAAACCCCTAAACAACCAAAAAACCTATTAGGCCAGGAGCCATATCGGGTGGCATCTGCTCTCCAGCATTTGGCATGAACCTGGACAAGGAGTACAAAGCTAGCACAAATACGGGGAGTGGAATAACGATCTGTCAGAAACACAACCAGGTTTGCACCGTTTGGCATTGATTGGCCTGCAGAGCTGGTGTTGGTGAGAGTGGAATTCGATCTCCTTTTTAATGGATTTTAGTTGTAAATTTTAGCCCAGGTATGGAGTGTGTGAGTGGTCCTCAAGGGACAGAGGTGCTGGCGTGACACCTGCCCTGTCTGCCCTGGGGCAGGCACAGAAACAGACACACACTTCTGCCAGGTTGGGAGCAAAGCCAGAGTTGGTGCTGTCTCTGGGATAAGAAACCTCATTTCCTTAGAGAAAAGCAGCTTTCAAATGAATTTTTGTATAATTCCTGGCACGGAATGAGCGGGTCAGTTTGTCTAAAGCACAGGAGTGTGTCTCGTCTGCTCCTGACCTGTTATTGTGTAAATCTCAAGGCCAGCATCTCTATAGACAGTTGACTTTTATTGCTGATGTGTGTTATGCCTGATAAATTTTGGGACTTTAGGGACTTTATAGAGCAGCATTAAAAATTACCTGGGATATGTGGATGTTGTGCTGATTCTAAGTGAGCAGGGTGTTACAAACCACAGGCCCATCCTCTGGGAAGGGAAAATAAAACCTGGGAAGAAGCCTGCTGAAATGGACTTTCTTTTGAGCAGGGAATATCGATCCTGGTGTGATCCCGTGAGCAATTTGGCCATCATTCATAAGCTCTCATGGCCATCTTTTTTTTACCTGTCATGGGGAATTTTATTTATTTATTTATTTAATCCTGGTTTTACCAGCGAGGAATCCACTTCACATGCACTGTGCCTGTTTCAGGGTGCAAAACAAAAGTTGAGGCAAGTGGGAGAGATTTCCTTTAAAAAACATAACTGGATCTAAACCAGCAATGTGTGTGCATCCTACTTTGCCATGTAGTTCCACAGAATGTTTTGAGGAGCACCTGGAATGATTTTAAGGGCAAGAAAAAAAAAGGGGGGGGGGGCTTAAGGATCTCATCACATTTTTAGAATGGGACATAAAACTCAAGTATTTTAAGATATTTTTAATGGTCTCTATGCAAATTAGGATACAAATCTAAGACTGCTAGGAATTATATGTTAACTTCTACGTATTTTTGTCTCATTTTTATGTGTCTCTTCAGTAATTTATTTAGTATCTGCATATAAAATGAAGAGCAACATTAATATCTGTTCAAATGCCCAAAATAAGTAGTTGATTGCTTGTGGAAATAGTGAATTTGGGGGGAATTAGCCAGCATTGATGAAGTAATTTTCTTAGGATGTGGGGTACATATTTACATGCATGGGGGTCCATTGTCACGATTTGAGGGCTGGCAGAGTAAGCCTGCTGTTAATTCAGGGCGTTTCAAAGGGAAATAATTGCTGTATCCTCTTCTACTGTATTTTCTCTTTATCTGGCATTTTGCTGTGGGCTGGAGGGAAGGTGGTTGGCTGCTGCTCGCCCTTCTCTCGTTTCTGGTGTCACTCGGCTGTGGGACTCTTGTCCCCAGGCTCTGCCTGAGCCACGGCCCTGGCGTGGGGGAGGTGCAGAAAAGACCTTCCAATTAACGAAAATGAGCGCTGAAAACGTGCACAGAGCAGTATTTTGGTAAAGCACCGGAACCTTTTGCGCCCTTTCCCGTTCGATGAGGCAAACCGTGTGTTTGCTGGAGCCGCCGGTGTGTTTTGTGGCGGCCCGGGTGCCGCGGCCGGTGCTGCAGTGCCACCTCCCGATGGCCGGCGGGGGCAGCTCCCCCCCCGCCGAAGCTTCTTCAGCAAAACCTGCCTCGAAAAAAGCTTCAAAACCCCTTTGATTCAGGAGGGACGAGGAACACTTTCTACAGAGAAAACGCTAAGGGTGGTGGTTTTTTTGTTTTGTTTTTTTGTTTTGGTTTTTTTTTGGGGGGGAGGTGTTGTTTGTTTGGTTTTCCCCCCCTCCTTCACCTACCCAGGTATAAAACAGGTGAATTGATGTGGCATCTCCACGGTTCTGCTTTGAGGGGGGAGCCCACTTTATATAAATAATTCAGGACCTCTCTGTGTGACGAATAGCACTTTCATCAGATTTCTGCGGTTTGATCTGTCGTTTTTGGTGATGCAGCAAGATTTTGAAAATATGTGAGACCCATGAAACAAATACTTCCATTTGTGTGTGTGTACGTAATGTAAAAAAACAAAACAAAAAAACAACTAAAAAGAACTTCTTTATGAGTCTCTTTAAAGTTAATTGCCTCCTCCTCTGAAGGAAAATATTGTTCCTCTTCCTATGGCATTCTTCTGTAAAAAAACAGTATTAAAGCTAATTTGTTCCATGTGTGGCAACAAACCATAGCTGAATAAAATTTGTGTTTGGTCCTGTACATGGTGGAATTGGTTGCTAATGCATGAAATGGCTAAAAACGCCATTCATTTTGCATTCTGCTCAGTAAATAACTTCTCAAAGTATATATTGGATTTTGGCTGGAGCTGTGGAGGGGTGGGTAGGGTTGATATCAGTGTACCTACCTTTTCCAGCACTTACTAGAAGTCCCTGTCATGGGGCAGGTTTTTCTGTTAGAAATGAGAACAACAATTTTAATTTTTGCCTTAAGAAACTAAAGCCATCTCCCCCACAGCATGAACTGGGTATCTACATGCCTGGGGCAAGTTTGGGGATGTCCATGTGTGGTTTCAGGCAAATGAACTCCTTTTCATACCTGAATTCATCCTTTTGCCTCTCCTCTTCTTGTGGGGTTTGGTTGGGTCTTGTCTTTACAGCATGATGGGACTTTGTGGGAAAGTCACATCCTGGAGGGTTGTTCCCCCTGTCCAGTTTAGCTGCAGTTGACTGGTAAAACTCAAAGTTAAGTGATAAGAAAAGCAATGTGGTCATTTTCTCCTGTTACCTTGGGAGTTATTTCTAGGAAAAGATGCACAGGGAGAACACACATGGCAGCCTTATAATGCAAATCATAACCTTGTAGTTGTTGCTTTCTCTTGTATTCACCTCTTTCCCACTGGAGCAGCAGTGATAAGTGGTCTGACCATGCAGCCATGTAGCAAGAACGTTTTATTTTGAATCGTGTAGGAAAACCCATTCTCTAGTACTTTTTTCCACCAGATCCCAAGTCAAACTTTGTCAAATAACAGTAGGAAAGTCACCTGCCTTCTCCGGCTCCATGGGAGAAACAGTGGTGATGGTCAGCTGGGTAAAAACCTTGGAAGGTTTGCTGATGAAAAGTGCTAGACAGATAATAGGAACAGGAGGTGCACATTATTTCATAACCTGGTTCTGGAAGCTTTCACTTGTTTACTCGGAAAGGTCAGAGTTTTCAAACATTCAGCCATAATAAGAATGTTCTCAAAATTTCGAGTGAGAAAAAATACTGTATTCTGTCTCTTCATGTCTTAAGTACTGTCATTGCCTTATATTTTCCAGGCTTAAAATCCAAAGTATATATACACTGGTACATTATTTGTCTTGCTAAATATTTGCCATTACTAGAACCAAGAAAAAATTGTGTGTGCGTAAGTATATATATATCCCATCAATATTTTTGAAGTACTGATTGAAAGTCTAGGGAAGTGTTACTAAAAAGGGACTGTTTAAAGTTTGTTTCTAAGGTCAAATATTCCTTTTACAAAGCCAAAAGGTACGGCTGAGATGTTTTCTAATCTTTAGTGGGATTAGCTGGGCTTGTTTGAACAGATACCATGTTGTATCCTGTATTGTTCTGGACCTCATACTGTTTTGGACCTTTTCTCTGGAGCAGGAGTACCTGAAAACTGGAGTAGATGAGAATGTAGAAGTGAGAATTTGCCTGGGTGCCAATGTGAAACCAAGTTCTTGGTCTTTGTTAACTAGGCAGAGAGAGAGCCATGTTATAAAAGATGTGTTCCATAGCAGTAATGTAGATTGGATGAGACATACTTGATTGTTTTTTAAAACCTGTGAAATTAGGCCTTTTTTAGTCCTGCTATTAAACAGCAGAGTTCCCCAGTCCATACCAGCTTGCATTGGATGAGAATCCGGCCCTTCAATATTTAATTTACTGACCTTTATTTTGTGGCGAGACAAATGACTTTTTAATGACTCCAGTAGGCTTATTTGCATTTTAAGATAAAGCCATTGTCAGGGAGCTACTTTATAAATATAGCATTTGTTGGGAAATACCTATTAGCTACTAAAAATATTTAATTAACCTACTTTCTTTTTATCTTTTTATTTGCAGGGTTGTGTCCTTTGTTGTGACCTCATGGTTTAACTGGGAATAAAGATGAGTATAAGCAGTGATGAGGTTAACTTCCTGGTATATAGATACTTGCAAGAGTCAGGTGAGTTTTTACAATTCTGGTTATTAAACAATGCATAATTTATTTGATCTTCATCTGCAACTGGCTTTATCAAACACAGGCTCATTTAATTATTTTGCCAGTAGGCATGTGCTTCTGTCTGAACTGTTTCTTGGTGTTTCTTCTCAACAAGAGAATGAATTCCTGCCAAGTTACCTTCTGTAACTTAATCAGATTTAGTAATTTGGAGTCTTCAGATGGCAGTCAACCAGCCAAGGACTCACTCGATTGCTGAAATGCATTTTCCTGGAGATCACTTCTCCACAGGGCGATGATGGCACTTTGCACCATTTTCTTCAGGACTGCTTGTAGAAGAAAATAGAATGATCAGCAAAATGCTGTTTTTCCCTGTTGTCTTGGAGTGATGATGCTCCTGCCAGCCAGTCTTGTGTAGCCGAATTCCTTGCCTGAGCACGACTGTGGGAGGGCAGATGTAGCTGTGTTTCAAAGGAAGAAGTGACAACTGTGACTCGTATCACTTGACACTAAAGAGAGATGAACAGATTTTTTTGCAGTAATAACTCTTGGGGTTCCCAAAAACCTCCATCCCTGCAGGACCTTTTTTTGGAGGATCTTGTCCTGAGTAGCCAGAATCTCCTGCTTCCTTGGAGAAAGAGCAAAAGACACATGAACATTGTCAGACTTGAAAAGAAACCTTTTTCCTGTCATATCCCTCCACACTGACTGTGTCTGCACAACAAAATAATGCAGCAGTGCTCCTTTATTTTTAAAGTTTCCCCAACCTAGTCGGATTGTGTTGCATGTTTTTGTTTCTAGATGCAGCCATATGGCTGCAGGGAGTTTTGTGGTGGTGGTTATTCCTGAAGCTCTGTAAGAGACAGCATCATCTTTTACTCTCAACTGTGATATTGATTGCTTAACACAGCCTACATTTAGAATGGGAAGATTTGACTGGAAGTCAGGGCATGCCCTGGTAAATGAACAAGTGATGATTGTGAGATGGCAGGAGGGAATATGATCTCAGCAATACATAAAAGAAGTCTGCATATTAAAGCAAAAGTGAGCTCCAGTCCTAAGCTAACAGTGTAAGAGATCAGCTTTAATATAGGTACATATAGATATAGATATAAGAAAATATACACATGTATTTCATATTTTACCTTGCTCTTTCAATGCTTATTGATTCATTATTTTTATTTAGTGATTACTGACAGGTGGTTCTGGCTTGTTGAAAACATATTTGACTGATGCAAGTCCACTGCTCTCAGACTTCCCAAATTGAGGCAGAAGCACCATAAGCAATGGTGGATGGCAGACTTACTTTTCTGCTTGTCAAAAGAAAGCAAAACCTCATTTTTCCACCTGAATTTACTGAAAACTACTACATGTTCTTATAGTCCAGTTGCAGATTGCTTTTGTCATAGAAGTCAAACTTACAAAATTGCTTCATCTTCATGTGAAAGTTTGCAGGCAGCTTCTTGCTTACCTGACCGGGGAAAAGAAAAAAAAAAGTGTTTTAAGAAAAAAACACCATGACAATAAAGTTAATTTGCAGAAACAACTATTTTTCTCTAGCTTGAATTTACTTTTTCAAGGTGATCAAATAAACAGCAAGCAGCTGCCATTGCTGCACCATAACGTGTTTGCCACTTCTTAATCAGTGCACAGTGCTGAGGTGGCTCTAAATGCCAGAGCATATACAATTATGGCAGCACTGGGCTGTGAGTTGAATTCTGTTCACATACAGATCCATTTCACTTTCATGGGTATCAAATCAGTGAGTGAAAATAGCAAGTGAGTCTTTTGTCTTGGATATATTTTTTTTAAATTAAATACTACACATGATAGAATACTTACATGCAGTTTGTGAATACATAAGCACATTTAAATGTAACAGTGAATTGTATATTTTATATTGATTGGTGCACAAATGTTTTGCTGTTGATGCTGTCATTAATAATTGGTGTGTTTATATATGAACTTTGCTTTTCTCTTTTTGTACACTTAAAATATGAGGGAATTGAGGTGTTTTGAGAAGTTTTTGGTCATTCAGAAGCATGCTGTGTAGCATTTTACTTTGTATAATTTGCTCAGGTTTTAAACAGAAGGTCCTACCATGGTACAGCAAGTAGCATTGTCTGTCTGTAAATGAATTCTGATGTCTTTGCCTTGTCTTTAGGGTTTTCCCATTCAGCATTTACCTTTGGTATAGAGAGCCATATCAGCCAGTCTAATATAAATGGTGCTCTGGTGCCACCAGCTGCTTTGATTTCCATCATCCAGAAAGGTCTGCAGTATGTAGAGGCAGAAGTCAGTATTAATGAGGTAAGGAGGCTTTGCCTGCAGGAGCATTGTGTCCTTGCTTGCAGTAAGTTTGAATGTTAGTATTTTTTCTTAACTTTCTTGTATCCTATTTATTTACTTTTACTTCAGATTCCTTACTGCTGGTGTTCACCATGACTCCAGTGGTGGAACCAGAATGGAGTGACATAACTGGGTGGGGGTTCTGCCCAGTGCAGCCACACAACACCAGGCATGGTGTTCTGGCTCATTGCTTAAAGGTCCGTTGTCTGTAGAGTTTTTACCCTACTCTAATGTTGTAGTGCATCCAGACAAGTGCAATAGGATAATAATTTAGACCAGTAATCTCTCCATTTTTTGGTTTCATAGACTGGCACTCTAGGGGAGGTGGGAGAACACTGTGCAGCTCTTGTTTGGGCTCTTGTGTCATCACAGTGGAGTAATGTGAGCCCAAAGGCAAGGTTTCCAAGGAGAGAGTGGGTTTGAATTTGTGGCAGGAAGGCTGAAGGTATATGCCAGTTTGCCTTTTGCCTCTGCTGGCTAATTCATCTTGAGCAGGATCTGTTAAATTTGATGTTTAAATGGTTATTCCAGCAGTACAGAAAGCTATGTAGCTTCCTGCCTGATGCTGCAGACACTCTCCCTCAATTTCCATTCTCATTTGTGCCTGGAAGGTGAGAAACCTTTCTGTGTGTCAGTTAGATTAGAGAAGGAAACTTTTTTTCCCCATTAATTCTGCTCACTTTCCAGTCTCCCTTATGTCTGCTGTTTGTGTGGTTTTCACAGTCCTAGGAAGGCAAATCCTTTCCCTTAGGAAGCCTCAGAAAAATAAAGCAAGTGATAGGAATAGGCGACGACAACCCTATATTTATTGCAAGGAATCCTTCTAGTCCCTAAAAATAGATCCTTACAAAGCCCTAGCATATGTATAAGGGTATTTTTAACTGGGTCTTGTCCATTTCAGGATAAAATTCTTCCTTGTTGTTTGAAAGCATGCCAGCACTGTTTAAAAAAAGGAAGAAAACTAGTCAACTCCCTGGATAATATGTTTATGGAAAGTATTAGTCTAATAAGACTACAACTTCACAAGTCAGTGACCCGAGTTGCAATGTTTGCAGCTCTCTCTTCAAACAAACCATTAGATTTTGCTGCAGCCACTCATGTTTGAAATCATATTCATAGATAAAGAACAAAGTATTTTGCTTTAGCAGACAATTCAGCAAACTCAAAACAAGTAGCTCTTGATTCCACAGGCTCTCCCAGAGGCCTGCAGTGGCTTTTTGCATATTCATGGTGGCCACTTAACTTTAGACTAAAATTCCAGTCCTGACCACAAGAATGATGAGATACCACTTACAGCACCATATGTAAACTGCTTTATTATATTGAATCAAAACGGTTTCTTTAGTTTTGCTTGGAATCTTTGCCTGTAATGTTAATTTGTACTTGGTGTTATTTTTTTTTTTCTCCCTGTGCTGTAATTTAGGATGGTACCTTGTTTGATGGTAGGCCGATAGAGTCTCTCTCACTGATAGATGCAGTGATGCCTGATGTGGTACAGACAAGACAACAGGCCTACAGAGACAAACTTGCACAACAGCAGGCAGCAGCTGCTGCAGCTGCAGCTGCCACCAACCAACAGGGATCAGCGAAAAATGGAGAAAACACTGCAAATGGAGAGGAGAACGGAGCACACACTATAGCAAGTAAGTTGAGATAGAAGTGGCTTTAAGCTGGGTTGGCATTTCCTAATTGTTTGTCATAGTGTGAGCTTGTAGACAATGAGGTAAAAACGTCGTGTCTGGAGTAACCCTTCAACTTGCAGAGAATTCCTTCATAACAGGTGATAATTGAACAGGTTGTGTCTCACCTTTGGCTGTCCCCAGTTTTGATATCTGGGGTTGCAGGAAGTTCAAAGTTCTGAATTCATTTATTCACAATATTCCCTTGACCGGTCTCACTTCCAGTGCTACTTCTCTTCCATCACCTGAAGGTTTTTCACAGGGCCTTTGCAAAAAAGGGGAAAAAAATTTCATACATTCCTGAACAAGGAATGAGGAGAGGAGTCTGCCAGTCAGTTCATGGCTGGTTAAAACTTGAGTATTGCTTGTGAAGCTCTGCAAAATCCTTCCAACAGGTTCTGTAAATCCCATGGATCCAAGAGCTGTACCTGGCTCTTCCAGTGGTGTTGAGGTCAGGGTTGCTGGGACAAGCCCTGTGTACCCTGTCTCTTCTATCAATATCAGTTTTCATGATTTGCTATTCCAAATGGCTCGGTGCAACTGCTCTCAGGTTTGCTTTATTAATGAATTCCATTTTAATTGTGACTGGTTAAGTAAATGAGCTCTGTTTGTCATCACTGGTCAGAGGAACATACCTTACAATGAGGCATAATACAGAAGAGTTTGGGTCAGGCATTAAACTGTGATTCTGAAAATACTCTTCTGGAAGTCTGAATTGCATGTTTAAGTGTGGGGGTTACAGTTCTTTCTCTAAAAGCACCTGAAGAAATGACATTTTTGAGAGGATATTAATATTAAGCCATGTACAAGTTTACAGCCTGATTTTTACTAAGTTTTTTCATTAGTATATATGATAAAAAGCTAGAAATACATTCTTTGGCTGAAACAAAGGAGGTTTCGACTTTGATGCTTTCATTTGAAAATCTCAAAGGAGTATTTAGTTGATATCTGTGAACTGGATAGAGGAAGAGTAGACCTCGGATCTGAGCCCTGTTAAACGTGATCTACCAGCAACCCCTGCTGGCTGTACAGCACTTCAGACTGGCATCTATCCTCTGACTGAAACAATGCTTTATAGGCTGCTCTTTTTGAAAAATACTCATGTTTTAATAGGCTTTTCTATTTTCTCACATGCACAAACAGTGACAGAAACCTTTAATGCTAAATTAGGCAGTGGCTGTGAAATTATTTCTTTAACCACAGTGAATAAATATTGAACAGGTGAACTGTGCAGCATTTCTTACATTCTGCATTTGCACTTATCATGAATTTATTTTTAATAATAGAAAATGATTGATGGTAGATGCCAAGAAAACTGTTTTGTCAGTTGAATTACCCCCAGTATGTGCTACGGAGCAATATGGTTTCAACCTCAGAAAGTTATGGCACAAAGTTACACTGCCATAATTCCATGGTAATTGCTGATGAAGTTTGAGAAGCTTGGTTATGTTTGCTCTATCACCAAATGTGATTATATCCATTAAAGTCATTTTGTAAGTGGAGTGTTGGAGATGTAGATTAAAAACCTGTTTGGCTGCAATTGGTGAAAAGAGAGATTTTTGCAAATGAATGTGTTATAAATGTATTCTTACAGCACAAGCTAGACTAGTAACATATTGTGGTATGCAGTATTGGGCCTGAAAAACAGAGTACTTGTAACAGCATTTATTTTTTTTAGCATAGCAAAAAATTAACTTTTGGCCCTAATTCTGAAGCTCCAAAATTAAATTTGGATTCACATTTGGATGTGAAGGTTTACAGGGGCGAAGAGCTTTCTCACATTTTCGAAACTCCCCATCTGTTTATAGTGCTTCATTAATTGGAACTGAAAAAATACAAGAGTGTGACAGCTCTGTCAAATTTTTGAATCACATAAATTGTGAATTCTTGCACTCATCAGAGAAGAATCTGCACCATACAGGAGTCACAATGTCCCAAAGTACTAAAATCCACCTCTCTGTATTGTTGTTTCCCATAATGCAGATAACCACACGGATATGATGGAAGTAGATGGAGATGTGGAAATCCCTCCTAACAAGGCTGTGGTGCTGCGTGGCCACGAGTCCGAAGTGTTCATCTGTGCCTGGAATCCCGTTAGTGACCTTTTGGCCTCAGGGTATGTGCACTGCCCGTCTGTGTGTGTGCAGAGTGTCCGTGCTGGAAGGTCAAATGCCACAGTGCTGCTCAGAAAATACTGCTTTTAAAGGCAGAATAATAATAATAATAATAAAAAAGTAAAAATAATAATTACAACGCACGGGAAGGGCAAAAGGCTCAGGGAACATCTGCCCCAAATATCAAGTGCCACAGCATTTGTTCTTCAGAGAATAGAGCTTTAAAAGAGAATATTATTATTATTATTATTATCATCATCATCATCATCATCATTATTATAACCAGCAATTGATATATAATTATTTAATATGTTGTAATAAGACATACAATTATAATATATAAATACATGTGTAATTGACACGTATTTATTATAGTATATAATCAGTATATATTATAATATATATCACATAGTGTGTGTTGTGCAGCACATATATATTGCTGCATCACATATCCTATATTATATATGCTATATTGCATACTATCTATGTAATATATATATAAACTATAATGTTTTATATAACTATAAGTACAATTTATATTTTCTATTATTTTAGATACCATGTAACATCATATGTTCTTAGCATATGGTGTATTGCATAGGATATAACATTGCAGACTGGCCTGATAATGGTCTATGTTAATATACACACGCAATCAGTGGAGTGGGCATGTGTGAGCAGCAGGGTTTCCGTCCCCACTGGGCGTTTTGCAGGTCTGGAGATTCGACAGCACGGATATGGAACCTCAGTGAGAACAGCACGAGCGGCTCCACGCAGCTGGTGCTCCGGCACTGCATCCGGGAAGGGGGGCAGGATGTGCCCAGCAACAAGGACGTGACATCGCTGGACTGGAACGTAAGTGCAAGTGGCAGCACTTCCAAATGCTGCCAGGAAAGTCCTGCTCGCAGCACCCCGTGGTTGTGTAAGGTTTATCTGCTCCTTCCAGGGTCGGGATTAATGCGCCAGAGACGGGATTTCTTGTTCGTACCCAGATGTTTGTTAGTTCTTATCTATTTTGCAGTCTCTCAGAACGTGAGTTCTTCGGCACACCAAGCTAACAAACTAGAAACAGAGCTCAAGGTCTCTCTCTACAAGGCTTTTTAAGCATAAACTAATTATCAAATGCTACCTAACTTGTTTTTACTTTTAACCCAATAACCAACCACCGATCTGCATTGTGGACCTTTCCACCCAATCTCACAGTATCACCCAAACCCAAGAAGAAAAAGGTGAAAAAGAAGGGCAAGCCTACGCCCTAAAACCTCCATCTTGCTTTGTTTATATTACTATATCCTACAACCTTAAAAATCTCTAAGTTTTCCATCATGTGACCTAACACCCTTCTATCCAAACCACACACCTGTAATCCCAGTCCCATCACTCAGTTTCGGAAGCCTTCTCCATGGCTTCAGGTCAAGAGCAGTGTTCTCCTGGGGGTCAGTTCTTGTCAGCACAGGTGGTCTAAGATTCTCAGTGCCCAGGGTTCCAACACATGGTCAAGTTGTCAGTGACAGCAGTGGTGTCCTCTGTGGCAGCACCTGAAATATTTGTTTTGAGCAGTGTTGTAACTTCTTCTATTATACGTCAGGAGTTTCTTTCTAATAAGTTGCAATCGATGAAATAAATATTGTAAATACTATGCAGATCTATTCTACCTCAAATTTGCTTTGTGCTCTTTGTCTTTGAGTTAAACAGTAAAAATACATAAATAAATAAATAACCTTTTTGCTGGCAGAGTGAAGGTACACTTCTAGCAACTGGGTCTTACGATGGCTTTGCAAGGATATGGACTAAAGATGGTAAGCAAAATACTTCTTAATTTACAATATATTTTCCTATATTGTGGCTCACGGCATAGTTTTTTATTTTTTAATGTATTCATATCAATATAAATTTTCAGGTAATCTTGCCAGCACCTTAGGGCAACATAAAGGTCCTATATTTGCGTTAAAATGGAACAAGAAAGGAAACTTCATTTTAAGTGCAGGAGTGGACAAGGTGAGATAATCTTTGGTAAAATTAAAATTCTTTCCTTCACCGTTATAATCTAACTGTAAGCAAAATAGCAAAACTGTGCAAAGTAAGTAACTAAAGGCATGGGATGTAAATATGTGCTTACAAAGATCTTGTTATGCTTAGCTATGTTTCTTTGGGTTTTGTAGTAGTTTATTGAGATATTTTAATTTCCTAGATTTCAGTGTCTGTGGATCTCTTCCCATTTAGGTTAGTCTGAGTTGGAAAGTAAGTGTATTAAAACCAGAAACATTAAACCTTTGTAAAACCAAACCATGTAAATTCAGTGAAGTACTTCATACAAAGTCTCAGGAAAAAAAATTCTGCTATAGGGATAGGTTCAGACAGAGTTGGATATCAGTTAAACCTGAAAATGATTATAAAGATTAGAGCTGGAACATAGGGGAGGTTGATATATGTGACCGGGGAGGTGCCAGTTGTGTACTGCCATGGAGTTCATTGCTTGACTCTGTTTTATTTCACATCTCTAGACAAATTCAGGTTTACAAGGTCTTTCAGTTCAGAGCTGCTGTTAGTGTGAGAGGTTTTATGTATGAATGGTAGGAAGGGTACAGAGTGATGGGAAATGTACTTTAAATTAATTCAGAGAATCAAATAGATTACTGCAAGAGTCAGGAGAGTTGATTTTTTTTTCCTCTGTAACTGATTCAAGGTGCAGGAGTCAGCACAGGATTTCTTTTAGTGAGAATGGCAAACTGCAACCTCCGTACAACCACTTAAAACTGGCTGTGCCACTGAAAATTAGTAAATTTTCTCCTTTATTTATTTTTTTTTCCCCGCATACATTTACTTGGTTTTCTTTATTAGCCAGCTTTATAAATGCTTGTGCTGGCACAAAGGAACTAAAATTTAATGTCTCAAAGCATGGAAAGGATGTGTTTATTCTTTTGGCATCTGTGATGGTTATGCCAGTTTTCAAATATTTTTGGAGGTACAGCTTTCATTTACAGGAAAATAATTAAGGAAGAAATAGAAACCTAATTTCAATCAATAAAACTTCTTAGACATACTGAGATTATGCATTGAAAAATATTCTGCTTTAGCAGAGAAAATGATCCAAACTTAGGCTCCTTTTCCATAATTAATTTGTGTGGTCAGTTCATACTTTCATTGAATTTGGAGTCAAAATTTTCATTGATCATTGAGGTAGGACAGGGATATTGGCATATCAGCATTGACATACTGATAAGATACTAATTTTGTCACATAAGATTTCTTTAACCAGAAGGTTATGAAGGTATTGGCAGAGAGCAACACAGAATGAAATTACACCCTTACGTTTTTAAATGTGTGTGACTAATTGTTAATAACATCTCCTTAGGAACAAGTGAGTAGCTGATACTACAATTTGAATATGCAAGTATTTGAAATTAAAATAGGTGTGTGGAATGGATTACAAGAATATAAATAGGACTAAGGGGATAAAACTGTTTAAAAGTCCACAAATTCCTTCTTCCCTCTAGACCTCAGAATGTGGCTAAACACCTTTCTAATGCAATCTTAAATTTTCTACTGTTTTCTGTACATCTACTACTATTTCTTTTAGTACTGGATCAAACTCTAGTAAGGTATAATCAAGAGCAGGTTTGGGTGATGGTGAGCAGAGTAGGTATTCTCATACTTGAGTGGTGGTAGTTGTGGGGAAATTAACAATTTGTACAAGTTTGTTTATTGTTTATTTATCTGTTTAACACAGACCACAATTATTTGGGATGCCCACACTGGTGAAGCCAAGCAGCATTTTCCTTTTCATTCTGGTAAGTAAGTCTTGATTTCATCATTCAGGTTTGTCATCTGAAAAGACAAAAAAGGTGTTATTTTTTAAAATAAATTAAAAAATCTGATGTTCATGGTGCTAATTTGCGTAATTTAAAAATCTTACAGGTGGTTTTTGGTTACTGAGTCCCATAGTGGAATTTTGAGAATGTAAACAAAGATGGATTTTTTTATTTCTGATTTTATAACTCACAGCTTTATTGCAGTTCCACAAAAGTCATAAGAGATAAAGTATTCCTGACTTTCTGTAGTATGATGGCAGACAAATGATGTGGGTGGGCCACAAGGAGTTAGTGTTTACACCTAGGGACTGCACTTGTCCTCCTCCTGCTGCTGTGATCCCACCCTGTCTGTGGTCCTGTCCCCAGGTGGTTTGGCCACAGAGCAGCTGCGAGCTGTGCACTGGGCTGGGAGGGCAGGAGGTCAGACAAATTGCTTTGTGGGCTGAGCAATCCTGGCAGAATCAGCTGGAAAACAGGATGGCAGAGGATGACAGACGTGTCATTGAAGGCCTTTAAGAAATGTCTCGTTCCCACTCCTTATTCTGCTTGTGCCACATTTCCAGTGGCATGACAGCAGTCAAAACCATCAGCTCGGCATTTACTGCAAGCAGCTCTCTCTGCTGTCTGCCATAAATTGCTGGCTTGATCAAATGGAATATATTTCCCATGATTAAGCTTCAAGTTACCACACTTTACAATGCTGGAATTAAGAAAGAAAATAAATCCTTACCTTTCCCTGTACTTTCCCTGAGCACAAGCAGGAGCTGCTGGTGGAGATGAGCTCATGCACGATGATGTGTGAAGTTGTGGGAACCTGTTCCTTGTTCTGACTCCTGAGATTTGTTTATAGATGCCTTGACTACAGTTTGATATCCTGCTGTACTGTCTTCTGTATAATTCTGATTTCAAATATGTTCCATATTATGATGATTTATATTAAATTTGTTCCATTTTGCATAAGACTTGTTTTAGCTGCATTTCTTACAGGTCATAGCATTTATCTTCAGAACTGCTGTAAAATTAATGATTGCTTCCTTTTGTGTTTTGCTCCAAGGTGGTGCATGCTAAATTTGCACATCAAATTCCTGCAGAGTGCATACCATAGCTTTAAATATCTTTCTTTTTTCTTTCAGCACCAGCATTAGATGTTGATTGGCAGAGTAACAACACATTTGCCTCTTGCAGTACAGACATGTGTATTCATGTTTGTAAACTAGGACAAGATAGGCCCATCAAAACCTTCCAGGGTCACACAGTAAGTACTGCAGAAAGGGGGTTGCTCTGTGATATTTTTATTAGTGAGAGACTGGGGCCTCAATAGACTTACGCAGTACCCAGCACTCGTGTAGTGGTTGGTCAGCAGTAGATGCACACAGAGGTAGTTGTGGTTAAGGTCTTTTCATAATCTCTGTGATTATCAGAATAATTCTCAACCCCATGTGCAGCTTGTTTCACCAGTGCCAGGATGCAAGAGTGAGCTTCAGAAGAAGAGTGGTAACCTCAAGACTTTACTAAGTGGTGTGCAGGAATGCATGGGAAATGTGATAAATGGATAGCAAAAAGCTGTTAGTTGCTATTGAAGACAAAGCTATGAATAAAAATTAAATGTTAAAATGCTGACAGTTATGCAGATGCTCATAACTGCTGTCCAGCTTTATCTTTTGTAAGCTGTCATTTGTAATGGAACTTTCTCTCATTGTTCACTTTTAGAATGAAGTAAATGCAATCAAATGGGATCCAACTGGTAATCTGCTGGCATCCTGCTCTGATGACATGACTCTAAAGGTAACAGCAGTTCTGGGGCTGGCTCTTGTCTTTGTAGGATTCTGGAATGCACTCCATTATCCTGGACATTCTGGCAGTATCACTGTACTTGTCGTGTTTTCCAATATTTTAATATAATAAGGCTAGGAAATCCTAGAAATCCTTGTTAATCAGGGCTGAGCTTTGGTCCAGAGAACTTGTTACAGGCTGCCTGCCTGAGCCTTGGAGCATGATTTATTTGGTGCTTTTAGCTGTTTACAGAATCAGGTCATTAATCATTAAGCTGTCACGCTTGATGGTTGCTTTTGGTTAAAAGAAAAAGTTGGAATGCATGTCAGGTAGCACATAGAGCATGGCTGACTTGCTCCTTTCCTGGTTTTCTTCTGGTTTCCCCCTCTTTCTAGTTAAAATCTTTGGCATGTCGTTTCTTCAGAGGTCGTGTGCACTCCTGGATTTTTCCAGTGCATCAGGAGTCATCCTGCAGTTCTCAGTCACACCTACACTTGTCCTCCAAGTGATTCACAGCTACGTGCTTTCTTGTAGAACAGGGGAAAACTTGTGGGTGCAGGGGACACTGCAACTTACACATGTGACTTCAGGGCACCCTAGAGATCCCTACAAACCTGCCACCAGCAGAAAGGGGCTGTTCATTCCTGACAGGCCTTTGCTGCTTCCATGGCACAGATGCTTTCCATTACTCCTCCACTGCTTTACATTCACTGGGCCCTTTAGCACTGTGCTTGGTAGAGTTTCAGGATACATTTTTTTACATTGACAGCACTGTCCTGTTAGTAGCCCTTGGGACAGTTAATTCCATCCAGCTCACTGTTATTTAATCAGGGAGTGACTGAATGGGTATCCCTTCTGCTGGCACGTGGTCAGGCTCTGGCAAGGGAAATCATCTTATCTAAATACAGACACTTAAGCATTAAGCCTCCAGTCTAAAGCTGGATGTCTAGACATCTCCAATCAGCACCGTCTAGCACTGCTGTAGAGCAAGTTATCCTTTCCTGAGTTAAGTGTCTTAAGTCAAGTGTGATGAGGAAACCCCTGAGAGCATGGGTTGTTCTTGGTTAGCAGTGGCTGGAGTCAAAAAGCCAGCTTAAGCAGGTATTTAATACTTAAACAGCTGAAACTCCAGGGTGAGGAATTCCAGTCTGGAGCTTGAGCTGCTGTTTCTGCTGCCTCTCCTTGAGAAGAGGTGACAACTGGGAATGTGTCAGCCTTTGTGGGATTCAGGCAATAAACTTCTTGGTGGCTGTTTTGAATGGAGCCCAAGCTGCAAGGAATGTTGTTGTTTTGCTCAGGATTA
The DNA here is from genome assembly GCA_013396955.1 of Regulus satrapa. Lineage (NCBI taxonomy): Eukaryota > Metazoa > Chordata > Aves > Passeriformes > Regulidae > Regulus > Regulus satrapa. The sequence goes on along the minus strand of VWZN01009788.1, from coordinate 631,403 downwards.
GCTCAAACAGCAAGTGCTGGAGGATAAGTCTACACATCACTAATCACTTGTGGATCACTTACTTTTCAATGGCAGAAGGAATAAATATGAGGTTTGGAAGGTGCTTAGTGATTTATTTACTTGGTTAGTTTCTATCTACCATTTGATATTCTCTAGGGCAGTTGATACAGACTTTCATCTGCGCTCGTTTTTGGAAGAGAAGCTAGATTTTGATCCCATCAATTAAACTGGAAATACAATTTCAATTCTGTCTGCACATTGAAAATCAATTTCCTCTTCAGCAAAGCAGCAGTTCTGAAAAGCACCATTTATTTACACATGCACCTCAATTGTATCTTAAATACAGTTGGCCTTAAACATGCTCCTGGTAGCTTTTTCTAACAAAAAGTGAACTAAAAGCATTACTGAAACAGTATTAAAAATAGCATTCAACTGGTTATCTGCCATACGAAATTTCACATGTAGGAAAAGGTAAAACCCTTCCCAAATCCCTTCTGTAGAGGCAATGTAAACTCTTAACAGAATAAAGTAATTTTCCTTGTTGAGCATGATCGTACCAGAGTTGGAGTCCTCTAATGACCTCTGTGAAGTACTGAACACTGAAATCTGGCTGTGCAAATACTAATAAGTCAGGAAAATGCCACAGTGGTATTTGTCTCTTGAAATGTATGAAAACAGAAAATTTCTCTACTATCCCTTTATTTCCCTCGGTCTATGTAGCAAGAAGTTCATTTAAAAATAGTACTGTGATATTTTATCAACTCAGACATGAACATTTACATATTGCTCTTCTCATTTCAGCATCTGCTCTCATCCCTGCACTTTTCAAGAGGTTTGTAGTTAACTCAGGCAGTTTGGTTTCTATAGGCAGGACTTTTATTACTTGTTAACCTCACTGGGAACTTAATACACAAAGAATGAAATGTTCTGGAATAAAACTTGGCATAATTACTCTAGAAACCTAGTAATCATAGCAAATGTTTCGAGTGGCCTAAAAGGTAACAGTCAGCCTGCAAATGATACAGAAGAAACATGAAAAACATATTTTAGTACAACATTTTGCTAATTTTTTTGTGTTTTCCTCCCTTTTTATCACAGATCTGGAGTATGAAACAAGACAGTTGTGTCCATGATTTACAAGCACACAACAAAGAAATTTATACTATCAAATGGAGTCCTACAGGACCAGGAACAAATAATCCAAATGCCAATCTTATGTTAGCAAGGTACTATTTAATCCTGGTTTTAAATGCTTGTTAAATGTTTTTTTTACCTTACTTTCTATAAATGTAGGTTCACATAATGTTTTGAAGCACATAAGATACTTTATCATATTCTGTATTAGCAACAAAAATACGTTGAATTGAGATGTAATTAACTTTTTTTTTTCCTTGACAGTGCATCCTTTGATTCTACTGTTAGGTTATGGGATGTAGACAGAGGAATTTGTATTCATACTCTGACAAAACATCAAGAACCTGTGTACAGTGTAGCTTTCAGTCCTGATGGCAGGTACCTGGCCAGTGGCTCCTTTGATAAATGTGTACACATCTGGAATACACAGGTATTGCTCTTCTCTGTGTTGAGAAGGTTGTGTTTTGGTCTTTTCCATCCTTCCAACCTTTGTTTATCCATCATACTTCAGGCACAAAAAGCTTTGTCCTTCCTAACACACCGGTTTTTTATTTGTTCTGAGATTATTTATTTTAATGGTTGTACATTTAATTTCTCACTTTGAACGCTCGCCTATGGTAAAGTATTATTTGTCTTTGCATTCTTGTCAAAAAACCAAACAAACCAAAAATACCCAGCTAAAAACTCACCAACAAAACCCCATGTTGAACAAAGTTTCTCCAAGAACATATTTTATTCAAAAATAGTCTTTGTTAACTCTGAACTTTAAACTCCAGATAAAACGGATGACTGGGTGTAGACATACTAATCTGATTGGCTGTTTCATTGAATTTTACTGACAAGAGAATGCAAAGTGAGGGAAGGTAATGATGGCAAAGTATTTCTATGAAACTTTCTCAAAAAGGACATTATTACTTGTTTTTCATTTCTGGCCAAAAAAAGGGCTTGTTGTGTTTGAAAATCTAAAGACCTTGTTGTCAGGCATGATGCCATCTCTGGGCATTGGGTATTAATTTTGATTTCTGAAAGCTCATTTTAATACTTGGAAGTAGTTGTGACCATCCCCAGTTTTGCCTGTCAGATACAGGAGCTCAAGATGGAATGGTTGTGCCACATTCTTTAACAAGGTGCTGAGACTGTCCTCAAATCTCTTCTGGATCACTTTTCTCTGAGACTTGTAGCTTTTTAAAAGCAATGGGGAAATTTTCCATGTATAAATTGTGCTTGTTCACTTTGATTTTGTCATATTAATTACTTGCTTTGTCCCTTTTTTAGACAGGTGCCCTAGTTCACAGTTATCGGGGAACAGGAGGGATTTTTGAGGTTTGCTGGAATGCAGCAGGAGACAAAGTTGGAGCGAGTGCTTCAGATGGTTCAGTAAGTGTTGCTTGACTTGGTTGATGTTCTACTAACAAACATCTTCTGGAAATCTTTTAACCAACAATGGAGACAAAATTTCCTTCTCTAGCTGAGGGTTGAATACAGGCAGCTCACCTGTAGGTTTTCAACTGTGACCATGCTGTGGTATTGATTGTAAGGAGATAATTCTAATCCAAAAGCCTCAGAAGGTGGAGATATATCCAATTTATATTTTCTGTTCCTTCTGGGGCCTATTATGAGAGCATGTTCAGTGTGGCTGCTTTGGAAACAAATTTGTTTATCTTTCTCTCCCCTTTTTGAATAAAAAAGCTCAGTGTAGGTGATATTATTATTATAATGCACGACAGGAATATGAAATACCTTCTGCATTGCATTCCACAGCAAGACAAAGTGCAGATTTCTAAATGCATGTAATTAAAGTTAAAAAGTTCCTAAAAATGTCAGCAGCTATATATAAATATCTGCCTGCTTACTTTGCTTAGGAAAAGCAGGGAATAAAATCCTGTTTAACTAATCCTGAATGCTCCCACTGTCATTTCACAGCAAGGTGTTGGAGCATCACCTCCTGGCTGCTCTGGCACTGTCCTGCTGAGAGCTGCAGTGCAATGGGAATGGGCAGGGTCTCCATAAGGAGCACAGTCCTGGGGCCTTTGCTTGCCTCTGTCTCACCATGGTTTGCAAAGAAAGGAGAGGACAGCCTAATGAAAAGCAGAATTAAAGTTAAATAAGGCTGACATAAGGGAATTGTGTTTTGAAGTGCTGTAGCTTCCTTTAACAAATGTCAGCAAAAAGCAATCCTGGCAGCTTAGGAGTGCAGAGTCTCAGGTGGTATCTTAACACAGGTGCCAAAGCATTTCCTTCCTGATTGCTCCTTGCTGGTAAGTAAGGTTGTTTTGTTCGAGTTCAAATCATAAAGCAGGAAGTTCAGGATTTTAAGAAGTTTAAATTCTGGAGAATTAATTTTGATTGGTCTTTATATAATTTTAATCTTGTAAGTATAGGCAATATTACAAAAGGACAAAATCTCAAGGCATATCCTGAATAGAAATTGATTATCACTCCCCTCAGATTTTTTATACATGCTATGTAACCTTTCCAGTCCTCCAATTAATTTGGCCCAAGAGGCTGATTGTCCTTGGAATAAATTTGTTTTCATTTAGTTTCTGATATTTAAAAAAAATGTTTGGCTTAATTTGTTCTATATCGTTCACTAGCGAAAGCCCTTCTCCACTCTCTTTTAAATGTGCTTGCAGCTGGTGTAATCTTGTGCGTGGTTATATTTTACTAACAGATTTCTATATCTGACAGACCCAGAAGCTACTTAGTGGAGATTTTGGGAAGACAAAAACTGGGATTTGTACATCGTTCACTGTTTTTCTGATCTATTTTAGTACTTGTTCACATACTTTAATCTCATTTAATATTTTTACAAACTAGATTCGAGTTAAGTTCTCAGCCTCACAGTATTAAAAGCCAGGCAAACAGCTTACATAAGAGGATGTTGCTGTTCTGATGGTAATTCTGGAGGCAGCAGTGCCCTTAGCAGTGGGGCTGGCTGGGGGTTCATAAAGGGCTCATTTGGATATTATTGAGTCATTGTGTTAATAGATGGAAGGTGAAGCTTACACAATCCATGTCATGGGTTTTGCTCTGATGCTTCACACAGAACTGTGAAACCTTGTGGTGCTGAGCAGCTGCTGTATCTGTGTCTCTCTCTTTGCAGGTTTGTGTATTAGACCTCCGGAAATAGCGCTCTTAGTTGGAAGCCATGGACCGACTATGAATGTGTACATAGCCAAAATGACTGTCCCTGACCCATGTACTGCTATAGTCCCAATCGAACCATGGCCAGTCCACTACAGCCAAATGTAAAAGAAATATATACATATACTGTATATATAAAAAAAAAAAAAAAAAATTAAAAAAAAGGAGGAAAAAAAAAAAAAGAGGAGGAAAAAAAAAATCACACCCTGAAGAGGATGACAGAGTTTTGTCACAGCTTGTGAATCCTGTTCACCAAGTGCTGGAATCTGCTGTGCCCCAAAATAACATTTAAAGGTTTTGCATATGGAAAAAAAGAAGAGCGAGAGAGAGAAATATACCATATACAAGAGCAGACCCATATACATACCAAAATCAGAAGATACTAATGGCAGCCTTCATTACCCCTTCCCCCATGAAATCCATTCTCAGGTGGATTGTGGGGTATTTTTGTTTTCTTTCTCAGTAGTAGAGCAGTTTGTGTGTACAGAGAAAATGGACTTACAGAAATCTGCAGCAGTAGTTTGTTTTTTTTTTTTCTTTGCTTTTAAACATTGGGTTTTCTGTTTTGTTTTGGTTAAGTTTACGGATGCATGAAGTAAGGGAGTGATTTAGTTTCTTGTTTATATTTTTTTCACCTTGGAAAAAAAACCAAACGTTTCTTTGAAACATGTTTTGATGCATTCTTTGAAGAGGTAGTTTGAACCTGATAATGTTTGGTACATTTTGTGGCTCCCAGAGCACAACTTTGTGAACAGAGGGAGGGTGGAAAAGGGATTAGGGAGAGAGAAGAAAAAAAAAATCCTTCTTTGTGGCGTGATATTTCACGTCTTTCTCATCTACAAAGTAGGACAGAAATGGATCTAATGCTATGTTTGATTTTCTGGTGACATGGCTGAAATGCAGTAATTTCTTATTTGGGACATAATTCTGCCAAACTTAAGAACAGAAGGGCACAAAAACACAAGAAAATAAACAAACAGAGA
>VWZN01009788.1:604915-617222 GCA_013396955.1 Regulus satrapa | reverse complement strand
AAAAAAAAAAAAAAAACCTCCGAAAAAAACCCAGAAAAGTGGATTCAGGAGATGCTCCACTGATATAGTAAGACACTGGTAATAGTACCAAGGAAGAGAGAAACAATTCTAGTGCTCTATATTAAACATGCTTTCAGGCAGTAATTTTTTAATATGATAAAAATGTATTTCAGACAAGGCTGCTTCTGTCTCCTGGAGACCCACATATTCCTGGTTTCTGACCACTGTCTTATGAAGGACTTATTGAAATAGACCAAAGTCACAAGGATTCAACAATATCCAAAACTATTGTGAATAAAAAGCTTTAAACACATACCATATTTTAGAACTGGAAAACCCCAAACACCTGCAGACTAAGTAGAGGCCATTGCTCAACTGAGACTGCTGCTGCCATGGGGAGTATGGAGAAAATGCATCTCCTTTTACAGCCCTATTTGGGAGAGGAGTTTTAAGGATCCAGTAGTGATAGAGAGGGGTAGGTGTGTGCTGTATTTTCAGCTGCTTCCATATCCCCAAGGGGAAGTGGATGCCAGAAGAGGAGATTTTATTAGCAGTGCATCATATATCATGGTACATGTTCATTAATGTTACGAAATTACCACTGCTGCTGAGCAGGAAGGAAGGATCCTGATGAAGGATGTGCTATTTTCCCATTAGATTTCTTCCTCTCCTCTTTTCCAAAACCTGCAATTCCAACTGGGATGGTTGCAGCAGTGTAGTTCACGGTAAGCTGTGGGATTTTGGGTTTGTTTCCTTCTCGCAGTGCTAGGGAAGGAGTTGTGCTTTCTGCAGATTCCTAAGCAGTCAAAGTCTGCCGTGAGCAGAGCATCCAGCAGAGCAGGGCAAGCTCAGCAGCTGCTGCTGTCCCAGCAGGGCTCACCCCAGCTACTGAGGGCTGCTTCCAGAAACACAAAAACCAGCTTGATCTGGACCACCAGGGCTGGATTTTACATTTCAGGGTGTGGGTGAGAACAGCCGTTGAAGTGTCCTGGCAGCTCCTCTGACCTCGAGTGCTGCTGCTTGTGCAGAGCTGTCCCGTTGTGGGTAAGTGTGAGACAGGCTGAAAGGACAATGTGGAGTTGCAAATTGCTCGTGTAGTCTGAACTGAACTACAAACGGGTAACACAAAAGTGTCTTGGGATGAGAGCAAGTGTAGTCAGTCGGATTCAGAGCATAAGTGGTGTTATTATTTCCCATTTCCTGCAAGACAATTTACTGCACTTCCAGCCTGCCTTCCCCTCAATACAAAGCAGCAGCCAGAGGAGTCATTAAAACAAAGCTGGGATCCCAAGATTGCCTGTAATTCGGATACTTCAGTGAGAGAAAAATGTGTCATTTCAAGAGAAAGCATGTGCAAGTACCAAACCTCCCCCAACTGCAGAGATGTGTGTCTGTTCAAACCAATCCCTCTGTGCTTTAGAGGAAACAATTTACTACTTAAGTAAATAAACACAGCTGTTAAGAAGTTAAGATTAGACTGTCAGAGTCATCGTCCGCTGAGTGAATGATGTGCAGGCCTTCCCTGTCTGCGGAAGGGAAGATGGAGCATGCCTCAAGGGTGGAAAAAAGGAGATGAAAAGCCAGATAAAAGAGCTGATGTGTTGAGACCATGCTCCTTCCAGCTGCAGGGTGGATGGAGTGCCCTTCCAAAGGGAATTATAGCAGGTGCAGGTCTCTGTGTGGGTGTTTGGGGGATGCAGGGAAAGGTTAGCATTTCAGGAAGAGTACAAGGCTGTCAGCTTTGCAGAACAACAGGGAAACTTCCACAGGCACAGCTGGGTGTTGGAGCTGGCTGCTGTACCCTTCCAGACCTTCCTGGTTTCCTTGCATCAGTTTGTCCTGGCTCCCTGTGGCACAGTCCGTGGCCACGAGCATCAGCGCAGGATTTCAGGAGTGAATAATGTCAGAGCGGTCTCCCAACCAGCAACAGGCAGGGGATGTGAGCAGTGATGCATTTTGCCATTCTCACCCACAAATGCTGTACCCCAGGAGCGTGGAAGGCTTTTTCCCTCTTGGAATTTTAGATATTTCTAGGATGGCTGGCTGAAATTCAGCAGCCAAATCTCTGGAACCTCTAGTGCAATTTTAGCCCAAAAAAATCCCAACCCCTGTCTCTGTGACTTTGCCTTTAGACATTGATTACAGACATTTGGTGTAATCTTGGACAGTGGTTCAGGTTTGCATGAAAATCCACTGCTTTTCTGTCATTTCTGTTGCTCTCCTCCTAAACTGTGCTACACCTTCTCCTAGTGCCAATGCAATGGCTAAAGCTCATGTTTTAGGTTTGGTTTCATTTATTTTTCATCAGCCCAAGAGACTTAGCAGGTGACAGGAGCTTCCTGGGAGCCTGGTTCCTTCATCCTCCCTGCCTCCCCCTCCAGAGACTGGCAAAAGCTCTTTTGATTTTCCTGTTAGTTGCCTGTCCCTTCAGCCCTCAGCAGTACTATTCTTCCCTGGCTTGTTTCTATTCCTGCATCTTCTGCTGGTTTCAGTCAGCTGCTGAGTCAGAGATCCACTTTCCCAGCTGCCTTAGGAGGTGACATTTCAGTGCAGGTCATCACTAACACCCGTCCCATGGCTCTCTGGTAGCAGAATGGATGAGGGGTTCTGATTTTGGAAGCAGCAGTGGTTCAAGCCAGCCAACAGGTGTTGCTTCATAATGGTTCCTTGCCTTTTTCCCTTGGAGGAAGATGTGGTGAGGGTGTTGAGGTTTTGGTGCTATCTGTTAAATCACGCCTAGTTGCTCATTTTTTAATAATATATATCCATATAGAAGGGCACAGGATGAGCATCCATGGCTAGCAGCAATTTAAAAACCACAGACATTAGGTGATTTATCAAAGTGATGCATTTGTATTGTTTGTTTTTGTATGTTTTTGAGATACAAGTTGACTGAGAAAATGAAGTTCTTCTGTTTCACTAGAAAACGCAGTAGTTACTTATTTGGCTTAATTATTCCATGTGTTAATGCCTTGCTGCTCCTGCAGCTGCTGGCAGAGAAAGGCTCCTTTCAGGCAGTGCTGTGCATGCTAATGAATCCCAAGGTTTGTTTTCCTGTTGTTTTTTTGTTGTTGTTGTTGGTGGGGTTTTTTTGTTGTTGTTTTTATATTTTTGGGGTTTTTGTTTTGTTTTGTTTTGTTGGGGTTTTTTGTTTCTTTTTGTTTTTTTGGGTTTTTTTTTAATACCACTCCACCCAGCTGTGTATGGCCCTGGATAACTACAGCAGAGAACCCCCTACTTAGTGGAAACAAAATCTATTGATGACAAACAAGTTTCCTGTTATGCTAAGGACTGATGTGAATGCAGTGTGTGCTGGGAAGACAACCATGGGGCTTGTTAGAGAAATCAGATGTGCCTTTGGAAAGCATGGGAGGAATGCTTGGGGGGGTTGTTTTAATTTTTTAGTCATTGTCATTCAAAATGTCTTCAGAAGGTTCAGCTATTTTCTTCTTCCACCCAGGAGCCTTACAGCTCCAGGAGTCTTGGGCTTGGATTATCCCTGTAGCATCCCACAGCTCTTCTGACCCATGTCTCTGTTACAGGCACAAGCCTTGCCTGCAGCGCTTGGTTCTGTTCTGTTTCTGTTACATTTATAACCCCATCCTTGTGCCTAATATCTGCTTAAGAGGTGATTTCAGCTTTATGTCCATTTGTGGTGTGGACCTGCCAGTGCATTCATTGCCCAAAATACCAACAGAGCTGAACAGGTGTCACTTTTCCAGCTGGTGCAGAATCCTTGGAATGTGCACATCCAGCAGGAGCCCGGGGCTGTGCCTGTCCTGGCACACTCAGACCAGCTCCTCTCCTCTGGCTGGGCTGTTTGGGCCCTACTGCCTCATTTCAGGCTTGTTGGCCTTTAAAAGAAAAGTACAAAATAAATACATTTAGAAAAAGGATAGAGGGGGAGGGAAGAGAGGAAACAAGCCAGGCTCTGCTCCTTCCCAAGCCATATTCAGCCCTCACACATCCTGCCCAGCTCTTCAGGGGTGTGTAATTATCTGGCAGTGCCATGTACTTTGCTCTCCCTTCCCTGTGACGAGACAAAGCTGCTGAGCCCATGTTCTTTCTGAAAATAACAGTAATAAAGGAGACTTTAAAGGAAAAGATGCTGTTCCCCTGCAGAGTGTGCTTGTTTGGGCAGTTTGATGTCCTATTTTTATTATAAATATAATTGAATTTCCAATAGTTGCACACAAACAACTGTCGTTTGGGAATAAAAAGAAGAGACGTATGCTAATCGAAAGCTCCCATAATTACACAATCTTCAAATTAATTAACGAGCCAAAGGCAGCCAAACATTAGCATTTAGAAAGCGCTTTGCTGCATTAGCCACTAATGAGTTCATTTAAATCCATCATGCAACCCATTTTGGAAAGCATGAGCCATATTTAATCATATTCAATCAGATTTAATAATGGAATTCCTAACATGAGGCATTGTTGACAGTGAAATTACCATAGAATTTTATTTGTTAAATACAGGGGATAAAATGTAGGTATTTATTGTTGGTTGAATTGTATCTTGAGAGAAATGTGAGGAAGAAAAGTTACACATGTCCAGATAAGAATATTCTTAATGTGAGAAATGGCAAAGCATTTTGTTGTATTTTTGGGGTTTGTGGGGAGGGGGAAAGGTGGTGGGTGGTGAGGGTTTATTATTATTATTATTATTTGATGGTTTTGTTAGCATTAAATGAAAAGAAATTATGCCACTTTTGTTAGATTAATCAGTAGTTTCCCAAATATACTTGGGAATTGTATGATAAAATATTTTTGCTTCAACTATTCGCTGGTTTCAGCCTAGGCAATTATGGCACAGCTCTGCTCCCCATTCTGTTTCTTTAGAGCTGAAATAACACAAAAGGAGTCACAAGAGCTTCTCTGCATTTAAATCAGAGCAACTGAGGTGAAACCTCCATTCCTGCCTTTTCACAGACAGTCTCATTTCTGGTCCCATTGAAAGCACCGGGGCTTTGTCACTGGACTTAATAGAGCAGATAAATCACCATCAACTCACAGAGGAGACTTCTTCTACCAAAGTCAGGGCAGTTATAAAACTCAAGACGCTCCTTTGAATAAAATATCTTTCTCTGCCAAGTCTTTTGTTGAACGTTTCAGCCAGATAGAGCTGTTTCAATGGGAAATTTCAACCCAACAGACCCTTGAACTCTAGGCTACACTGGCACATGCAAATGCTCACCTGGCATGTGGCAGACTGGAGAGGACACCACGACAGAGCTATCCTAGGATAGAGGCTGTCCTGGCATGGCACTCTTCCCATTTTTCATGAGAGGCTTTGACAGAGCTCAGTTTTGTTCCCTATCTTGAATTTTCTGGAATTTTTGGTCCCCATGGCAAGGGAAGACCCTGGAGATCAGCAGTTGACCTCTCAAGTCTGTACTGGTCCAGCACCAACCTGACATGATGGAGTTCTCACAAAAGAAAAAAACAAGGCCAGGGAATTGTTCATATCCTTGTCCCTGGGGACAGGGTTATTAGAAACAGAGGAGGAGCCAGAGGCTGAGATTGAAACAATCCCTGCCTGGAGTTACCTGCCTAGTTCTCTGCAGGTGTGGGAGAGGAACCTGGATGCTCCCTCTAAGCTGCCCTTGGGATCTCTGCAACAGCTGGAGCTGTGTCCCTCTGACACCCCTGTTGCTCTCCTGGGGATCCTGCCTGCCCTGCCTGTGCATCACGTGCTGGAAGTGAAGGATCTAGCAGCATGAAGGTTAGATGTTCTTCCTTTTTATTGAACAAACCAATCTCTAAGACAGTATTAGAAATTGAGAAGCTTTCAGTCTTTGGGTCTTGGAGCAGTAATGGTTTCATTTTCTTTCTGAAAATTTGGGTAGTCCAGAAAAAAATTAATCCTCTCCCCAAATAAAAATGACTTATTTGAAAACATCTTTAGTAACAACTCAATTTCTCTTTGATTTCCTCATAAACTTCTCTGTTCTACCTCTTATCCAGTGTTGTTGCTTCAAACTCGGCTTTTCAGCTTTGTGACCCGGGTCAGAGAGAAGGGGATTAACTCCTTAACCACCCATGAACACCAGTAAAACTGCTTTGAGGACATCTAAAACCTTAGCAGCAGTAACATGCCCTGGAGTAAGCATGCAGGTGAAGGGATTAAAGGCCAATGAAAGTCACCCCTTTATCAAATATGTTCACAATAATTCCTTAGAAGCATTACTGTGCCTTTGGTAGATAAAGAAATCGAAGTGACTCACGTTGGGGATAGCACATTATGTCTGTTCCACAGCTCAGCAGAAACCCAGGATTTCCAATTCCCGATCTCTTGGTGTAATTACAAAACTTTCCTTAGTGAAATGTTAGTTGTGGGAGTCGCTTCTTTGCATTCTAATGCATAAATATCCACCATTAATAGCAGCATAATGGAATAAATTTGCCAGGTCTCATGAAAATACACGGACTGAAACATTTGATTAGGACAAGTTTAAGACTTCAGAAGATGTCTTCAGCTGCTTTTAAAGACAAAAGCAATCATAAAAACTAAGTGACTCTCAGTTAGAAGCTGTATTCTTAAGCTTTTAAATGCACATTCCCTCTAATTACCAAGTACTTCTCTATGCAATGCACTTTACAAGTAACAGGACAAAGTTTTAGAGCATTTGTGTTTTTGCAAGTTGAAAGCCATTAGCATTTCAGAACTTAGAAACAAAGGGAAAATTGCACTGGTAGAGGGAATGATTTTCTGAGTGTACTTAAATCTGTGCCAGCCACTCAGTGGGTCTTCATTTCTCATTTAATAACTGTTTATTTTCCCTTAAATCAAACAAAAATGCATTCAGGTTGAGCTGAAATGCAGTCCCTTGAATCCAAAGTGCCTAAATCCTATAGCTGTTGTGCTGCCTGAACTTAAGGGTTTCTGGGCTGAGGCAAATCAGGTCGATGCAGCCAAATGCATATAAAACCTTTCTCTAAAACACCACATTGCCTCTGTCTACCCCAGTATCAGTGCCTTTTTTGGCTGATCTTGTAACTGGTTGCTTAAAACATCCCTGACAGGAATTCCAAGGAACACTCTCATGTTTTCAAGGAGGATTATTTTGAGGGATGTGCGAGACAACCTCACAAGATGCTTTTACAGCAGGCAGTGCGTGTCACACTGTGCTCAGGAAATATCCTCTCACTTGAGTACAAATACCAAATTGAGTAGGCCACTAAACACTCATTCCTTTTTCAAGGTTTTTCTCTCACATGTTCCCCTGAAGGGATAATGGGAAAATCCCAGGCCCGCTAAGTTGAAGCGGGAAGAGCTGAATTTCTAAATCCCGACACAAGAAATTTTCACTTCTGCCGTTCCCCGATCTCCACAGTTCTGCTCTCCTTTTTTGGAGTGGTGTCCTCCAGCGAAGTGTCCTGTTTGGTGCTGAGGGTGGCTCCTTAGGGTGGGATCCACAGGGCATCCCAGTGCTCCCATCCGAGGCTCCCTCAGCCTTCAGGCTGCTCCCATGTCCTGCGTGAGGCTTGCGGATTGAGCTCAGGGTGGGCTGTGCTCACACCCCCGCGGGGTGAGAAGCCAGCCTGGGCAAACGTGGTCGTAGCTGGCAGTAAAGAGACAAAATCCAGCCCAGCCCCGCTGGGAGAGTAGAGGCACAGGGAAAAGGGCAGCACTTTGGGGTTGTCACCCTGCAGTAAGTGAACTCGTGAACCCTCAAGCATGTAAAAGAGGGGAGCTGGAACACCTTTCTCTGAAGTGAAAACCTGTGTGCCTTCAAAATCCAGGACTTCAGAGGTGTTTGAAACCCAAATTGGGAGTTTAGTAGCTTAAGCCCTGTCCCTAATTGACATAAGTGAGAGTGCCTATATACTTTACTAGTGTTGGTGTCATAAATATCTCCATTAAGTAGCAGTTAAGCTGCTGGGATTTGGGCTGCGTGCCATTATAAGAGGTAATTATAAAAGAATTGGATTAATTGGTTCCTGAATTATTTATGTAGACATAAATATTGCACATGAGATCGGTGCTAAAGAGGATACTGGCATGAAGAGAGGAAGGGCATGATGTATTGATATATGCTATTTCTTTAGTTCTTCCTCCCAATAATATTAGAAAGGTAGAAGTTTGTTAAAGCCTATTCCCACATTAATGTACATACATCACCTTTATCAGCTCTGACAGAAATACACTCCCCAGATAAAGCCATTCTGTGTGCTTTTGTAATCTCTTCAAGTCCCCACAAATAAGTGTTGAGAGTTCTCTCTTGTCAATACAATGAAGTCAATCTTCTGTCTGTTGCAGTATAATTTAGAGCTGGGGGAAATGACTGATTTCACAGATATTAACTTTATCGAATATACAAACAACAGATGTATTATAGGAGAAAGAAGGAATTTTGTGTGAGCAGCACAAAGAACTCCAGCAATCAGCAAATTCAATCTGCTTTTGACACTGCAGCATTCTCACAGTCTAACGGTGCTTGTCAGCTGTAAAAATAATATAATACAAAAAGGTGGCAAAGTGAAAACAAGACAGGCTATTTAGTATGCAAACAACCAAGAAACTTAGAGAAGATACATTTATAAAAACAGAGATTAGGGTTTGAATTAAAACTGTCATCTTTAAATTGATCTATTTTTTTGTTTGATGGGGTCAGGAAGAAATGGCCTGAAAAGTAAAACACAGTGTTGAAGTTGGAAAAGCCAGTCTGAAAGGGGACACTGGGAAAAATGTATCTGGACCTTTGTGGTCCTTACTGCAACTGCCCTAGGGAGGCCAGACTGGCGGTGGGAGGGGTTACCTGGCATAAATGTATTAAGTGGATGTTTCATGGATCTCTCTTTTGAAGATAAGTGAAGAAAGCATTTAATGCCCCAGCAGTGGGCTGAGCCAGGGGAGATGTAAAACAAAATGCCAGAGAGAGGATCCTTCCCTTGTCAAAACGGCCTGCAGTGGCACTTGTGATGTGTGCAGGGAGACAGGCTGCCTGCAGACTGTTTTTGTGAAAATTAGAATTTTCTCTCATTTTCTTGAGCCTGCATTGCTTTGTAGCTGGTCAGCCTTGCCTCTTGTGGGAGCTGTAACCAGTATTTGAAGCTCTATGCATTTCTTAAAAGCAGAGCACAAACTGGGGTAGATGGGGAGAGGTCTTCTGTGTTCTTAGGAAGAAAAGACATAGGGAGAATATTTTGGGTCATGTTTGCATCATGAAAATCCAGAGTCTCAGCCCTTTTACAGGAACTGAAATACTTGAAAATTACATGAGAAAGAGAGGTGAAGCCTGTAATAGCACAGTCTGAAGTTTCCTAGATATCTGTAGCCATAGAGAGAAATGGAAATGCTGAGAGACTCTAACAGGATGAGTTTTTGCTTGATTTAAAAGAGATGTCAATACAAGAAATCACCCACTTCTAATTACAAATTAACACTGACTGAGCGGTTTAGTACAGCTTCAGAAGTCGAGATTGAAGTGCCCAGTCTCGAGCCATGTGTTCTCTAGATGTTCTCTGTTCTCTCACCTGTTCACAGACACAGGTGGCAGTGATTTTTTTCTAGGCTCTTGCATCTGATGGCCACAATTTTCCTTTGAGCTGTCACCTGGGTGCCAGTTTCTTCAATTTTACCTGCTCAGGCCCAGGTAAAGTCACAGGACCAAAATAAAAGAATGCAAAGGCAGCCCCAAAGGTCATACACACACCATAACTGTGCTCAGCTCCTTACCCCAGAGCTCCAGAAGAATGGGATGTGGGCCAGGCAACAACAAAACAATGGATACTGCTGGGGCTGAAGTCAGTATGGCTGTTATGTGAAGAGCTGGCCTAAAACAATCTGGAAGAGTTGCCTTGTATTGTTAGTGTTGAAATCTCAGGTTTCTGGTAATCTGACAGTTTTTAAAGGAGGAAGTCAAAACAAATAATTTTGCCTTGCTTGTGTAAATTAATTTCATTTTGCCTTATTGAAATGCTTAATCTGTTTGCTATTTTGCAGAAGACAATATTTTAGGATGTTTTGACATTATCAAAATGAAATGGCTCAACATCATGGAAACAGAGCAGTTCTGTGACTTTGTCTCATAGAAAAGCTTTTTTTTTTTGTTTTTCTCCTAATAGTGAATAAGAATATACTTTGAGATGTCGGTATTTTCCCTGGAATTCATAAATTCACATTTCTGAAAAGCTTTCACTTTATATCATTCAACCTTGCTGAGGTTTAAACTTTTAAGTTGCCTCTCCTGGTAGAAAGCAGACAGAAAATAAGGACAAATTTAGAGTCTGGGAATTCCTGGGTGTGACTGGTGGTGCAGTTTGCTGATGGGACATGTGGAGTCTTTTGTCTTCCTCCACCCACCTGTAAAAGGGAACATCACTGGTTATTCCGTTCATCCTCCCGAGTCACTGAGAGAGGGATAATGCTCCCCAAAAAGCATTCTGAGGTAAGACACAGGTCAGGAGTACAACTTGACCTTTACCTAGTGTTGAGTCCTGTTCTCTTCACATCCCTTTAATCCCTGGTGATGCTGAATACCCCAGACCCCTCTGTTTGGGATCCTGCTTGGGGCTGTGAGCTCGGAGCATCCATGGCACCTCACTGCATGGTCTGGGATCACTCTGTTGCCTCCCAGCTGGCTACAGCAGAGAAGCTTAAGCACACAGATAAAACCAAATGGTGTCTGTAGAGAAATGTAAATGTTTGTACGAGGCATCTGCAAAAGCAGGCTGATGGCTTCCCAACAGCTCCAGCTCCTGCCAAAACAGGGAGCAGGCAGCCTCTGGGCATATCCTGTATCATCCCTCTGCTCTCCCAGGCTGGCAGCAGGGCACTGTGGGGACAGGTTTTTCCCTCAGATGGCACAGAACTGGAAGGGAAAGGTTTGTGGCCAGCTTAACCCACATACCAGTTTCACACAAGCCCCGACAGCAGTCACCTGTCATTACACTGATGATTGGGAAACTCAACTGCTGAATCACAAATACACAAATACAGTCGCTGCTGTGGAACAACTCGTGTGTGTCCAGGTTGTGGTGCTGGGGAGGGCCTCTCGGATCAGCCATGGGAGCTTTGGGGAATGGCTGAGAATTAAATATGAGCTTCCATTTTGCATTTCAGCTCTTCTCAGCTTAAGAGCCAACAATAGTGCACAGTGAAGTGCTTTAGTTGAGGGTCTGACTCTTAGCCTTAGTTGAATTGGACAGTTCCAATAACTCACCATCATTTGTGGGTAGCTTGAACGCGTATCTTTCACACTATCTTCACTGGGGTGATTTAAGCCCTGAGGCAGCCAGGTGTGTCTCAGGCGGTGTGCTGTGACTGTTCAAGCAATGCAAAATGGTTTGTTTTGTGTGGTTTTGGCCATGTTTTTTAAAGTGGAAATGTGGAAGGGATGGAGTGGTACACAGTAGCAGTCAGCAGCCCCAGTGAGGAAGTGATATTGGTAATTACTGGTTGCACGTGTTCGCAGTGCTGAGGATATTGCTGACAGTCTTTAATTGCTGGAAGAGCTCAGTTCCTGCAGAGCAGGAATTCAACACAAATGCCAGTAACGCTCCTTTCTGCCAGCTCTCATTCCGGCACTCTGTGGGTGAGACAAAGCCCATCGGGACCAGGAATGGGCATCGCCCCGCTCAGTTCCCTGTCGCCTCGGCTGGCAGCTGGCGCTCCAGGGGTTCACACCGCGACTCTCCGCGGAGGGATTCACCCCGCGCCAGAGCCCACGGGCTCACGGTGTGACGCTGGGCCTAGCACGGCAGCTTGGATGCACAGCCCAGACACCGGGAAAAGTGTCTTGGGAATGCCGGATCCCGGGGGAATGCCGGATCCCGGGGGGATGCCGGATCCCGGGGGATGCCGGATCCGGGGGGGATGCCGGATCCCGGGGGGATGCCGGATCCCGGGGGGACGCCGGATCCCGGGAATGCCGTGCTGGGTCCCCGTGCTGCAGCCGCCGCTCGGCGCCGCCAGGTGGTGCCCGTGCGCCGCTCCCAGCCCTGAGACCGCGCCGGGGGCGTCCGGGCCGGCCGGAGGGACTGACGGGCGGATTGATGGACGGACGGACGGACGGAGGGACTGACGGGCGGATTGATGGACGGACGGACGGAGGNCCCGGGGGAATGCCGGATCCCGGGAATGCCGTGCTGGGTCCCCGTGCTGCAGACGCCGCTCGGCGCCGCCAGGTGGCGCCCGTGCGCCGCTCCCAGCCCTGAGACCGCGCCGGGGGCGTCCGGGCCGGCCGGAGGGACTGACGGGCGGATTGATGGACGGACGGACGGACGGAGGGACTGACGGGCGGATTGATGGACGGACGGACGGAGGGACTGACGGGGGGGTTGATGGGCGGACGCCCCCT
>VWZN01009788.1:558605-604898 GCA_013396955.1 Regulus satrapa | reverse complement strand
GGAGGGACTGACGGGCGGATTGATGGACGGACGCCCCTTGTCACCGCTGAGGCTGTCGGAAGGGGCAGGCGGCCCGCCCTCGTTTCTCACTCGGGGGCCCCTCAGCCTTGCGCCGAGCGGGTCGCGTCCGCCTTCCGTCAGGGCAACAGCACAAAAACGAGCCTGGGGGAGCCTTTATTGGATAGCTGAGGGGCTCTTTGGGAATAAGTATTCAAAAGGGAGGCTGGAGTTGGGTTTTCTTTCCAAATTCACTGAATATCTCCTTTAGAGCCCCACAGAGAGGATATGGAAGCTCATACAAAGGTGGATCTAACGCAGGGAGAAGGGGTACAAGGTCCCCAGCAGCAGCTGAGCCCTTGCCAGGCTGTGGCTTTACCTCTGAAGGGCTATGCTGACCTAAGCAGCAATGCATCCTGCTAAGTCACGTTAGCCTAGAACTCCCTGGTGTGTGTCGGAGACAAGGAGCTGGGCTGGCGGTACATTTCTCATCTTTAGGACTCACTTTTGGTCCTGGATTTTTATGTCTCCTCCCCTGCACTGAAGGATCCTAGGGGAGCCAGCAGGCATGGTAATGAGTTGAGTAAAACTCGCATTTTTTTGGTGACGGGCACAGCTAGGAGGGGCTGATGGCCAAAAACCAGCATTTCTTTAGTTAGCAAAGATACCACGAATCGCCTGGTGCCCCTGGGGAGTTGCTCCTGGGAAGAAAAGGTGGAAAGGGGAAACTTTTTCCTTTAGGAGAAGGGATAGCTCTGCCAAGGTGTGGGATTGATTTTTTAATTTTGTTTTGTTTTATTTCTTTACCCCAAACCCAGCACTTTCTGGTGTAAACCTGTGCAGTTCTTCTGCTGGGTGATCTCAGGGGGAGGGGGGCAGAGCCAGAACAAGGTATCACAGGAGAGACCGGCAAGAGCTCAGGTGTTGTCACCCTGAAAACCCTTTCCAGGAATGAACCTCCTCATCCAAGCTGCCGGGGCCAAGGTGATGTCTCCTTGACAAGCCTGTGGTGCCAGGGGTGTGCGAGGCACCTCGCGCTGCAGCTGGGCAGAGCCGGGGCCATCTGGAAGTGCTGGCATCTCCAGCCCTGCAGTTGTCCCTTGTCCAAGTGCAGCAGGGGCAAAGGAGAACAAAACCATGTAACACACAACAGTTTGTGCAAGAGCCAAGTGTAAATCTCACAGCTCAAATTCTCAGTCCCAGCCTGTGACTTTTAGGAAACCTTTCCAAGTGCTGCTTCACAATGAAAGACTCTTGCAGTATTTTTAGCTTGACTGGAAGAAGCAGATTTTACCCAGAAATTTTCTGGAAGGGGGGGGGGGATATCCCTAGTCTGTCTGTGAGATATTTCCAAGCCCATCTCTAACATTCCACAACAGGAAGGGTTAAACAATGAAAATGGAAGGATGAGTTTTAAAATTGCAGCTGAAATCTCCTATCACTCAACAATATAACCATATTTTTTGTACTGTGATGCAGGACTAGGGAGAAAGTGAACAGGAAAATGTAGAACAGCCATGTAAACATTTAATGGCGCTCCTGTGGCCAAAGTTAATTGTAAACCCCGACTCTCTCCCCCCTTTCTAGTGGTTGTGATTGATCACTGCCAGCACCAAACTCAGTGTGCCACGCCTGACCAGCCATCCAGTGGGAGCATGAGGCTGCATGCCCAGCCAACAGCGTGCCTTCATTTCTGTCTCAGCATGCTGCTCTGTGGAGAAGAGATGAACACTGTTATGTGCTTCAAAAAGGGAAAAAAAAAATCAACAAAAATTGCTAGATCCTGTAAAAGTGGAAACCCAGCTCTGTTTTCCAAAGGGCCTGGAGAAAAGGCATGCCTCGCTGCCTCTGAATTAGATCACAATTTTTTCTGGCTGTTGGCAGCATCTCGGTGTTCACCCTGAAGGCGAAGATCTGAACAAAATACATTTCGCTATCACAGGCCCCTGTTACCTGTGCTGCATTCCCAGTAAAGCACAGGGAATGTGAAATGTGGGGGCTTTGGGAACCTGCAGGAATCGCTGTTCTTGAGAAGGCACAGGGGCAAATGGTGAGGAAACCACTGCTCCCTGGTGGAGGTGGTTGACAGCCTGTGGCCCTTGACACTTGTCACCAGTTTTGGTGAAATAAAACACTCTGGGGGGCAGAAAAGGCATCTCACAGCTGGAATCACTCAAGGAGTGTTTTGCCAGATCTTTTATTCAATGAAATTCTTCATAAACACAGTGAGTGCTGATGTTGATGTGTGTGCTGCATACCTACAGGTGTGCTCCTGCAGCTCTTCCCGTGTCAAAAGCATTTTCAATTGCCTGAGATGTGCTCTGGCAGCGTTGAGTGATTTTCCTCCCAGGGAAAGGGATCCTTGCCATGTTCGTGCAGTTCTCGCCAATGTTTTTGCATGGAAAGCAGGATCAGACCTGGAAGCACAAAGTGACACTGGTGACAAGAGAAACAAGTGCTGATGCATTTGTGGTCCTGGCTCTGAACTGTTCCTTTGTTCCTCTAATTGATTGTTTGCGGCCCGTGTTTTCTGTAGCAAGGATGTTTCCTGCACAGGAGGCAATGACACTCGTGCCCTTGGCCAGGCTCAGCTCAATAAACTGCTTGAGTTCTGCAGCAAGTGTCAGAGTGGGACAGGGACTCGCACAGACCCGGGGGGGGACACTGCCTCCAGCTCTGATTCTACCTGTAGAATTCAGGTAGATTTGATTTTATTTGCCTCTGATGCTGCTGATGGACAATGCTGAAAATTGAGGAGTTGGATAAACCCAAACTGGGCAAAAATTGTTCTGAATTGAAGCCCTCGCTGGACAATAGGAAATGTAATGAAACATATCACACTCTTGGAAAATAATTCCTCCCTGCTCCAACACTCCCTCCTGCAAAGCAGAATCCTCTAAAGGCCTTTTCTGTAGAGTTCTGCCCCAGCGTGTTGCTTATCTCATGTGGCACATGAAACCTTGTCCTTACCAGCACAAACACATTGGAGAACTGAAGTGAGAGGAGACCCTTGGGGAGGGATAAGGCAGTGCAGGGTTTTCAGGAGAACCTGTAGATAGATAGCTATGAAGCTCTGTTCTCTTTCAAACCTGAGTTAGGCCACACAAATACAATGAAAACTTTAGTCTAGATGTAAGCTTTTGCCTGTTCAAATGACCTGATTAAATAGCAGATTTTTCCCCTATTGAACACTTATCCCAAAACTTCCCCCCTTTGCCTTTTCATCCCTCACCAGGCAGCAAAGACAGGTCTGTCCCCAAGGTTCTCTCCAGATCCCTGGAGTAGCTCTGCTCTCACAGATCCCTGTAGGATAGGTCCTGCTGTGCTGTCCTGTCCTGGTTCTGCTGGGAACCATCTCTGTCCAGAGCAATTTCCAGATATAGGAAAATGGTTGCGGCTGTGACACGTTGCACAGGCTGGTAGACAAATTGGTCAATGTTATTTTTAAAATAAGGGAGAGTTTGGAGTAACATTGCCCCTCTGCCCTGCCCCTGGGCAGGTATGTGCAGGGGAAAAGGGATGCTTTGGTTTCTTAGAGGAAGAGAAATCCTTTTTGCAGTGCTTTGAGAGAGGCAAAGGTAATACCTTCTCAAACATCCCTGAGTAATCCCAAATAGTGCTGCTCTCTGAGTTTTTCCATTTGTTTTACATGGATGGGCTAGGGATTTTCACATCCAAACTTCAAAGGTTAAATGCAGTGAAGTCAGCAGGAAAATATGTGTATTTAACCTTTGGCTGTGGCTAGGTAAACCACTTAATTTCACAAAGTTTGCACTGGAAAAGCCTGTATTTTATGATTGTCAGAAGGACATAAATTGAGTGTGGGCAGGAAGAGGAAAACAGGCCAGGAAAATGCTCTTCAGAGTTTGCTCGTGAGTGCACTTCCCCGGTGTGACTGTTTTCATGGCAGTGATCATACAGATAACCTGAGCTTCTCCAGGACTGTGCTCTGGGGGGCAGGATCCTCGACAAGCTGGACACAACACCGCAGTGACACTGAAATGCATTTTGCAGTGCTGCTGCTGTTCCCATGGGACACAAACTCACCCTGCCCAGTGTGGGTGCAGCAGGAGAGGGGCCTGACTCCAGCCCTAGGAGCTCTGGTCACCTCAGAGCAACGAGGCAGTACCAGGGCTGCTTTTGGCTGTGCCACAGCAATAATAACCTGGACAGGTGCCATCCAAGTGGCTCTGCTGCAGTCGTGTCACCTGGTCTACCAGCTAAAAATACCCCCATAATAAAAACTAGTCCGGTTGCTATAGTCACAATATTTTAGGCAAATCTCAGCTTTCATTAAAAAGGAAAGGAAAGAGAAGGAAAGGTTAGGCTCTCATCTTCCTGAGCCAGAGAAAAGTTTAAAACATAAAGCAAACATGACCCTGCATTTCAAAGATCAGGAGTTAAGTTCTACCCTGAAAAGCACCATTCATCCGCAAATTGTTATTAAATGCCTCCATTATTTATTGAGTGGGGGCTTTTTTTTCATTATTTTAAAGGCTGCACCATGATGGTGGGCAACTGCTGCCAAGATTTTAATCATTGAAAATTGGCAGAGCTTTGTAAACTGTTACACAATCAATGAAGGTGCTTCACAGCAGTTGGGAAGATCAAGATAGATATTGGATTAAACTTGCTAATTAGTGCTAAATACAAATTGCATGTGCGCTGACCGCCTTGCTAGGTTTCCATATCAGGATCAAGACAAACAGAACTGTTGTTCCTGCTTTTTTTCTTTTCTACTTGCTGCCTGTGTGCTACTGAATTTTCCAAAATATCCACTGAGTTTGCATTGATTATACAGTTTCGTATGGTGTATATTTGTTCCAAAATTTATTATATTTTCTTATGCTTGCTGACTTAACTCTTAGGAGAAAAGGTCCTTTTGTGCCTCTACCAACTTTAATTTTGGAAAAGTCTCTTCTGGGGATGTGAGAAAGAACATGATTATGTTGTTATGTCTGGGACCGTACTTAAGTGTCAGAATTTATAATGTTCCATGCCTACCTGGAGATTACTTATCATGTAACACATTTTATTATATTTATTGAGTAGCAAATGGGTGAAACATGATGTGAGCCCTTGTGCTGTACAGTTTGCTGCCCTGTGGCAGTGAGCAGGAGGGACAAAGTGTATTGCTCAGGCAGGGGGAATGTTTGGGCAGGATTCCTTGCAGGAGCAGAGCCCTGCAGCAGGCAGGTGCCTGGAGCAGGACCAGACCCAGCTTCCCTTCATTCCTGGCGTGGCTGCTTTGCTGAGCTTGGGGCTATTGGGATGTGACTGCATTTAGGAAAAGGAGGGATGAAATTGCCCTAAGTAGCAGAGGTAACTTCAGCTGGGAGTGTTGTGGTCTACAGAGGGATTTGGGTGTTTACAAAGGGGAGTTGTTTTGCCAAATAACCACTATTCAATAGCCTAAATCAGGTGCTCGATCGAGAGTAGGCAGAGCAGACCAATACTGAAGTGTCAAAAATGCTTTTGAAGCATTGTACTGTTCTGTCTACAGCATGATTTCCCTGTGTAGTGGAGGAAAGCAGATGTACCTGCCCGACTGGAGAGCAGGGAAGCTAAACCCTTTCATATTTAGGAGCATCCTCACTGTACATTTGGATACTTAATGTCTTTTTCAGTGTCTCTACGCCTGAATTCCCTCATCCATAATTCAGCCATGTTTTGAGACTGAGCTCTGTGATCCTGCACAACTTCTGTGCATCACAGCCAGGAAAGGGACTATGAACAGGGGTGGTTTCTTCCACAGTGCTTAGAAAAATGAACCTGCACCCCAATCATGAGGCAAATTGATGGGAACAATAATTCTGCTGGTGTTAATGACTGACTCAGCTGCTGACAGAATTTTACACTCTTATAAAGGCAGCAAGGCTTGCTCTTTGTTCCTCCCTTGGCTGTGGCCATTCCACTCTGTTGCTGCAGGGAAGGGAAACTCTTCACTCATCCAAGGACAATAATAATAGCCATAATATTTTCCATGTCTTTTGTTGGAAAGAGTGAAGGGGGAGGATGTGATTTTTTTTTAAAGTAATACCTTCTTAACTGGGGAAGTAATACTGAAGAAGTGAATGAAGTTTACCATGAGCAAGTTGGATTTATTATTAATGTTGATTGGTTTTGTTCTTTCAGCTCTTTGGAGCATGTGTCTCAGTGATAAGCAGTGTGCAGGAATGCTTACTTGATTAGAACCAGCAGCCAAGGCCAGAGGGTGGTTTCTTTTGCTTGGTTCTTTTTAATAACTGAGTAATTTCCTTGGTATCTTCTCACACACAGCCAGTATTAGCTACATCTTTTAAGGCAGTCTTCTATCTCCTGGGGTTGTTTCCAATGATGTGATGATTTTTCCTGGCTTATTTACTCCTTTTGCTTCATGAAGAAGAGGATTCTTCCTTTCTGAATGGAAAGAAGCTCTGAAATGGCTGGCTTTGGCTTTGCTGGGAGATCTGTTGTAATTAGAAGATGACCAGTCTAGGTAGGTGATAGTATGTAAATGCTTAATTTTGATTTCTACTTGAAATGTATCAGATTGTCTGGAGAATTGACTGCTGAGTGACTAAAATTATTCTACTCCTAAGGTAATCCCAGCCTGTAAAAGATGAGTTTCTGGTTATGCAAAGACAGCTGACCCCAAAAAAGTGCCTGTGAGGCAAAATCCTGCAAAGACCTCACTCACATTGATTCTAAGCAATAATACCATCAATTTCTAATTTATCTGGGAAAAAATAGCGCCAGGACTGGATCAGGAGTGGCTGTGCAGGAGCTGAATGGTGCCCCAGGGAGACTGGGGGCACCGAGTGTCTGCTGGAGGCAAATGCAAACCCCACCCAGGATGGCAGCAGAGATGAGATGCATTTGGTGAAGCTGAAGGAGCCGAGGGGGAGGCATGACTCAGCCACTGTTTTTGACTGCCTGCATCTGGTAGTCAAGCTGTGTTGGTTTGGAAGTTGATCCTGTCAGTGGGATGTCCCAGCCTTCTGCAGACAAGTGAAGATAGATTGTTCGTGGGATTACTGCATGTAATTCTTATTTAGAGGGCAAATTTCCACCATTTATATGTGGGAGCAGCAGGAACCACAGAGATCTCTTTTGGACTTGAGCTAACCTCTCTGGACTAGCTGTAACACTTAGATCATTTAATGTACAAAGCTTCAGGTTGTCGTCATTATGTCCCTTCATGTAAAGTACTTTAGGAACAATTTGGCCAAGGCAGCAGGGATCCTTCTGTGTAAATATGTCATAAGATCCAGGCTTTTAATGTTCATAAAAAGGCAGGATGTCAATTTAAGCTCTCATCTATCCAATGCGTCTGAGGTCTGCTGATTTATGGAGTACTGTAAATTGCAATCATATAAGCCTGTAACACTCTGGCAGCTATTTAAATAGCAAAACTTTCTTCCAAAAACATGATATATGGAAGGTATAAAAGTTTTAAAGCAGAAGCCTGCCTTAATAGGGAAAGAGTATTAGCTTTCATTTACTGACAAGAAAGAGCTGATTTTCCTTACAAGAAATTCTCCTTCCATAGCCACCCCATGCTTCATATTAATCAAGTCATTACTTTTCTGCTGCCAAGATCCTGGGCAAGATTTGCTTGTGGGGGAGTTGGGAAAGGTTAATATTCTCTGAACACTTTGTGACAGAGCTGAGCAGTCAGGGCATGGATTGAATTCCTGGTCCCCAGTAAAATCAAAGGCCAAGCACTCATTTGCTGGTGAAACCAAACGAGGTTTTGTGACCAGGAGGGAAATGGAAGAATGACAAAATAAATCAAGCTGAAGTGTCATTCTGCAGCGGGAAGGTCCAAGGGCCAAACGTCACTCTCAGCACTCTGCCATTCACCATGGATGCTCTCATAGATCCTGCCTTCCACCAGCCATTTCCCTGGGGACAATGCCAGCAGGCAGGAATGCAAGTGCCTGCCAGTTTTAGGTGCATTAGATTGGCACTTCTGAGATGATAAAAGACACAGGAGTCTCATGAGAAGGGAATAGGGGATTTGAGCAGTCTTGCTAACTCGCTCATGGTGGTGCAGAAACCTTTGTTTGTAAGTAAGCTGAAATCTTCATCATTTAAGATAGCTCTTACCTTGCAAGAAGTGACTGTTCATAGACATCCATGTTCCAGGAGCAAGGAGGAATAGCAGAGCACAAGGCAGGAAGATGCACTGACATGATTTTTCTGTCAGAAACTAGTTGCATATCAGAATAAGAAAGATACTGATTTTCTATGTATAATAAAAATATTTACACATAGATAACTACAACTGGTTCTTTGACATCTCACAGCAATTGACCCTAATAAAGAGCCTGCTAGAAATAAAACTATTCTGTCAAGCATTCATCTCTGCTGGTTCTCTAGATCAGCTTATAATTTTGAGTACCTTAGGAAGATAAATATCCCATATTAAAGAGTATTACTCTTGTTATTTTACAGATGTCCTACATGTGCTCTTCCTCACGAGTGACTGGCCCAAAACACCACAAACATCTGTGACTAAGAGAGAATTGCAAGCATGAAATAGAGAGGAGAATGGGGAGCACTCTGTTCTGAATGAAGCGAGTTTGGTAATGAGGGTAACTAATTCTTGGCTGTGGTACCCCAAGGGGAGTGCTGGTGTTTGGCTTTTGTAAATTCCCTGGTGGGAAGGGGCATGGAGTGACACCTCTTCTCCTAAGGAAGGTCATGAGGCTTCTTGCTTTCAGTATTGATGAAAATCCTGCTTTTAGATATAAGTCTAGCACTGGGCATTTAACTGAACTGTGTTGTTTGGGAACAAATGAGACTGCTGGAGCCTCTCAAATAGTTGCTCATTAATAATGCTAAGAGCATTGCTCATCTTGGCAAAAAAACCCTGTCCCTTTTGCACATATAAGACCAACGTTTCATTTTCTTTAAGGCAAAGTGCCTATTGCACAGCATTATCCTTCAGGTGTAACAGGATAACTGCTGTGCCGGCATTAAGACTTTGAAAGGCCACTCAGAGGCCTCTGAGAATGGTGCTGTGGAGGAGAAGGAGGTGTCTAAAGCAGGAAGACACCACACATACACAAGCTCAGCATTTTGCATAGAAAGGTGTCATTAAATTCATTGACCCTCCCTCACCCTGCTTTCTTCTGCTGCAGAAGCGAAGGTCTGTTCCAGCTGACAAGTGTGCTTTATTTAGCTCAGGCTTAGTCTGGTTTTTTTTGTTTTTTTGTTTTTTTGTTTTTTTTTTTTGTAAGAAGCCAAACTAGAGAGAAGACCTGTCTGTTTAATCATTCCTGGAGCCAATAAAGATGCTTGTTTAACCTGCTGGCTTTTAGGTGTAGGTACTGCTGTCTCACATGCTCCACTTGTACCTCCCTCAATTCTGATTTCAGTGCAGAGTTTAAGGTTCTGAAAAGGAGATTTAAAAATATTTGACTCAACAAAAGCTACCCTCTTCAGAGGCTGATTCTCAGAGAATATTAATTCCTATACCATACCTAAATTTCGGGGTATGTGAATTTGACTCATATGCTTGAATTTCTGTACCAATACAGGAGTTTTGTGCTAGTGCTAATAGCCAGTTTTACTGCATTGAAAGAGTTGAAGACTGAATTTAAATGGGATTTTACCCCAGTGGTATGGTGCAGAGTCTAGCGAGCACTGCCATGGGAGGTGTAGCCAATTTTTTATCTCAGTCCTGTCAGGGCAGGCACTCTTCTGTTCTTTGGAGGAGCTCTGGTAAAGAGCCCATCTCCTGTGTGAGCATCACTCTCAGGGCCAGGTCTCACAAGTGGCCCAGATACAGCTGATGCTATTCCATTTCTCTTATCTTAAGCCCAGAGAAGATATTGGTGGGTTTATCTTACTCCAAAATTCTGGTTTTGATGACTTCTAAAGAGTTGTGTGCTACAACAGGTGAGAAGCTGCCAAAGGCATGTCAGGCATTGCATTTGATGCTTTTTAGTAACTTCCCTGATGTTTTTTTTTTTTAAGTTCTTCTTGGCTGTGTCTTGTTATAGCCTGTTTGCACAGGCATGAGCCCTTCCAGCAGGATTGGGACAGTGGTATTAAAGCTGATGGCATCCCCTCTGTGATTATGTCTGACCACGTCTCTCAGAGACTGCTGAAGAAATATTTTCAATGGCTATTTTCTTTCAGGTTTTTATTGGAGCCTGCACCTCATAACATCCTCTTGAGTCCAGAGCACTGCCACAGAGCCAGTCCTGAAGGAATAGATGGATAACTTTAATAAAATGATGACATTTCCCTTAAACCTGTTAAGAAGAAGGATATTGTTTTGGGGGCATGATTTTTTTTTTTTTTTTTTTTTTTTTTTAAGCTTTAGGACAACTTTCACTGTTGCTTATAGTCCTGGCTTTCTTCCCACAGGATTTCTGTTTTGAACACTTTCAAATATGTGTGAAGGCCTTTCCACAAATGTGAATAGGCTAAATGTGGATTCATTTCCAGTTCACCACCTCCTGTAGTGTGGCATTTTCTGCCTTTTGAGCTTCTGGTCTTCCAGTTGGCCGCAGAAAGCATCTTGAACACTTCCAGTGTCCAGTATCTTAAAAGCTTTTTCTCACAGCTAAATTCCCAAGCTGGTGAGCCAGATGGAAAATAAAGAAAAAAAGATAATTTCTTCATTTGAAGGTACATGCAGTCATTGTTTTCAAATACCTTTTATTTTCTGATGTGGAGTTCACATACAAGAATGTGTAGATTAGATCATTAAGGAAAATAGCAATGCTTGTGGTTGGTTAGAATACACTTCTTTGCCTGGCAAATCATAAATATCCTGTTATCTTTCTGCAATTGATCATTTTGTTTGCTCCCTGACGTCTGGAGTTTTGCTGTGGCAGCAGTTGAAGCTTTGTGCTTCATATCCTTGAGCTCCTGACAGTAAATCAAGAAGAACCTCTGAAGCAGCAATGGGTTGTGATGCACAGATGAGCCTGGTGGCACAGTTTCACAGAGATAGGAATCTGGGAAAAGTAAAGTCCTTAATGCCAGGCAGTGTCAAGCTAGGACATCCGCACAGAGCTGCTTCATTCAGCTGGATGGTTGTATAGTGCTGTCTCAATAGATGTGCACCGGGGTTTTACATTTCCTGTGGCTGTGAGCAATAGGTAGGAACGGCAGCTTGGGGAAGGGGCCTCAGCTGGCAGAGCAGAACTCAAATGTGTGCCTAGTGCTGGAGCACTCCCTTGCATGAAAACCAGGATTTGAGACAGATGTGGTGGAACTGCAGCTATGAGAACATGTCTAGGTATTTTTCACTCCTTTGCAAGAGACAGATAAAAAGCCTTAACTGGGACTTGGCTGTTGCAAGTTTGCACTCAAACTCCTGAAAGCCTCTGAACTTGGAAGGACTCAGTGTCTCACAATAATAGTTCAAATGCAAATTTTGGATTCACTGCTCTATTTTGCTCTGCTTCAGAGGTTAGGCTGGTTTAAAGACCTTATAAAAATGGATTTTTTAATGAACACGAGATCTCCTTTGGCATAAACAACAACCATGACAGCAGTGCTGTGGCACTGTGTGCAGAGAACAAAGCATAACACTCCAAAGAAAAAGACAAAAAATTTCCATGTAGGAAAAAAGTGTATAATCACCTACTCAACATGAGAGAGCATGTCCATAAGGTGAGGAAGCTGGTGTCTCTACCCTTTGTTAGGCTTTGTCTTGGTGTCTTCATCAAAGATGAGGCTGTAAGTGATGCTTATCCCTTTTAGCTCAGGTTGCAGTGCAGGGTAGCATGTACCCTATGATAGATCTCTGCCAATGACTTTGTTTCCAGGAGCTGTTCCCTGTTCATGTAAAAGGGAGGATTAGTACACTGCTCTATTACCTTAGTGATTTGCACTAGACTTGGAATAAGACTTTGGGCTGTCCTTAGTAGATTTCAGCACCAGCCAGAATGGAATGGTTCCTTTTCCCCACCTGTAACACAAACCCCATGCAGAGTTTCTTTGTGTTTGTTTATATATGCACTGCCAGTGTTATCAAATTCTCTGAATCCTTGAAAGTGCTGTTTTTCAATAATCTTTTACTTGTTTCAGTTTTCAGCCAATGCCTTCATTTTCCGTTAATCTGGACTACACAGCAACCACATTTCCCAGAAGAAAAATTGCCCTATAGCAGCTGCCTGAGAGGAGGCTGAAGGTCACTGCAAATGAGGGATCTGGACCACAAGATATGTGGAGGTGCAATTGGTACTAGAAGAGAGTGAGAGAGAATGGTTTGATCCCAAATCAGAGCTGGCTTAATGGTCTACTTATATTACAAAAAAAACCCCCAAAAACAAACAAAGAAAAAAAACCCCCAAACAAAAACAAAACAAAAAACCCCTACAAAACAACAATCCAAAATTCTACCTCAATGATTTGGTGTTTCTTTGGGACTTTTGCAGTCTTTCAGATAAGGCTAACACAGAGCAGTGGAAGGTGATGCTTGCAAACTATTCTCCATTAAACCCTCCCAACAGGGTACTATTACACAGCCCATCTTTACCTGATAGTCCACTACCCTCAGAGATATTGAATTTTATTTGTTTAAAGGAATTCTGAATTTCAGCAGTTGATGATCCTATCTAAGGTAAGCAGCAACCTGTATGTCATGACTAAATACCAGAGATGTTTTTCCCTCTTTCTTAAAAGCATTTGAATTCTGCATGTGTCCTTCATTATGACCACAGTACTTCCAGACTTCCCCTCACCTGAAAATTAAATATTCCCCATTCCATCACCTTGATAATTAATGCAAATTTTGATAACACTGTGAGATTTGGGACAGGCCTTGCAGATCCAAAAGTAGATCCTTATGTACTGTGATTGTTCCTTGGGGGAGCAGTCTTTGGATACAGCCACCCTGTGACTCTCTGCTTTACCTATAACAGATAAAAAGTTTAGCAAGAGATTTTCTCTGGTTTGTTTCTGAGACTGGTGAGTGAAACAGCATTGAAGGTCTTGTTTGAGATCGATTGTAGCTACTGTTTTTACCTCCAGGTTTGTTACCTGCTGTAGAAATAAAATACATTTTTTGCCATGCTTTCCTCTTAACAAATCTACTGCTGGCTGCATCTCATCTCCTTGTTATCTTCCTGATTCTGACAAATGGTTTGATTTGTTTCTGCAGGAAATGGAGTTAATCTGATTGATTTATAAATCTCCCAGCTACTCCTTTTTTCTCTCTTTAAAGAACTGCACTATGCTGATCTTTTTTCAGTCTTTCAGTAGCTTATCCCTCCTCTGTAGGATCACAAAGATGAATGCTAATAGTTCTTTGATGGTTTCCATCAGCTCTTTTGGCAGCCTCGATTGTGTTTGTCAGGCTCTGTCTGTCTGGAAGTTTGCTCATTTCATTACCAACCATTTACTTGCAAAGTAATGTTTTAAATAAAGGTTCATTCAGAAAGGCCACTGAAATTGCAGGGCTCTCCTCTGTAGGTAATTTTCCTGTGTTCATTGTTGACATTTTCTTTTTCCTTGGACTTCCTTCTCTTCCTGATATTACTTGAGAGTGATTCCTTATTCTTCACATCTTTTACAGCTGTGTGCCTTGATCTCTCTGATTTTGTCCATACACTCTTTTTTAGTGAATCTTTCTCATGCTGTATAAATTTTCTATAACATTAACTACTTAAAATAATTTATCTAAGGGAAAAAAGAAAACATCCCCTCTCTACACACTTCTCTTTTAAAGCCTTTCCTCATCCCACACTAATTTATGTGAAGCTGCTGTGTTTTCTGCCATGCCATAGATATTTTCTGATCATTATTCATTGTCTATCTTTTCCATTCTTCTCCTTCCCCCCAGCCAAGAGCCATGGGCAGCTGCTTCCTGTTGGCTGCCAGACTGGGTGACTTTAGTGTCCAAAAAAAGGGAAAAAGTTAGTGCTTGGGCTTCTCTAAAAATGTCTCCTTGCTCTCACTTTGGCAGAATCTGTTTCCTAAACTGAAATTGAATTTATGAGAATTTTGATATCTCTAAAACCACACTCCCTAATGGTTTTACTGCTTTTTGAAAAATATTCACCCAGATCTAATTGCATTATTGGAAATGATTTGAGCACTATAATATAGGGGAGAAGAGTTTCTGTGGTCTCTGAGAAATCTTTTATTCAGAAACAGCCAAAAAGACCATTTAATACTTACAGGAAAGATACTTTGAAGAGCTTTTTCTAATTAAAGGGAGTGGGAAAGAGCCATGAGAAGACCTAACTCGGGGGGGCATTCAAGAGAGAGATTTGGGCTACAGGGATGGAAACTGCTTGTTGCAAGGCAAAAAAAGTATATTTAAAGGTCAGGAAACAATTTGTAGTTCAAGAGCAAAAGCTTCTGAAAGCTCTTAATTCCTGATGTAATTACCCTCTGTGAAGCAGGGCATTAGCACTCCATGTTGCCCTAATTAGTTTACTAGACCATATATTCCAGGTAAATGTGCTTGCAATTGGCCTGGTGCTTGTTTGTGATTAACAAGCGTTCAGATGAAAAATTGAATGTCATGTGAGCACTACTCCAAGCTCACTAAATGTCAGGCAGTTGAGATAGTTGGGAAGCAGCAGCAGCAAAACAGGAAAAAAAAAACACGAGCTATGCATAAGAGGAGCCTTCTAGAATTCCTGGCCTAAAAAAGAGGGTATGGAAGCAGAGACAGTCTAGTGAGGAGCTGTAACTTAAAATATTAATACTGACAAAGAACAGAAGAACAACTCCACTTACTTTATCTCGAGCCATTAGCTTTGATTTAGTGCAGCCGGGGAAGCCTTTTGGTACTTTCCATGCTATCTTCACACTCCAGCTTAATAGCATTTGTTTAAATGAGGAGTGGTCCCTCAAGCAATATTTCTCTTTAAGAGGCAAGTCCCAGCACAGAGTAATAAGTAAACTGGGAACAATATATTTTAAAATAAGAAATAGATTCTGCCAGCTCAATTTAAAGAAATATTTATTACACATAATTTCTCAACTGTTTTCTGAGTAAGCAATATAAAATGATCCTTATGAACAGCAAAATGGAAGGAAGAAAAGAGTGTGCATCATTATGGGGGGTTTAATCTTCTATGTGTCTGCCGGTTGTTCTGAATGAAGTCTTTACTTAAATGAACTAATAGCATCTACTCTGGATGTCTCAGAAATTTTATTCCCCAAATGACCTTGTTTTCAACACTACCATGTACCTACATGGTTCCTTTCATGTTTTGCTTTCTAATAAATGACAGCAAGCTTGGTGACTTTAAGAGCAGGAAAGGGGTGCTTGTCTAGTCTTGTCTTGTCTGGTCCATGACCGAATGTTTCCCATCCCATTGAGCTGCAGGTGTGATGACACTTGGCAGAGTGGGAATGGAGCTGCTCTGGTTTGTGCTCCCATGGCTGCTTTGGTCCCAAGTGAGAGTGTCTGTTTGTTTGTAACTTATTAACACACACATCACCAGCTCCTTGCAGTTCATAGTTTCTTGTGAGTTTGCTGCTGTTTGCCTCCTCTGAGAAGTAAATAGGCCAAGTGTGAAACATGGACTTAAAACATGTGGCATTGTGTAAAAGTAGCATGGTTCAGGAGCCTCAAAGTAACTTTTTTTCTTCTTTATATAAATGTATTAAGTTGGTATTGAGTTTTCAGGGCATCATTTTAGCTGTAGCTAAAAATATAATCAGTGTACCACATTTTGGCAGATTTAACTCAGCAAAATTGTTTATATGTGAAATGTTTCCTGCTGAGCGTCACAAATAATAATTTAGTTTAGAATGTGGCATCCCACAGATCCAAAAAGCACTGCTGTGGAAGGAAGATATTGCTCCCTCCCCTCTTTCAAATGTTCTGGTATCTTGCTTTCCTGTCACTGTGAACGTAATAATCCCTTTGCAGACCCAGACACAGATATTTTATAACTGCATTATTAAATTAGTTAAGTATTTTCTTTCTCTTACCTCCATGAAATTATGACAGAGTTCTCTACCTCTTGTTCCTTTTTGTACTACTTTTATTAGTCACAAGAACATCATTGAGCTGATCAACAGAGTTTTTCAGAACTATATGTGATATTTGAAAATCCAGTTACATGTGGTTTTAATTCTATTCTTTTTGTTAATGTAATCAGATATCGTGTTTGCTTTGCTTATTGGAGAGTGCTTGCTCATCTCAGAGCTGATGGCTCCAAATTGTTACAATTGCCATTTTTTTTTATTTCCTGTGACTTGCTCATATTTTTTATCTCTCTTCTATGGGAAGACTTTCCCATTGAGGTTTTTCTTTCTTAGCTTAGTTCTTTGTGTAAGAACTTGTGCAAATTGGACAAAGATGGGTGAAAAATGGTGCCATGCTGGGAGTGTACCAGAGAGCATTGAGAGAAGTTAATACTTGAGCCTAGAAAGGTACAATTGCCCTGGATATCCAATGGGACAGTCTCTGAGGCTGAGAGGACAATGGGAAGGGCACTGGGGACTCACCTTTCACTGCTGACAGGGATGCAGCAGGGTAGGAAAGGGTGGATGGCTCTTTCAATGCCCCTGTAAATCATAAATAGATTTGGACACAGGCCCTGTTCCTCAGGGCATGGTTGATTCAGTATTTACTGATCATTCTGGTCCTTCCAAAGGGTGCCAGAGAGAGCAGGAAAGCTGCAGGATGCAGCTCCAGGGAGTGGCTGCTGGAAAGAAGGATTTGTTCACATCACTGCTGCCCATCTGTGGTCCTGCCTGCAGGAGCTCTGCTCCTGGGGAGGGGCTGAATGCAGAGAGGACAATAAGTGACTTGCAAGTGACAGGAACTGGTCACAAGTGGTGATGACAGCAGCCCCACGTTACTTCATTGTCTTCTTAGGCCAAATAGTATATTTGTAAGAGAGGCTGGGATGAGGAAATTAACAAACACTTAGTAAAGGAATAAGGAGTCCCCCAGGAAAAGGGGTCTAAAGGTGGATTTCAGTTTCTTCCTTTCTCTTACAAAAAGTGCTATTCCTAGGAAGAACAGCACTGAGCCATTTAAATAAGGAAATTGTGCAAATAAGGGAATATTATTTTGGGGGTGGTTTGAAGCATTCTATATAATGTATCTAACAAGCATAAAAGCAAAAATGAAAGGGAAAAAGCTCAAGAATATTCACATGGATGGCCCCTGGTGCTGCAGAGGAGCTGCAGTCATTGTGTTGGTCGTGCTACAAATGCAAAAGAGAAAACATTCCCTGTGCCTAAAGACCCCATGATCCAAGACAGATGGGGATAAAGGGGGTAGCAGGTGCACTGCTGCTGAGCCAGGGGGGTTTCCTGGTTGGTTGAAGGTTCAGGGTGTGTTGTAGCATGGGGATTTCAGGAAGGATTTGAGGGGAGACAATGACTTGGGTTTGGAAATGCATATGGGTATATCTCAAATTAGTCCTTATAAATCAAGAATTGGATTTTGGTCTCCTTTGCTCACAGCTACTTCTCTCAATAATATTGAGCTTTCTCAGGTAAAGTAGAGGCTGAATTTGATTGTAATGATCAATGTATACAACTCATCATTACTTAGGTGATACCATAACATGGGGGAATTGAGTGAGCAGAGCCTGGGCAGCACTGGCAGTGCTTATGGAAGACGTGGGTTAACCTGTGTTTATCTTCTATCTTCCCAACAAGTCATGTTGCAAAATTACTTCATATCCTTTACAATGTTAGTGTTGGTTGGGATTGCCTACTTGCCTTTTTTCGGTTGTTTGTTTGTTTGTTTGTTTTTTTGTCAACATAATACAAACTGAAATTGAAAAATCTGGGACTGAATAGTGCAGTTTTCAGCCAAAAGCTCCTGCTCAGGATCTGAGAATAGCTCCTTGCAAGGGCCATGCTGATCCTTTGGGATGTCAGTCTAAATCTCTGTGGACCACGATTTATCACTGTCTTTTCCTACTGAACAACCATGTGAGTTTACATCTGAGTCTGTGACCACGGTGCAAGAAGGAAAATTAAAGCTAGCTCAGAGAAGGGGAGATGGGCACTGGAGGCTTATTTCTGTATACAAACTTTTTGGCTGTGACCCAAAAGTGTTGCAATGGAAAATGATTGCTTTTTAATTATGTTCCTTTTTATTGCGAAGGAGACACCAAGTGTACCATGTACAAAGTTTTCTGTGATAAAAGATGTCATTTAAAAAGTCAGACTTAATTAACTATGAGGATGTCAGGCTGGATCAGAAATTGGTATACCTTGCAAATGAGAACAAGTCAATAGGTGTGCAATTATTGCAGGAAGACCCTTGGTATTAGACACTGTGTGGATGTGGCCCCATCCTGTTGTTTAGAAGAATGTATTCCAAAAGCATTTTGGCAATGGAAAGGAGTGCAGTTCAGTGAAAAGGTGAGACAGATAAGAAAGGAAGAGGTTTCTGAGCATAGTGGATTTAAATAGTATAGCATAATGTGCCAGTAGCAGTCAGATTTTAACACTGAATATAATAGCAATATGGTTCTGCTCTGTCAGAGAAATTTTTATATTAAGAGCTTTCAGGTTTTTTGAGAGGTACAAATCCCAATTAAAGTGTTCAATTCCCATTTGATTCCCCTTGAGCTTTGTTTCTCATCACACACAATAGTGGGAATGAATTAGATGTCATCCCTCTTTGTGCCTGTGTGGGTCCACAGAGCTGTGTGGAAAAAGCTGCTTAAACTTGTTTGCTGCTGCTGTCCCATGGAACATGATAATTGAAATGTGGGTATGGGAGGTGTGACACAGAAAATCTGACACTGTCACATCAAGGCTGGTCTTAAAATAGTTGTCAGAACAGGGGCTGGAAGGGACATTCAGCTGAAGTAAAATGCTGCAGATAACTTTGTGTGCTTTCTGGAGGAGGAGAAATAGGACTTGATATTTATAGGCCAACTACCTTGTCCAGGCTCTTCATATACTTTGGACAGTTTCCAGTCTTGCACTTCTTCAAATTCCTGGTGCAAATTATTCCATAACATGAAGAAAATAATCCCCCAAAATGGCTTTTTTTTTTTCTTCTAGATGAAAATAAAATCCCAATGCTTTAGAACTTTGACCAAACCTCAGCACAAATTTTAGAGTGACAAGATGTTCACTAAAAAAGCCAAATTGATAGAAGCAATAATTTAAGAACAAGACACAGTTTTGAACCAGAATGTAATGGGATTAGAGGAGAGATATTAATGTCTTGTGGTTTGAACAGCGGGCATCCTGTATCATTAGAAAAATTAATGGATGGGGTGGATAATATTCTAAAATCTATTGCATGAGAGGTGTCAGGAAACCCCCATCACCCTGCCTCAATACTAGAAAAAAAGGGGTTCTTGGACCCCAGGATAAGGACAGGAATTTATTTAGAAGAAATGAAAAAACACAGATTTTCTGTGTTGTCTTTGCCAAAGAGATTTGATCAATAGAGTGATGGTCAATAGCTAAACTTTGTGCAGTTCATAGTTAGGCAGCTTGGCTTCTCAGCAGAATTGCAGCTGGAAAACCCAGCAGAATCTGTGCTTCACTGGAGAAAGTAATCAGAAGGCAAAACCAAGCACCTTAAGACACAGGACTGATCATGTGTTTGTTCCTCACTGAAAAAGAGACTATAACCTAAAAACCAAGCAAATAGACAGCTTTGAAGGATAGTTTGTGTTTATCAGTGCTAATCTACTTTTCTGGAAAAAGAAAAAGACCCAAAACGTTTAAATGAGCATTTTGGCAGAAGAAGCTGCTTAAAAATGCATCCTGTGAGAGAGAGTGTAAGTGAGCTGGCCTGCACAATGCAGATGCAGGAACCATCCTGCTTCTTGCTGCTTCTCACGCTGGACAGCAGTCCCTGCTGGAGCGAGAGCAAGGGAGAAGATGGGTTTAACCTTCAGCTGTGCCCAGCAGCTCCTGCCTGTATGCACTGCCAGGCAGGCTGGCAGGAAGAAAATCTCCTGTGTCCAGTCAGGAGGAGGACCAGTCAAACCTCTGGTTTGAACACAAGGCAGCCGTGTTAAGTCAGTGCATCTCCTGAAATAATTAAGTCCCACTGCTGTCATCCCTACTCAGATATTATGTAATGGTCCCATGTGCTGAGAAAACACTCACTGGAATTAACAATCCTGAACAGTATTCAATGTGATGAGTGTGGCAGGTAAGAGCTACTCCTCCAAAAGAATAAATCAAGTGATATTTAGCTGCCTTTTTCTTGGCAAGAAGCCATCAAGTTTCAACTTTTCATGGTGTATGAGCTGCTTTGAAGTGCTTCTGCATTAGGGAGAGTGGGCCTACAAATGAGGTGCAATGCAGCTCTGCATTTAGTATATCTGTGATAGGGAGATTAAATGTATCTAGGCTGCAAAGCAACTGATCTTGGGTTTTACGTGTACCTTATCTCTGGTTTTTGCTTACTTCAGCCCACTTTTGTCTTCTTAGTATCCTCAGCTTTTTATCCTCACTGCCCACCTGCAACTCCATTTCTGAAGGATGGGATAAGATTTTGATCTACTGGGACATGGTAAGGGAATGGTTGCTTTTGCCCCTCATAGTGCTCAGCGTGCAATGGCACACTTGTGTTCAGGTTGAGCTCCACTGGCTTCAGAGAGACAGTGAGATATGAAGTGAGATAAGTGCAGCCATTGCTGGGACAAGGCAACACCTGGTCCAGCAGAAATGCAGCCCTATTCCTGCTGTGTTTTGTGTTTGGTTAAATATCAGATGGGTGATGGGGTTTGTCATTCTTTTCAGATAGTCCTGCTAAAAGAAAAGGCAATATCTGATGCATCAATACCACTAGGTGGGAGATCAGGAGAGATCTCCTTAAAATATTTATAAATACTTGGGTGTTAAAAACATGCTGGGGCACATTTTCACCAATTTTTTGCTGGGAGAAATGAAATGTTAAAAGCATGCAAGCAGGAAGAGCACCAAGTACTGCTCTAGGGTATGTGCTTGTCATAGGCATGGGTGAAAGTCACTGCTGTAATTGTTATTCAGCACAGAAATTGAAAATGTACTTGGGCTGCAAGTAGTCTGACCTGCAGAGGAAACCATATCTCACTGTGACATGCTGAGTGTTCACTTGGGTGAAAGGCAGGAAGGAGTGGGGCACATCCAGTATTTCACTGTCACTGTCACCTTCCTGGCCTGCTAATGAAACCAAGAGTGAGCTGCAGAGTTCCATTAATTCTCAGTTAAAGAATCCCTGACATTGGTCTAAAAACTTTTCTGACCAAACATCATAGGCTGAACTGTTGACATCGTTTAAAACTTCTGTGTGCTGTTGGAAGTGCCTCCAACTGGCTACTGATGAATTTGGTTCTCTGTTTATTGTTTTTATTGACACTAGCATTTCTTCCCTGATAGAGAGACCTCAATTTCAGACGTATTACCTCCATGGTAATTAGTGATAAATCATCTTCACTGCATTTCCCTGATACACATAATGTTCTATTTTTACTCTCAAGTTGTTCTGTTTCGGTCAGCTTGACTGAAATGGCCCTTTAAGACTAAAACAAACAAACAAACAAAAAAACAACTCCAAAAAACCCCACCAAACACCAAAAAACCCCACAGAACATTTTAAAGAATACTTTATGAAAAGTCCAGCACGCAGATGAGAAAGCCCAGCATTAAGGATGCACATGAACCTTCAGGTCAACTTCTTGCTTGTGCTCTCTCTCTGGTCACTGATAAATTATTACTTTCTGCCTTCTTCACTTGCTGTCCTATCATCCTAGGGGGGATTTACACAGTATTTTTTCCACTCCTTACATAGTGTGTGTGGCCTTGAAAGCTGCCTTTTAATAACTATCCAAGCGCTGCATTGAATGAAGCTTCACTTATTGCATTTCTCTAGGGCTTTCAATATATTTTCTAAGCTCTTATAATTATGGATGAACTCACCTTCCTGTAACAGTTTCCAGAGTAGCAGGTGACAGTTCTGCTTCACACCAGGGAAACAGGAGCCCTGAAAGGTCAAGACAAAAATTTCCAGCTTGCAGGAAATGTCACCCAGTCTGGGGTTTCTATACCAAAATGTAGAAGGTTTTTTCTTTTTCTTCTTCTTTTTATTTATTTTTAAGACACCTTAGCATTTAAAGCACAGCTATAATTGATCTCAGCTGCAGCTGATGACATTCAGCAAGTCCTGCCAATCCAACTGCAAGTGCCTAAGCCCAGGCAGCAGGAAACCAGGAGTGTTCCCATGTGAGAAGAGTACTTGCCAAATCCTGTGAATGAGTTCTGGGTCAGAGGAGGAGCAGATTTTCATTCTCAGGAGTGGCACTTCAGGGCTGAGCTTTCAGACAGTAATTTTTCCCTCTGATATTCTTCTTCTCTCTCAATTGTGTCCTGCAGTTAGACACAATACAGGTTTTCTGTGTGGGCAAAAAGTTATGTAACATTTACTTAAACTTTGAAACTGTTAATCTGGTGGGTTGTTTTTAAAGTGTGGGGTATTCTTCTTTATTGATCTTCAAATGCTTTGGGTTTTGAATTTATGGGATTTGTAAATGTAGGTACAATAAATGTCTAAATTTCTGTCTTCATGGCATGAAATGGCTTGAAAGAAATAGAATTTGTTCATTGTATTATATGGTGGGGTAAAGGCATCTTTAGCAGTATCAGTCCATTAATTTTCTTCATAAAACTAATCAATGTAAGTTGTTCCAGATAGGCCTATTTCTCAGTTTCCCCAGAGATTTCATGTTCTTTTCTCTGTGCTGTCTGTCACAAGTCACACTAAAAATCAAAAGCAGACCCCAATGACACAAGTCACAGAGCTGCAGCAACAATTAAATTTCATTGCAGATGGGGAAGGAGACAAACACAGCAATGCAAAACCCCACCCCTTTCTACACAATAGAAAAATCACTTAAGGAAAATCTTTAGGTTGTGTTTCTCAGAGATTGTTTTAAAAGGCTGGTATCCATTTGTTTTGAATTTGCAAAATCCGGGACACAACTTAGCCATGTCCCATAATTTAAATGATAATAGATGTTCTGGGCTAGTCTAATAAACCAAGCATGTATCGAGCTGTGCACATGCACAGGGGTGGTACATGTGCACATATATTTGCCATTATTGATTTTTTTATTGATTTTTTTTTTCTCTGATGATTTAGCAATATCTAAATGCAGCATAGTGTGGGTGAAAATAATTATTGCAAGGAGTAAGTTGTGCTGGAATTTTAAAATCTTTATTAGCAGACAAAATCCCAGAGCATCCTTCTCCCAGGTGGGAATGGAAAGGCACAAGGGGTAATTAATCACTGAGGGGCAAAACTGTATTTAGTACTCGCTTTTGCTTGTCCTTGAACCACTGATTCTTCAGGTGATGAGCCAGCTCAGCATGTGGCATGATTGCAATGCATAGGATTGCTTTGCAATAAAGGATCACAGGGTTTGTTAGATTTTAAAGCTCAGTGTTTTTCTTTTCTTAATTACCAGTAAGGCAGTAAGGCACTTAAGATGCGAACTCTAACAATAAGAGGGGTTTGCTCTGTGTTTATGACCAGCGAATAAAGATTGCACAAAGGTGGTAACTTTTAATTTTGCATTAGCCCAGCTTGGCTCTGCAGTAGGTGCTGAGCTCGTGTGACGAGAAATGAATCAATTGCTGTCTGTGCCTTGCAGTGGTTGTCCCCAGTGAAATAATCTAAACCTGTCAGATGGTGACAGCTTGCTCTACTTCACAAATAACACCGTTTTTGAGAAATCAAGGACTGCTGATATTGCTGTAATAGATCTAAAAGTGCATACTGATGTGATCTGCCACTTCTGCGAGATGGAATTTGAAGCCACTAATACGCAGAATATTTCTGCTTCTTCAGCTTCTCATCTCAGCAATGTGGATCGGGTCTTTGTAAGACTGAACAAATTCAGATTTGTTCAGAGCACTGAACAAATCTCCATCTTGTCTAGTTCTGATACTTGGAGCATAATACATGAAAAGCTGATAAAAAAGCCAAAACAACTCTCATGCCATAAAATCTACAACAAGCTTAAGAAGCTGTCTGGAGAACATCCCTTGATTATCCCAAATATGTGGTACTGAAGTGTGGTGTGCACCAACTCCATTACAGCTTGTACAAACAAAAACAACGGTACTGGACCACTTTGCATCTCCCAGAGCTCTAAAGAGGCTTCCAGAGAACTCAGCCATAATCCTTTGTGTTTGAATAGAGCTTCGCAAGTATGAGGTGTTTTCAGTGTTTTGGCCAAAATGTAAACTGAAGGGGGAAAATCTGAATTGCCATCCAAGTAAGATGGCTCTTACTGATGGTTTTGATTTTGCAATGGATGGAGGGGTACTGATCATACTTGGAAAAACTTTATTTTGCTTAACTAGAAACAAGTTGTTCAAATCAAATTGAAATACTTCAGTTGCATGGGAAATTGGTTTGGCTTTAACTAAACACAGGCAAAAGAAAAGGCATTGAAAAAGAAAATCCCAGTTAAAAATAAAAAGCTGAAAAATTGGATTTTGAAGTATTCTGAAAAAAAATTACACTATGTTCTTACTTTTTTTTTTTCCCATTTTGACCCATTTTTGTAATTAGTTTTAGCTGGAAGTATTGAGTAAACATTTGGGGATGAATTCACTTTTTATCAGGATGTTATCTGCCTACCTTCGTCTTGAAGAGTTCATGCAGAGCCAGTGGGAGAAGGGCAAGGGCTGCTGTTACTGTGCTGTTAAAAGAAGGATCATAGAGCCTTTAATGTCTCATGGCTTTTGAGATCTTAATCAAAAATTAGTGAATGAGCTTTGAGCTACATTTCCAGCCACAAGGAAATAAATGTTGGTCAGCTTTAAGAGCGCATCATTATCAAAATGAGACTTGAAGATTTGTGAAAATTCTTTCCTAAATTGTTAATTCATGTTTAATTCATTTTTTTGTGTGTGGCTTGAGCACAGCTGTAAATCTAAGTAAACAGCATCTAGCTGTGTGTGGTTCTGTTCTAATTATACTGCAATGGAAAAAGAAGTTTAATTTCTCCATAAGATCTCTTGAGACTCCATGTATTTTTGAAACACCATTGGCTGCCCTGACATTGTGACAGCAGCCAGTTGTTTTAAAGGAGATTTGCTTGCTGGAAATGGTGCAGTTGACCTTGGAGCTGTTGCACCTTCAGTAGGAAAAAGGTGGTCGGAGTGTAAAGTGATTCCTGACAGAGGAAGCAAAGGCAGTTCATGAGGCTAAAATTTCAGCTTTTCTGATAAAAGTAAAGGAGTGATCTGCTAAGAGTAGATAAAGAGTGAGCAGAGTGAGGCTGTAAAGGAGCACACACCTGGTCACTGCTCTTGACATTTCTTGACTTAGCACAGCATCAAGGGGCTCAGCAGGGCTGCACAATCCATACTGCCCCGGCACTTGGGGCAGGATGAGAGGCTTTTTCCTGGAGAATTTGAGTCTCCAGTGGTTGGCTGACAGGTGGGGTCGGTGCAGTATTTGTCTTTGCATCCGGTGAGGAGCTTTACCACAAAAGGTGAAATGACCAGGTTTGTTGAGATTCAGTTCTTTTTTTTTCATAAGGTAATTTAACTTCCACTTTGACTTCTGCTGTGCATTTAATCAGGTGGTGAGTGAATATCTTACTTTGGAAATCCAAACTAATAATGGACATGAAAATCAGGGTAAATGATAAGATGCAATAACAAAAGTGATATCTTCCCTAATGACACCATAATGAACTGAAT
Organism: Regulus satrapa; assembly: GCA_013396955.1. Classification (NCBI taxonomy): domain Eukaryota; kingdom Metazoa; phylum Chordata; class Aves; order Passeriformes; family Regulidae; genus Regulus; species Regulus satrapa. The sequence continues at coordinate 579,290 of VWZN01009788.1, read as the reverse complement.
TTAAAATGAAATCCTATCATGAACAGTCATGGTCCATTAGACAATGAAATTTCTCGTTAAAGTGACTTTTCAAAAGAACTTTGCAAAAAGTGAAAATGAAAGAAAATTACACAATATGGTTGGAAGCCACTTGCAGACAAATCCTGGTAATGTTTTAGGGTAAACCCCCATGAGCTTCAGTGAGTATTTTGCTCATTCAAGGACATAAATTCTAAAAACACTGACTGTGGATTACATGCCATGGAAATAATTTCAGCAAGATTTAACAGGTAATATCACCAATTTATGGTCTAAAATAGTGTACCCATTGAGAACAGATGGAAAAAGAAGTAAAAAAGAGGGGGGTTAATTTCTTTGCTTTTGGTGATTGCTGCTTTACATGGATCATGCAGAACAGGGGCAAACAGACACAAAGTCCCTTGATTTTTAAACACCACATGCTTTGAAGAAAGCATTTCAAGAACAGCAAGTGGCAACATTTCCCAAAAACACCAAGAGGAGGTGCAGGGAAAGGAAATGACTGTGGAGGTGCTTGTTTTTGTTGGTAAATGTTCCAGAATAACCTTTTTATAGATGCAAGTACTATTGTCATTGACATCTTCAAAGCAAATTAAACAAAGCTTTCTCATCAGAAATGATTATTGTGAACTGGAGTTGGCATGAAAATTTAAATTATAAAAAAAAATAACAACAGTAAAAGTCCAACTCTCATGGAGGAACAGCAGGATGTAGGTTCCTATTGCTTATCAGGCCCCCTGGTATCCTCCAGCTGAAGCTATATTGAAAATGAGGCCATAAACTCCTAAATCAAATACTGTAAGAATTTTTACACTTCATATTTTCTCTATTTACAATCTGGATATTCCAAGTATTTTTATCTCTTCTGCACTAGATATTAACCATGATAGAAATGCATTTCTATAGCCTTTAAAACAGTTTCTTTTTAAAAATTTAATTTTATTTTTAATTTTTTTTTTCTAGTAAAAGGACTACTGCAAGTGCACATTTATTGTTCTAGCAGTATTAACAAAAATATCAGATATACAAAGAAAGTGCATTATATTATTGTAGGAATGAGGAGGTCTGGAATTTTTTTTTGTTGTTGTTTTTTTTTTTCTTTTGGTCTTTTTATGAGCATCTGTTCTATAGTAATTGCCATGGTTGGGTAATTCATCTAATGATTACAGGGCTGTTGGTAGAGGAAGCTGTAAAGCAGCAAGTAAACACAGGCTTATGTAGCTTTAAAGAAGGGAAAAGAAGAAAATATACTATTCTGAATGATTCCCAATTCTGGATACCATCAGGCTGTGCTTCTGAAAGGGCTGCAGGCTCAGTTGCTGTCATTGTTCCCAGCTGGAGCTCTCATACCAACTTCTTTTGAAATCTGACTATTAGAGCTTGTTTTGATACATCCTTGAGTGCGAGCATAAAAGCTGAAGTAAATTGTTTCATCAATACTGGTTTATAATTTTAGTCCAAAACTGTCTAGGGTGCTTGCATACAGGGAGTAGCTCTGAATAGAAGGTAATTTAGTCTCTTATTCAATGTATCTACCTGGCAACGCTGTTTAGAATTGACATTTGGGGAAGGAAAAGAGAAATGCTGTCTAGAAGACTTATATGTTTTTTAAAAATTTGGTAAATTTTAACTCTGTTCATTTGGACTGAGATAAAATGGGGCACATTGGTTTATTCTCATTTTACTGTGATGAAAATAGACCTTGATTCAGGTGTCACTTTCCATGCTAATCTCCTGTTTTTACTTTGGTTGGTTCCAGTTTACAGCAAAGAGAATTGGGGCTTTAGTTTTTGTGTCAACTGCTAATGTGGGCTTGTAGCCAAAAAAAAAATCTCTTTGCTGGTCCACCACAGCATTTGTCAATAAATTGTCAAATGCACAGTTGTTTTGAACCTGAATCCAGTTATTCACCTGCTGTAGGATGTCTTATGGAGCAGAGAAACAGTAAATTGTTCTTTCATTTTACTACCCTAGATAGTTAAACAAAAAAATCCCAACTGGATTCCACTTTGAGCAGATCACAGAAAATAATAAACTGGAACTGAAACAAAGCTCCCCAGTAGGGCAAAGGATACAGCACCAACGGGATAATAAAAATGCACTAAGTATACTAAACAAAAGCAAGCTCTGCTTTGGCAGGAGGCCTAGGAAGAGTGAAGCAAACTAGATCAGATGGCTAAAAGACCAAATGGAGTCAGCAATATTTAGCATAAATAAAACTCCAGCCTTGGAGCTTTTAAATCTCTGCCCATCCTTTGAGTACCTTCCTGCTCACAGGTTGAATTTCATCAAGAAGCACTGAGCTTTTAAAACAAAGAGCAAAAAGGCAAATAAAGCCCAATGCATTAAAAGCATTCTAAACTGGTGCAATTTTAGTTGCAGTATTATGAGTTAAGTGGAGGGAAATTAAGGAGGGAACCGCACCAGCATTCTCAAATGGCAATGTTGTACATGAAAGAAAAATAAGTCAAAATTAAGAGGCAATCTCCATTCTATTTCTACAAGTAGTCCCTTGTATAACATTAAGCATAAGAGGCTGAAGCTCAGACTGGCATCCTCAGAACAAGCAATTTGGATAGGCTGAGTCCCAGTGCACTTCAGCCACGCTTCATTCATTAAACAAAACCCAGAGGCAGCAGCACAGCTCCATGTGCATGCGTGCATGCTTTGCACTAACGCCTTAATGACTGCAGACTTCTGCTGGAGGAGCAGGCAGGAGAAATTTCCCTCAATAACAGCTGACATGTCAGTAAAACGGCACCATCATGTCAGGGCAGTCCCTTGGACGTTTGCATCCCTTGTACGCAGCCATTGGGGAGGCATAAGGAAATGTTCATGGATGATGCTCATGATTGTGTTTTCTAACAGCTGTGCCCCTGGCTGAGGGTGCAGAGACAAGGATTGCAGGTGGGAAGGGATGAGTTTTCCTCAGGAGTGGGAGAATCAGTCACCTAGGCTGGCAGGGTGTGGAGGGGAGCACTGCACACATCTCATTGGTCATGGTGGAATAGGAGTGGGAAGTGAAGCTCACAGAAGAGAAATTGGAAATATGCTGAATTGAGTAAAAACTGGATTGAGGAGGAATAACTGCTGGATTTGCGAGAGAGCATTTTGGAAGGAATGACTTTTGTGTGTGGAGCTAATTAAGTGGTAATATTTTATATCTGAAAGAGTGTAGAGTTGGTTTTTGAAAAGAGAAGAAATGTCAATGAAGTCTAAGCCTCTGTTTGGGCTGCAGTAGCTACAGGGGTGAGATGGGGTCCTGTAAGTGGGATAATTGAAGAAGAAATTAGCAGGCCAACGAGAAATTATTTAAGCTCATGTCTCATCCTGTACTCTGCAGTAAGTAGTGCAGGCAATATAGCTTCCCTTATTTCCAACTGCAGAAAACCCAATAGGCAGCAAAATTTCAGTGAAGAAGTGATGACAGCTCAGAAAACAGAGTTGATAGTGGAAACAACAAAGCAAGATTATCTTCAGCACATATTTTTGCTGCCATAATAGATATCTGCTATTTTATTTTAGCTACATTAATGAAAAACAGTATCTCAAATTTATTTTTCCCCTACTTTTTACAACAAACAATAGATATGTGATTGTTGGGTTCTTTTTCTCTCTAGTTACCAGCTGGGAACTTTTGAAATAGAAAGTAAATTATGTTCCCACTATCTAATCTTTGCAAAAAGGCTGTGATTACATTGAGAAGGAGACACCCAGATTAGCCCCTAGGGAAAGGGCAGGCTGAACTTCAGCACTGCACACTTGTCCTGTGGGACCTGTTTGCTGGGAACTGTGTTCACCTCAAGCCTGGCTTATTTAGAGTTTGCTGCTCACCTGCACAGTTCAGCCATGGGGCAAAGGGGGAGTGAGGGGAGGGAGAGGGGAACAATGGTGCTGCTGACAGGGAGTGTGGGGTCAGAGGAGAAAAGACCCAAATCTACAAAGAACCAGGTTTATGGGTGCTGCTGCGTGAGGAACATCTTGTTTACCTGAGGAATAACACCTCAGAGTAAATCTGTGTCTGTCTGCATCTCCTATGGAGTGGGTGAAAGCAGAGCAGCATCCTTTAGATCTCACCAGAGCACAGCACAGCATTACAGATCCACCTCTGCATGTGCTCCAAGGTTTCTTCAAGTTAGTACAACACAACCAAAATGATCAAAGCTGAGGGTTTTGAGTTAGCTTCACTTTAAGTCTTATCTACTATTTTGGCACATAATGAACTCACTTTTTTTTTTGGCAGGTGAATGTCCAAATTCATAGAATCACAGAACCATAGAATGGCTTGTGCTGGAAGGGACCTTAAAGGCCATCTCATCACAACCCTCCCACCAGACCAGACTACCCCAAGCCTTGTCCAATCTGGCCTTGAACACTTCCAGGGATGGAGCAGCCACAGCTTCTCTGGGCAGCCTGTGCCAGGGCCTCACCAAAGCACGAATTCCCCCCAAGTCAGTGGAGATGATCAGCAAGTTTGAGATGTGGGTCCTCTTTCTTTTGAAACACCGATCTGATAGGCTGGTGTGCTGACAACCACACATAAAATATGTACTGTGTGCCCTTCCCAGGACTTATGCTGCTATTTCTCATTTCCCATAGCACTGAACAGGATGAACACTGGCACCTCTTTTAGCTTTTGCTCCACAGCTGCACCTGCAGAACTTGGGGGTGCTGATCACAGAGTTCCTTTTGCCCTTTGTGCTTGTTGGGATGTAAGAGGCAGAAGCTTCTCAGAGTTCCACAGAAAGAAAAAGTTATGCAAATGTTGGATTGGAGTCTTTAGAGAAATTGGATGTGTTGGACTGCATGGACAGGAAGTGGAGATAGAAGTACAAGTTGCAGTTTTGCTTTTAAGTAGGTAAGTGAATAGGTAGGTAGAATATACCTTAAACATTTTAGAAATGTTTTAAGTACTTTAGAAAAATAAAAGCCATTGAATCTCTAAGCCCTAAGGCCCAGTTCTGTGGCCTTGCTCCAAAACATAACAAAAAGAGATGTTTTTACATAACATAGTAAGAACATTGTTTTCATTTTTAGGAGAAGTGAAATAGATTAACTTAGGTGAACAGATAGAAAATATGGGTGAATAAATGCAAGAATTAATGCTGCTTTTCATATGTTAGCATTGAGTTTTGGTCGGTGTAGAAAGTGTAGTTAGAGTCATGGTTTTAGTTCATTGGTCAATTTATGAATAAGATCCCCTGCATTAGGGTGAGCTGGCATGCACGGATGGAGGGGGAAGAGGAGCAAGCTGGAGCTGTGGAGGAGGATGAAGATCACATGGAACAGAAGGAAGAAGAACAGAACTGCCTGATGACTTCTGCCAGGGGAAACCCCTGCCAGGAGCTGCTGTCAGGACCTCTGACAAGTGAGACCCCTGCCAGGAGCTGCTGTCAGGACCTCTGCCCCACGAGACTCTGTGCCAGGAGATGCTGTCAGAGCCTTTGCTGCACGGGACTCAGTGCCAGAGGCTTTAGCATGCACTTGAACAACTCAGGACTCTGCCTTCAGATAAATCCTTTTCTACAGATAAAAGCCTTGTTAGTGAACAAGGACTGCATTCTGCATCTTTGAAGGATCAAATTATTTCTGACCTCCACGGTGCTGAAGCATTTGCTGGGTGCTGCTGGAAGCCCCAGACCTGCCTGTTGTGTTCCAGGAGAAGTTTGGATGCTATGGGGTCAGGGAGCAGCATCCAGCACAGATCTGGCTCCCAGCTGAGCCACTGCCTCTGTCACCAGCCTTTGATGTACCTTTGAGGCAGAGCTGCAGCCTGTGCTGGGCTCGTGTCAGTGTGAGAGGAGGTGAGGCAGGAGGGAACAACTGGATATGAACATGAGGAAATAAACAGAAAAACAGCACATCACAAGCAGAGGTTTCAGTATATTCCCCACTTGTACTGTTTCCCAACTTTTGTGCTTGCCTTAAGGCTTGTAGAAAATGCAGAATTTTTAAAAGCATGACTGGTGAGTTTTTAATCAAATCCTGGCTAACCTGTCCTTTTGGTCTAGTCTAACATGATTTTATCTAATATTTATCTTCCAGCATATCTCCCAATCTAGTTTTGTACTGCTATAAATTTAATTTCCTGTAGTTTCTTCATGAGGTTATTTTACAATCCAATATCTAAGGCAGAAGCCCTCCCCTTTTTTCCACCTCTATACCTAAATTTGACCAAATATTTTTTCAGTTTCCCTAGTAGCTTGGTGTTCATATTAAGTTATATATTTGCTTAATTCTCCCCATGAAAACCTTTTTTTTTAACTTTCTCTTAATGATTCCTTATACATGTATTTAATTTCCATGAAAATGCATTCTTCAATTGCAGGCCTTTTATCAAAAACAGCTCCCTTTTTTTTTTTAATTTTTTTTTTTTTTTCCCTAGAACATGTGGAAGAAGGTGAGTGTCTCACATCAGTCCTTTCCTGGTAACTGTATTTTTAACATCAGGGTGGAATCGTAATGAAAAAATCTCCCTCCATCCTCAGCCTGAAAATTGCTAAGAACAAAAATGTTTACTTGCCTGCTTTTGCCATCATTTATGCAATCTAATTCTACAGTGCTGGGACCACCACTCTATAAATTTCAATTATGCCATTAGCAATAACTCTTCACTGCAGTAATTGGTACACTCACTTTATCTAATGGAGTATTTTCCCTCTAATTGACTTCAAATTTATCATATAAATGTCAAAGCCAAATTTTTCTATAATAACCTATTATCTCTGCTGTTCTAGCTCACTACACTCACAAGAAACAGAGCAATAATAATCTTTTGGGATAGTGAAGGACAGAAGTAATTCACAAAGGGCTGAAAAGAATGACAGCTATCTCTTACCTTCAAAACCAGAAACTTTTCATATATTCATTTAATTAGACTACTGGTCCCCTTCACATGATATTTTTGCTCTCTCTAGAATATAAAAATGAGTCCAGATTTTGCTGGAAAATGAGAATATGTAGTGTTTAGGTGGTAGACTTCCTATCAACATGTTTTTAGACAAGTATTCCCATTTTCAGAGGCTTTCAAATTTCTCTCCTTCCTCTGTAAGTGTAATCAATTTCAGCACAAGAAATAGACTATTACACCATGACACAGAAATGGCAAAGGCACAAAGGAAAGACTTTTTAATGTGTAAATTAATTTTTGAGAATAAATAGGAGCGGGGGATGGGAATGATGCAAGCATACTCATCAATCCCATAGAATTTACAGAGGATCAGCTTAAACTGCATTGCCACATCAAGTTCCAAAATAGAAATTTATAGTTAATTAATTCTGGAAGTCTAGGCTGCTGTATAAAGAGCCCTAAGAGGGAACCTAAGATGAGTAATAGAACCGTAAACTTGGACTTCTAGATTTTAAAATTTCTTTTTGTTTGAAGACTTTTCAGGGCATTTTCTGTTAGTTGTGTGGGTTTGGTGCTGTTTCTTTTTCCATCCTGAGGCAGAGGGAATGAAATACTGGGGCTGGGTCATAGCCTCACGAGGCCAAAGAGTTGCTGCACCAGCTGGATTTGGGATTGCTGTGCTTGTGTCCGTCAGTGACCGAGATCATTGGAAAGCAAAGCAGTCATCAGTGACAAGTTTGCCTCCCCATCTCCCTTGAAAGGAGACACCTGAGGGGGTTATTTCCTTCAACACTCCTTCATATTACCTTCTTTTGCATCTGAACAATACCTGCATAAAATCTTTCTTTGAAATGGAGAGGTAAGGTGCAAGCTTCCCCTTTTAGGAAATCCAATTACACTGCAATTATGAACTTCTTCATTTGCACGTATCACACAACATAGAAACAGACTGAATTTCAGGTAAGAGGCTAAGTGCTGAGAGTTTAGGTGTCTCATCAGCTTGTTCCTTAGAAATGTAATAAAAGTTTTTGTTTATGATTATTGTGGGGTGTTTGAATGGAAGTACTGTAGGTGAAGGGAGTAGCAGGATTAAGAATACTTGCAAACATGAGGCAGACATGGAAAGCAGTAATGAAGTGTTATTCTGACAAAATTTCCAGTGAAGAAAAGGATTCAATGATGAAATGAGAAGCTTGGGTTTTTTTTTGTTATTGTCAGGTTTATTGTCAGGGTTTAACCCACAGGCAGCAAAACATCACAGCCTCTCACTCACCTTTCCCCCACTATAGGGGCATGGGGGACACAGCTGGGGGACAAAATAAAGTAAAATGTGTGGATTGAGATAAAGATTTAATAGGACACAAAAGGAAGGGAAAATAATAATAACAACAGTTACAACAAAACCAGCAATAATAATGGCAATGACATAATAATAATAATTGGAATGTACAAAGCAAGGGATGCACAGGGCAACTGCTCACCGCCTCCTGGCCCATGCCCAGCTGGTTCCTAAACAGCCATCCCAGCCAGTTTTATCCCAAGCTGATGTGCTCAGCATGGTGCCATGTGGTCTGGGATACCCCTTGGGACTTGGGATCAGCTGTCCTGGCTGTGTCCCCTCCCAACATTTTGTGCACACCCTTACTGGTGGGGTGAGGGGGAAAAAAGGCCTTGGCTCTGTGGAATCCCTGCTCAGCTGAACTAAAACATCCCTGAGTTATTAACACCATTTCCAGAACAATTCCAAAACACAGCCCCATACCAGCTACTAGGAAGAAAATGAATTCCCCAGCCAAACCAGGACAGGTATTCTTCTGTATATGTCATATGGCCATCCTTTACATGGATTTATCTGAGGAGTAGGAACTTAACCTAAATAAATTGAATATTTTCAACTTCTTCAGCTCACAAAAATGTACCAGGTGAAAGCACTGGGTATTTAAATTCTTAGGTGGAACAGTAGAAAGAGATAAAGATTCCTGAAGTGAGTTGGAAGTATACAAATATTCACCCTGTGGATGCAATCTTGACTATATAAATGCAGTATCTGAAAAAAAAAAAGGATTGTAAAACAACAAAAAAAAAAAGAAAAGTCTAAGTGTAACCCTGTTCCTCAGCAGAATGCTGCTCACAGATGGTGGCATTCCTTCCTAGAGTGAGGAATAGGATTTACCTAGAACATACAAAGAGTAAAGCTTTTGTTAGTTTGACACATAATTGCCTCAGACCCACCTTGCTGTTTGCCACTATCCCTAAAAAAACAAAACAAAAAAACAAAACAAAAAAACAAAACAAAAAAGCAAAACAAAAAAACCCAAAAAAAACCTTTACATAAAAACACATATGACAGTATTTCAAACCAGCAAAGTCCTCCTGACACATATAGAACATAACCTACTATTCCTTATCCTTCCAGTTGTGAATTAAACCAGGCACATTTATTTGATTGCAGCTTGGCTGCTCTCTTTGTGTCCCCAGCAGAGATGGCACTGCCTCACTGGCACCAGCAGCCTTTAACAGGGTCACAGCCTTTTTGAGAATGCAGGGCCAAGCACAAGGTCCATGCAGGATAATTGCTGAGCCAAGGAATGCTGTCTAGAATTTGCACTCAGAGGTGAAGGCATTTACACAATCTGTGGCATTTTACCCTTTAAATTTTGCTGTAGCAATTAAATTAGTGACTTGTATCTTTCAATGTGTATGGATGCTAGAAGGGGATTTTTCCTTTTTGGTGGTGGGTAAACTGTATATAATAACTGTCCCCAAACTTTTTTATCAGCAGAAAATCTCAAGAAGTTGCAGGGGTACCGTAGCTCTGCTGAAGACTTTGACGGGAACGACAGTCCACCCACTCCTTTGGCACCTGGGTGTTTGAAAAAATATTTTCAGTCTTCCTACACCCCAAAAGAATTTACACCCTTACTCATAGGGTTGTCCTGAAATTTAACTGCTCAGGAATATTTGGTGTCATTTGGTGTACTGAGATCTTAATGCATTGATTAATATGGACTACCGTGGACCACTAGCTTGTGACCTTTGTAGAGTTTGCATTTAATTTAATCCCAGGAAGCCATTGTATCGACTGGACCAAAAAGGGCAAAAACCAGTCTGAATTTCTGTTCATTTTTAAATGTGTTGACAAGGGACTTTTCTATCTAACAAAGTCTTTTCTCACTCAGAACTGATGAGAAGCAGATGATATTGCCTTTATTAAATAGATTGCACTAGGTTACATATATCTTAAACTATTTGGGATATGCATTTTATTTCTTTTAATTCCCAAAGTGAATATTTATATCCTAAGGAGATACAATTACTTCTTAATATTAGTTCTTTTTAAAAGGAAGTCCCAAAAATTGGCCCAAAAGTTCTAGGTAATTACTCACAGAAATAAAGGTAATCTAAACCTCAAGAAATCTATGAGTTATTGAGCCCTGCTTCAAACATTTTCAGGAGCTAGATTTTTCTATATCCCCATTACTTTAGTGGATAATGCAAGTATTGTCACTCCAATGATAGGTGGTTAAAATATATCTGCAGACTGTTGGCAGAAGAAACAATTTTAGGCAATTTTAGGGGAAATGCTCATCAACCCAATATTTTAGTATTATAAAAACCAAGCTGAAGTGAACATTCATTTTCAAAATGGTAAATATGGCTTATATTTTTTCCTAAAAATATAGAAAGAATACCTTCAATGGACTCGGTACATAAGTGGCTAAAAGTTCAAAAATTTTATTCACTTTGGACTTGTCCAGATATTTGTGGTTGTGATTGCAAAGTGTGTATAAGCTTTGGAGGTCTCCTTCTTCTCTTCCCCCTTTTGAAGTCTTTTCTCTCTTNTTTCTTTTCTTTTTTTTTTGTAAAACCAAAAAGATGGGGATGGTAGCTGCCCTAGAAACCTTCTCTACCTGTATAAATGGTGAGTGGAATTTCTAGGGATTTGTTGTACAGGAGAAGGATTTTAAACATGAGAAAAGAAAAAAAATCACAAAAGGAGAGCAAAGGTCTAGTAGTTCCATTTTGAATTCTGAGCAAAATATGATGATAGTTTGAGTATAACTGCACATGAAGTACAGAAATCATCCATACATTTCCATTCCAAGGAAAGAAATATTGTTGTTTAGTAGCAGCCTGGCATTTCTCAAGGTCGAAGCATGTGACATAGCCCCCAAATAATTTAGCACCATGCTGGTAGCAAGGTATTTACAGCAGAATGAATCAGGGCTTGCTTGATCTTACAAATTCTTACAAATAAAAGTATTTCAGAGGTCTCATAGCCAAGCATGTGCTGTGCTACAGTTTGCCATAGGTTTTTAACTTTTCACTTCTGTAGCTTCAGGTGCATCAAGAGCAAAATGGAAATCATATGCTCAAATCCTGCATGCAACTTTGTAAATATCAGTTGTCTCTTAATCTTAATTTTCCAGAGGGCCAAGAGACTTTCACCAGCAAAAAAATGACTGTTCCTCAGTTGATGTGGATCAACAGGAGAAATCGAATTGACATTTACTTTCTTTAAAGCTTCAGCTGTGTGAAATGTCCCTTTATGGATAAAATCCAGTCTTAAACAAGACAGAACTGGGAACCCCAATTTTGCACATTAAAAAAGCAAACAAAAAAGACTGAAGAAAACAAACCCAAGCAACCTGCCAAAAATCAACTCTCGAGGTAATAAATTAGAACTGTTGCAGCCATGCCATTATTATTTTAGATAAAATTGTTTATGTCATAGTAAGGGGCACCATTGCTCATAAGTATAAAATAAAAGCAGCCTTTTCAGACTGTTTCAGATTACTTCAGCCTGTTATTGTTGAATAATTGCCTGACCAAGTTTTGCAATGCATATCTAATATGTGATCACCAAATATTATAGATCTATCTTTTTGTGTCAGTGAGTTTCTGCAGATTGAAGAGACCATCTCATACCTCACTAAGCTGCATACCTAAACAGGAGAGGATGAAAAATTCTCCACTCTGTGCACTGAAGAGTCTGAATTAAGCCTGGACTATGAAAAAAAATGAATCCATTAACACATTTCCTGTAATTCTGGTTCTGTATGGGTTATTAAATGGAAAATACAGCTTTAGAAAGAAGGGCTTACAGGTATCTCTTTATTGCAGACCTTTATGAAGAGTGAAATAGGGCAACATTTCTCTGGGAAGCCGTGCCAGAGAGGTGTTTAAAGTAGCTTCTTTTTATAGCGCTGAAATGAAGGAAGATCAGTGAAGAAATTAGTTTGCTATGAAAAAATACGAAATATACTTGATCAGATATCCAAAGACTAGCCATTACACACCTGAAATATTATCTAATCTGTGAAAACGTGCATAAACTGAGCTTTCTGAAGACTTTTTTGATGCTGTGGATTATATTTTTTAAAATTACCAAATCTTAGGGCAGAGGTGAAACAGAGAGGGGCACATGATTGAGATAGATCCTGCAACTTCTGCCAGCAAAGGGCATTTACTCCTGCCTGTTCCCTTCGATCTTCATGCCTGGGTGTTTAAACAGCCTTGTTTGCTGTCAGCAGTGCTCTGTCACATTCCTGGGTTCATTGGACCTTTGGCAGTGCTGGGCTGACACCCCCACTCCTGGTACAGAGCATTTCCTGAACGACTTTGATTCCAGCTGCTGCCGGCTTGACCAGCTTAGAACCTCTCTAAGTTTTGGCAAGAGATTCAATCCACAGTGAAGCCCCTGGGGTGCACTGGAAAGGCTTTCTCCTTCTCCTCCATTCTCCTTCCTCTCTTGGGTCCTGTACTCTGCAATCTTGTGCCTATGAATACGTTTATATATATAAGTATTTTTCCTTAGCAGTGTGAAGAAAACATACTCTTGTGTAAGTATTTGCCAGATTGAGTCTTAAATCTGCAGTGTAGTGTTTCCCTGTGCTGTTGAATATTTATCACGCTTTATCCCAGAGATGGTTGTATTTCAGGGAAGAGCTGAGTTGATATATCAAGGCTATGAGTCCTGCCAGCACTTCATTGTATGTAGTACTGCTGAATAAAACAGGGCACCAGTGCAGCTGAACTTCTCACTGGTGTTCCTATTGACAGGATCATCCCCTGCCCCTACAAATGTTCAAGGAAGGAAAGAGGAATATTGATTTGTAGAAAGAGCTACTGGAGGAAAAAGCTCCATGAAGCGTATTAAGATACTTGTAAAAATTACTTTCTGTCTGAATGCTGCAGCAGTGCCTGGGAACTTTTTGCAACCGATATTGTGTTTACTACCAAACACGCTGCTCAGGAGATGTGCCAGTACCACAAAAATAACATTGGCACTCAACCATCTCTTCATCTGTGATATTTATCAGGGATGTTTATCCAGGATCTTGACTGTGAGTTCATACTGTGGAATACAATGAATGTAACATTGAGGAAACAGCAGAGCGGGTATAGTTGGGTTCTGTAATCCATCACAGTGTGAAAAAGGAGAACTGCTGATCTTGAGAGGCAACAGTATACGAAGCAGAAATATTCCTTTTTTTTTTTTTTTTTTCTGAATTGAAAAGAAATGCATAATTTCACAACCAGGAAAAAATCATGATGAAGTAGATTATACTTCTGTTTATTCTTAACAGACACAAGAGTCTATTGCCATATGCCATAAAACCTGTCCTATGTCTTTTGAGGTGTCTAATCCTACTGCAGTTGTTTCTTACTGACAAATGATATGAGGTAGTATAAAAGGCTGACAAAAGAAATATCTTATAAAAAATTACTATTATATTCAATAATTTAAAGATAAAAAACAAACATTAGTATAATTTACAAGGGGAAACCATAAACTCATTCTTCATGTTATTGTAGTGATTAAATTAGAGTTTTCAATAATTAAAATCAGAGTAAATAATTTCAGATTTCAAACAAAGGAAATTTTACCATGGTGTAGGTCAGTAGCTTTCTTCAGTAAATATGTTAGGTTGTACTCATGCTGCTTACCTCAAGAACTACAAATGGATGTTGCAAGGAACAGGACTACATTATCTCTTTGTACTTAGCTTTATAATATAACTGTAATATAAGTGTATATCCCAAAGTTTCCTGTGCAGGTGAATGATAATATATATTCACAGTCAGTAGTACATTCAGATGCAAATCTGTGAAAAAGCTCTTATTTTAAAACAGATATAATGTGATTGTGCAGGAAAGTTATTAGTCCCATGTGTGTAGATATATAAACAAACTATGACCTCTGGCTTAGGCAAGAATTTGATATACAGTTTTTGCAGTTCAAGCTGTTGTGGGTTTGGTTCTGCCTCTTGAAAAATAGGTACGAGAGAGATCTGGAATAGTATTTGTATCTATAGGATATATTTTCCTCAGGGCAGAGGAAAACCTTTGATGTCCAGATAGGTAGAGGAGCTTTGCTTGAAGAGGAAGGCTTTAGGCAATACCTTAGCAGTGGAATTTTGCATTCTGTTAAAGAAGGGAGCACACAATGAGCTCAGGGTGCAGTTTCTCAGCATGACCAGATGGATTGGTCCTTCCTGGTTCTCCAAGCTTCTGCTGCAGGCTGCTGTCAGTCCTAGGGGGAGACAGGAACCTTTGCTGTTATTCTCCACTTGAAACCCCTTGGTGCTTTTTGCTTTGAATGTGTCCAAACACCAGCAGAGTGAGGGGATTTTCTCTTCAGTGGTTCCCACATCCCTACTGAAGACACTTAGAGGAGGGAGCTCTTGAACTCATTAGAAGTCAGGGACAATCTCCCAGTGATTGTAACTGGTGCCAAATCAAGTCTCAAGTGGACATGGTGGTGGTGTCACGCGCAGGAACAGAAGACTTTTCTACACCGCCTTTCGGGCTGCCCAAAGTATGAAAAGTGTTCATTATTCTCTTCTTCCATTGATTCACCAAGTGCTTTATAGGGGCTTCTAGATAATGAAAAACAGGATACAGATAAATATTTGAAATGTTTACGTTAGTGAGTATTTATTTAAAGTTTTATAGTGATTGCATAAAACCCAGGGAAGAGTCTCCAGATGTTGAATACACTGCACAAATTCAGTGAAGTGCTGATATATATTAGCATCATTGTCAATTGTTATGAGCACTAACCAATTCAATCTTTCATTGCCCATTGTGCTTGAGTACTTTGACTTAATTACCACCATCCTAGAGAGAACTCTATTAGCATTTGCAGATGTCTCTATAAATGTAGGGTGAGAAAAGCTTTAGGATGTGAAATAATCAAGCTATATACTCCTAGTCTCTTGCTGTTAGTGGAGTATTTGAAATCCTCAAATTGGTTTCTTTTGAATGAATACCAAATTTTAAACTCCTGCTTGCAATTCTTTGTCACTCAGTTAATGGAGCGTGCTTGAGGGTGGCTAAATTTCATCTTCAGGAAATACGCATGTTTTAGAGATTACAATTTACATCCCATAATTAGAGCATCATGAGGGTTCTGAAAGGGTGCTAAACTTGTTACAATGCTTGATCAATAATGTACTGCATCTTAACTGTTGTGTAGAAAAGGCTGCTCTTTGCAAGTCCAGGTGTCATCTATTTATGAATAGATGCTTCCTTTTAGGATCTATACAAGTCTCTTTTTTTTCCCCTCATTTGAATATAAAAATCTGTTATACATTTTCACTGACCTCTTAACTGTCTATCAGTTCCATGAAATGCGCTGTATTAATGCAACTCTCATGTTCAAGGTCAAACTGCTGTAAATAGTAATTCAGCACCGTGCAGAGAGTCCCAGATGATGTCTGTGTGTAATAAGGCACAAGAAAGCTCCACTGATGACATTTTGCCCAAACAGTCTGCTCAATTCTGTAGCTGTATCAGGGGCTTTTGGTGTCTCTGCAATGTCACCTAAAGTTTCCCACTGTTTTAAAAAAAATGGCAATTGTTTTAGAGGATTTTCTCCCCCCTTTTTTGGGTGCATTTCCATTGTGGCTTTTATTCAGCATTACCATTTAATTCCTGAAAGTTACTTCAGTTTGACAGTCTCTGATTTAGCTGTTATCTATTTCACAGCAATGTCAAGAGCAGCATGATAAAGTGGGCAACTTTGATTGAATATAAACAAGATCTGGACAGTTCAATAAAAGATCCTTGCATGTTTAATTCCTACCTGTCAGTGTATCACCGAAAGCACATAAGAAGATTTATGATGATCTTGGTTCACTTCCTCTAACTCACCTAAATGCAGTCCATTAATGGGTTTATGTTTTATGCATATTAATTGTGCTGCATGCTATTTTTGTGTGGCAAGACAAATTAGAATTGGATTGAAAATATTTTTAGCCACATTTGTGCATTATAAGAAAATATCCCCTGCATAGAGGGACCAGATGAGCTCTGCATGCAACTGAAATTAACTAAACTTCTCAAAACCATGTCAGTTTGCTGAGGTCTCCTCATTGTATCAATTATTTCATGTATAAATAGGAAGTAAAATTGATCAGCTCTATTTTTATACCCACCTATTTAAATCCATGGCCTTGTTATGGAGAATCTAGTGAGTCTACAGTTCACATTTCCCTTTATTTGATTGAAATTTACCTTTCACTAATGTAAGTAAGAAGAATATCAAGTCATTATTCCAAACTTTTACTCATTGATGATGTTTTTTTCAAGTTGACATATACAAAATATGCAAAATGGATATTTTAAACATTTCCATTTAAGAATCACAGCTCTCGAGTTTCTTTGAAGACACAATCTGTGTTTTCACCTTGTATTTTGTTTTGAACATGATTTGACTCTGGTTTCGTGTTACCTCTAAACAATGGCTGACATCTTCTAGATCTTTGCTGTATTTGCTTTATCCTCCGTGGGAGCTGGACTTGTTTTTTGTTAAAATTCTGTTTTTTAACAGTGAGGAATGCTGGGATCAGTCTGCAAATTCACAGCCTCTCAAGTAGCAGGGACACTGCAATGATTCAAAACTCAGCCTGTTTGGGGCTGCTGCTTAATGAGGGATTACGGCTGCATGGAAAGGGTTGGGTTAAGTGGCCGTGTCATTATTTCCATTTCTGTGAGTGCACCGACCATGCCCTGTGTTTCACTTGTCACCTAGACAGCATGGAATGGCATGGGCACACGGGTTGGTCCAGTGGACAGCAGTTGGTGAAACACTGCAGGTGGTGTTAGAGCACAGCTGGACCCTGAAGCCAGAGCAGCACACACCTGTGTACTGTTACCTTCTGTTTGTTGCACATCTGTCTCTCTGAGCTGTTTCTCTAAGAGGAGAATATGATATCACCAGGGAGAAATATCCAAGGTATGCCTTGTAATATTTCTACATCCTATTCTCATTTGATTTCTCCTTCATTACCAGTAAAAGCAGAGCCCTTGCAAATCCAGCTCTGTGTTTATAGACTTGGATTTTTCTGATAGGTTGATTCTTTCTAAATGCTACACCATCAGGGCTTAATTATAAAATAATTGCAGTGGGTGCATTTTTCATCTGCTGAGTACCATTTTCACTGTTTTATGTCCTTTTGAGCGTCTAAGTACTTGAGTCTGATGAAAATGAACAAAAGCAATAGGACTTGAAATACATTTCTATTTTTCTTTTAAATTGCTTTTTCTTCTTTTCTTAAATACAACAAAGTTCCCAGCTGATTAGAAGCAAATTTGAAGTCAGTTTAAAGATAAATGGCGTTTGCTTCTTACCTTTAATTTTGCCTGAAACTAGCAGATGAGCTAGCTAGAAAAACAGTGATTTTTGTTTTTCTTTTTTTTAAACTGACTGCCTATGAACTTGCCCAATCCATTTTTAAACCTGCTGTTACTGTCTGCTTTGATAAGCTTGTGTCAACAAATTATAGCCATGTAAAAAAGGACCTGCTTTTATCTGAGTATCTCATGCCAGTGGTTTTTCTCATTCTGCTGGTGAGAGCTTGGTGAATAAAGATTCTCCACATTGTCAAATGGCATCCATAACACTGTACACCTCAGTCAGGCTCTTGCCCAGTGCAGTGTGGAGTACAATTTATTTATTTAATTTGTATTACAGGCTGTGATATCATGGTTCACTAGATGATAGATATGCTTTTCAGCAACTCTTATTTAATGCACAATTTGGAAGTGAGAATCTGGCAGAGCTGGGCAGCAGGATCAAAAGCTTAAAACTGGCATTGCTACAAGACTTGTTAGTTTTTTAGCAATGACTTGTTTGACTTGTTGTTGACTTGATGTTCTTTGACTTCTTGCTAACTTTTGTTAGCAAAGTGTTCCTTAAAGAAGAGCCTCAGCAGGAAAAATTCAACCTGGGCATGGAAAACTGGCATCTTAGCGGCTCATGAGAATAATTTCAAATTTATATTGAAATATTTGGTGAGTTGGTGTCTGATTAAGCTGTTGAAGATTTAGTCCTTCATTCATACCTCAAAGGGGTCTGTCTGTAGCCAGGTGGGCGTCAACCAATTCTCTGAGGACACTAGCAACAGGATGAGGGTCCATAACCTCCAACTGCACCAGGGGAGATTCAGGTTGGTCACCAGGAGAAATTTCTTCCCTGGAAATGTGGTCCAGCACTCCAACAACTGCCTGGGTGAGTGGTGGAGTCACCATCCATGGAGGTGTTCAAGAAATGATGTGACAGTGCAGGGGTTTAATTGTCCAGGAGGGATCAATCAAAGGTTGGACTTGATGATCCTGGAGTTCTTTTCCAACCTTAAAGACTCTCTGATTCTATATCCTTTCCCTTCCTTTGCTGCACTGTCCTTGGCACACTGCATTTCTCTCTGCAGAAGCCCCTTTGGAGCACTATTTTCTGTGCTATTGCCAGCCAGGACTACATTTATTGACAATGGCACAAAGCAGAATAGGAAAGATGGAAAATAATGAAATAAATGATTTGGTAGCAGTCAGAACAGTGTTGCAAAATAAAAGATCTTGTTATTCTTTAAAAGCTTTCTTTAAGCTGAACACAATTCTGCAATGCTCAGAAAGGCAGAGAAGTGGTGAGAACCAATAGTAGTGAAAGGACAAATAAGGGTGGATTTTCCCCCGCCCCCCAGAAGTTCTCCATCTGCAGCTCACAAACCACCTGTGAAATGTAGGAGGTTTCTGCTGGGCTGCAGCCAGAAGCTGTTGTGTGCTTATGATGTACAATACGCCTACTCCTAAAATTGTTTCAAAATCAGTGTCACCAAAAAATTCAAGGGAAATAGAAAAGCAATGAAACCTCCTGGGCTGCATTTATCCAGTGACAAGATGCCAACCAAATGGGATTCCTCTCCCTGCTTCCCAGAGCACAGGCAGCACAAGAAGGAGTCATCCCACTGAATTCAAAGCGATGGGGTAGGGTTGAGAGCAGAGGAAGGGGGACCAGGAGTGAGGACAGAGGTGATCTGGTGCCAGAGTGGAGTGAAAGGAAGTAAAACCCAATTCTTTGTAGTGGCACTGGGATCAGATCAGACATTAAAGGGGAAAGAGAGACAAGGAGGGGGCAAAAATAGAACAGGTATTGATCTGGTAAAGGTTTGGGTTCAGGAGAGGGAACCTGGAAGTGGCTGAACTAAAGCTGGATGCACAGAAACACACAAGGTGTTAGGCTGGGGCTGTGGGGAAAAAACAGAGTGATAACCTGGCATGGTGGTTGGGATGTTGGAATAGATCTAAATACTGTGTGAATTTGGGAATTAATGTTATTTGATAGTGGCATTAGAAATAGGCCTTAAAATCCTATAGAGAGGAACTGAGGACCAGGAAGAGGCAAAGACATGAAAAGGGAGGCACAAAAGGGTCTTTCAAACCTTTGAGGGAGCTCTGGGGAACCAAGTTCATTGTTTCGTTTTTCTGCAAGTATGTGTGAAATCTAAAAGCAATGTTTATCTCTCATCCCCTTTTGAGAGTTACTTCCAAAGAATTAAAAATATATAAATAATCCTACTAAACAGTGATAGATGGTCATTGAAGTTGCAGATGTTATAGAATGCCAAATTAATGTCCATCCTCATATGAATATTAGAATACCATTATGAGCAAATTATTTTTTTTTTTACCTTTGCAATTTTTTTTCCTTTTTCTGGTGCTCTGTAAAATTTCAGGTGACAGGCAATATTTTTTCTAAGGTGTCATCCCTTAAAACTTGATTTCTATTGAAGCTAAGTATAAGATGCTCAATCCATTGCTCTGTCACACATTGAGCTGGCTCCTTATGAGTGGATGGAGCTGAGAGGAGAGCACATCCCACCTTCTGGAGCTCACACAACTGGATCAGCAGTAGGAAATTATTTCACTGGGATTTAACAACCACAGATACTGAAGAGATGCTGGTTTTATTTGTGTCATATGCATGCGTCATGCCTGCTCTAATAAGCATAGTTCTTTCTTGTGCTGCCAGCTCTTACTTCTGTGCATTTATAAAGCAAAAAAACTCTTGACCTCCCATCAACCTGCTTCCTGCAGAAATAAATGGGTGTGCCGCCTTATGCAAAAAAACTAGGTAGAAAAACACATAGAGAGTAAATAGCAACAGAAATGATCAAGTCAGTCAGAATGGATGCCATTTGGTGTGGGGTGGGGTTTTTACAGCCTTTAGATACTTGCAGGTTTTGTGACCTAATGAGGTGTTTATGCCTGGAGAGGACATGTCACAAGGAAGCAGTCCTTGGGTGATTGAGCCTTCTATTTTCCCCTCTAAGAGCATCACACACACACACACACATAATGAGGAGAACATGTATCCAACTCTGCAGTTTCTGTTGGACTTTGGAAACAAAAAGGAGAGAGGGAAAATAGTGAGAGGGAAAACAGAGAGAGGGAAAATGTCAAGGGTGTTCAGTCATTCCATGATTTAATATTTTTTTTACTACTGGTATTAAGCATCTTTTGATTTTTTTTTT
>VWZN01009788.1:539746-558577 GCA_013396955.1 Regulus satrapa | reverse complement strand
ATTTTTTTTTTTTTTTTTTAAATAAATCCTTCTTCTTCTGAGGACTTTATAGTTTAGCCCTGCATGAAATCTAGAAGAAACCTCCCCCTTTGCCAAGATAAAATTTTAAAGTGGAATGTTTTCAGAAACTATGGGGAGCAGTGATGGGTGGAAGTGAAATGAAATTACTTTTGACAAGGAGATGACAAGAGATGAGACTGGAGAGATTTATGCATACTTTGGGATTAAAAACCTAAACTGATACATCTCATAGCTGTCTTGGGATGAGGCATTCACTCTCTATTTGCAGTGAAAAGTTACTTGAATGATTTTAACATTTACCCACTAAATTTTTCTCCTTGATGTATAATTCAAAATGCTATATCAACTCCTTGAAGGTTAGACACACTTTCATTTTCATGTGGAAGTGAATGACCACGCTGTTGCATCACTCTGCTCATCTCAGGGCTGGGTGGAAGGTTTTAGTCAGGAGCATCTTTCTGTGGCAAAAGATTTGTGCCAAGTCAGTTCTGGTGGAAGATATTTAAAATAATGATTTCTGATGCTGAGTCACAGTGCTGTCACAGCACTATTAATAATAAACTGGGAGAACATTTGTCTTGCCATATGGGATGGAAGTATTCCAATGTCTGCCTCTGGTATTGGATGGCGTTATATAATGCTGCAGCATGAGGCATGTACATTTTCCCTTCCCTCCTATCCCTCCTTAAATGCACAAGACAGATTTCAACTATCTTAAGGAATGAAGCGTTGTTAGAGAGTTGTCTTGATTTCTTTCGGGAGCTGTGACAATTGTCAAGGATTCCTTCCCTGCCTCAGTCACTCATAAGGAGATTTACTTAAACTGTGTTAAATTCGGTGCCCACGTTCATAGTCAGAAATAAAATCTCCTCAATTAAATTTGATTTAACTTAAATTACTTAGGATGGTAAAGAAAATTTAATCAGGGCATTTTCAAGCCTTAATACAAATATCTAAGGCAATTTAGCTAAACCACTTCACAAATTCATTCAAATTAACCCCTTTGCTCCCATCCTGACAGATTTAGCATGCCATGGACACTTTTAATGTGGATTAATAACAGGCCAGTTATTGAGAAATCTGAAGATTTTTGGCACTAATCATGAATTCAGAATAGGTATTCAGGTAAAATTTTCTCTCTATGCTGTGGTAAGATTTTAAATCCTAAAAGACTTTGGCTGGTAGGCCAGGGAAGACCATAAGCTCTTAGGATTGGCTTTATGAAGAAACTACACAAAAAATACAAGTTTTGCCAGCCCCCACAAGCCCAGTCTACTACCCTGCAGTACTTACTGGCTCTCACTGTAGGAAACATCTTATTGGGTTTTATTTGGGTTTCAGTTCCCCGCAAAAGCTCAAATTGGCCATTTAAGGTGTCTTTCCCGATTAATGCCCCTGAGCTCACTGTGCCCAGCAACACTTTTTAATAGGAGAAAACAGAGTTCCTGTGTTGCTTTATATCTTCCAATGTGTCATCCTCTTCCTCCAGTTGGTGTGATCACCATCCCTCTCACCTCTTTCCATGCCTCCATCGTTTATGACACCTTTTTCCAATATGTCACCTTTCCAGGGAGGAATATTTAGTCTTTCTCTTTTCTCCTCAAATTTTAAACATTGTTCTTCTCAGTAATAAATTGCTGCCAAATAGATTTCATAGTATTCCCATCCCAAGTCATTTGGCAGCTACTTTAAAAATGAGATTGTACAAGGATTAGTAAAGTCAACTATCTGTAAATATTGAAGATGACTTTACTAATGGGGAAGATGTAAGGCAACATAGTGAGTAAAGCAAATATTTAAAATGGAGAAACAGTGGAACAGAGTTGCTTTCTGTGACAATCAAATAAAATTCTTAAACAGCTATCCTGGTTTAAAAAAAAAAAAAATCAGTTTATTCTTATGGAGAGATAAGATGTGGGAGATAGATTTAGGCTGAGGCATTTGCTATTATGCTTTAAACTATCACTCTCTCCTTTTTGCTAATATTGTAGATATCTTTGCACAGCACAGTTCAGACACTGCCTGTTTAGGTGAGAACTATAGCACCATGTTATTGCCAGACATTGATAAATCTAGCTTCCATGTCCGCTTAAAAACTGTACTGTGAAAGCCATTAAAATAAGGAAAAGTGAATTAGGATTTTATGATGTTTGAGAAAGCTGCAAACCTAAGATAAAGAATTCACTTTTTTTTTTCCTTTTAATAGGTTCAGCGTGCATCTCAGGATAAGCCTGTGTTTTTTCACTGAAATATGGCTTTAAATTAATGTAGATAGGAAATTGAAAACATCTCCATTTCTAATCATGCTGCTGTCTCATTAAGGATAGACAGTGTCCTGATTCGAACTAAGAAATTATTATTTTTCTGCTGCAGGAACCTCAGGCTGGCTGAGTGAAATTTTCCTTATAAGAGTACTTCAGTGCTAATGACAATAACAATGAGAAAACCAGCAATTCAGTGCTGGAGGATGCTGCTGAGGAAACATTGACATGAGGGCAGGTAATTAGTGCAGCTTCTTCTATATAAAATTAGGGGGAGGAAAAAAATCAAAATGGAGTCAGTAGAGCAAAGGGGTTATTAAACTGAAAAAAAAAATCTTATTTACATTCTGAATCCAGCTGAACTAAACAAACTAATCAATATGATGGGCAAATTCTATTAACAGTAGAAAAAAACCTGAATGAATAATTAAAGTAAAACAAATTAGAGTAAATATTTGGAGGACAGGGGAAACCTGGCAGAGCCTGGGTTGGTCAGTGTGGTGGAGTTGTTGCTTTTCAGCTTTTCTCCAGCTCTCTAATCAGACATAATTCTGTATATTATCCCTTTCAGTGGTTGCGCTCTTGCCAAAATGAGATGGGGCATATATGTAGAGAAGAAGAAGAGAAAAATGCATCTGCTTGAACACCAAATAGAATTTGACTCGGACAAAGGTGGAAGAAAGCTTCATGACAGGCTTTTGCAGATTTTTGATTAATAATTCTAATAGAAAATGAACCTCTGTGGCCTGGGTTTCTTTTTGATGTAGCATCAATGACACTCAGCAACTTAGAGCAATTATGAGTTTGGCACAGACTCTTCAATGAACACAAATGGAAGTAGCCAACCGGTATTTCTTTTTCCAAATTCCGAGCAGACTTTCTAGTCACAGAATGGTGTTGCACTTTTCCCCCCTAACTTTATAAGCAATAGAATTCTTTTCTTCCAACTTTGAATGATGTTATTTGATTTAATGGAAAATTTGGAACCTCTTGCTGGTCAGGGATGGGCTATTTCTCTTTTTATATATAGTTCCTAGAATAATGACTTCTTCATCTTGATTGGAGCCTTTCAGGGCTTCAAATAAATTGATCCATTTTTCTCACTTATGTTTTTGCCCTTGTGTCTGGGGGTTTGAGAGTGGAATCTGGACAGGTTTGGGTGTAGTAACCTGCATGCTAGACAAAAGAAAAAATAATGAGGATTAACACGTTTGGTAAAAAATTGAGACTTTTCTACAGAATTATCTGTTGCAGAAAAAAAATCTAATGTTTTTCCATCTGCCTTTTTTTGTTTTTTCCTTGCTGCAGTCAAATAAAATGCAGGGTTTAGTTTTGTGTCAATATGAAAATTAATTAACATAAGTTGTAAACCCGCTGTCTTTCTGAGAGTGCTCTTTCCTTGTTATTTCCTTTTAAATGGAATCCTAAAGGGGGAAAAATCAGATACTATGTCATAAATATTTTATTACATTTAACTGATATATATTTATAAAGCTAATTCCACTTCTTAATGCAATCCAAACAGGGAAAATGCTTCTCTGCTAAGGCTGGTTTACAAGTTGGATCAAGTGTGCTGATGCAGTCAAAATGAGCTGGGGGTTCTGCCCTGATTGTCTCATTTTTTACATGGCCTCTTCTCATTTTCTCATGTTATTTTCCTCAGTTTAGTAATATACTCAAGTAAATATCTCTGCTAAGAAAATAACTTTGTGCATTTGAGATGACAGCAGCTTCTGACCTTCGTGCATATTATATTGTAGCACTGGTCAGCTCAGAGCTCTGGCTCATTGGATGTTTAGGCATTGACCTTGTCCCTGAGTGGAGCTCAGGACACGTGGAAATTGGAGGGCTTTTCACAGGGTGACAGAATTGGCTGTCACCATGCTGAGGGGCTGGGTAACTTTGCAGCAGGTCAGCTGTATTTCCTGATTTTATGTGAAGTGCACCAGGTTACAGCAGGGATAAATGAGGCCCTCCAGGAGCCCAGTTTTTAGCATCCCTTTTATTCAAAAGGGGAGTTGGTTGTTAGTTTCCAGAGATGAAAATATGAGAATCTTTATTTATGAGAATCTTTAATATGAGAATTGAGGTCTCTCTTGCTGAGTGTGAGTTACCAGTAACAGCATTAAGAGGTTTTGTGAGCCAGAGATTTGAAGTTCTCCCCAGGCAGAAGGGAGGTAGGAGCTGGTTGGACCAACTTCATCTTAACTGCCTCAGAGGCAGGACAGGAAATCGTAAATATGAAATATGAACTCAGAATAATCTGTAATTGATTGCAATTTTCAGCAGAGCAAGGGAATACAGGTGAGGTCTGATATCTGGCATAGGACCTTTTACTCTGGGCTATTTTTTCCACAGGATGAGATCAAATTGAAGTTCCAGGTACCCAGACGAATCACTCAGATTATTAGTTCTGTAAATGTAGATTTTTCTGTGTGATGAAGGAGATGGATTAGAGTGAGAACTCTGGAAATTTTCCTTACAAGACCAGCCTAAGGCTAAACATTTCTCTTCTTGTCTGGCACAGAGAAAGAATGGGTCTTTTTTGTCTTTGGAATCACACTTCCTACACTTAAAATTGTGAAATCACCCACCTTGAAGGCTGCTGAGGGGACTAACATTTCTAGAGAACTGACATTGATTAGACAGAAAACTGCACAGCTGTGCAATGCATTGCTATCAAAGAAAAATGGATAAACCTAAATCTTCTGAAACAAAGACAGAGCAATCTTTTAAACTGCAGTACCTGGGGTCTTGCTATTGCATTTCCCTTCCACCCACAGTCGTACAACTAAAAGAGGACAGGGTTAGGTTGAATATTAGGAAGAAATTCTTCTCTGTGAGGGTGGTGAGGCCCTGGTGCAGGGCTCCCAGGGAAGCTTGGAGCAGCCTGGGGCAGTGGAAGGTGTCCCTGCCCATGGCAGGGGCTGGAACGAGGTGTTCTTGTTTCCTTCCACCCAAACTATTCCATGATTCTGTGACTCTGCCCCACCTGCTGCTGCTTTAGTCTGTGAGAGAGCTTCACCTTGCTCACCCATGACAATGCAGGGCCATGTAGAAGCTGGGAATATGCAAAGAGCCTGCATGAGGACTAATTGCCATTATTTTTGTCAGATTGCAGTGCCTCTGAATGGGTGTAAATCAAGTGTTTTCACCGTGCCAGGATGGGTTCTTGTGTGCTGGCTACAGAAGTGACCCTGGATGTCTGTGTGGATGAAATTTATTCTGCTGAAGCTGTTTGCTTGTGGTGGTGGTGGAGTTCTCAGGCAGAGAATAAAGGAAAGTTGAGCACAAGTGTGCCTTAGATTAGTGCTGCTAAAGATGTCAGAAGGCAGACAGGGACCATCTGTTACAGAGCAGGTTCTGCTCCCCACAGGCACTAAAATAAAGTTTTCCTTTGGCTCACTGCTTTTAGGCTCCCTAGGGTTTCTCTTTAGGGTTGCCCTTTTGCTCATCAGCTAAGGATGTTTTTGATCCTAGTAAGAGCAATCAAGTTTAATTTTTTTTCCCCTGCCCATCTTTAATTAGCCCCTCTCTTTTCAAAAATACATTTAGATACCATATAATTTTCCCAAATCTGCTTTTTAAGCCACTTATTTCATTTAATAATTCTATGATATGGCCTATACAGCATCTCATGTTGGATAATTTATTTCATCTCTGGCACAGAAAGCCATTAGCCTTAACTATTTATTCAGTAACATTTTTGTTCCATTTAATGGCGTCCAATTCATCTCTGGGATTAGCAGTGTGAATACCAACCAAGCTTCTGCGAGTTTTTCCCACAGGTCCAGTAGTTGTTCATATTTTATGTAAAATATAAATCGCAACATATGATATATTTTACAAGTCTAATGCAGAGTTATTTGCCTACTCAAGAACAGGCATTTATCACAACCCTGACTGCAGTAATTTCCCCATATCCCAGCCTAACTGCCCAAGGTTACAGTGGTCACAAAATCATTATTTTGCTTCCCTGTTGTGACTTACAAGCAGTTGAATTGGGATCAGGGCAGAGGCAGCAACAGATTGGCAAGGACATCTCACTGCCTCTTAACTCACCAGAGCTGTGTGAGCTCCATGGACTTTATGAGATCCACTCTGCACTAAATCGTAGCAGTCAGACTCTGCAGGCCATGATCTGGGTAAAAATTAGCACCCCTCTCCACGCAGGGTTGAGCTGGAGATGTGTGCCAGGATCAGCCTCCTTCCTCCTGCTCGGAGGGTGCTGACCTTGCCTCCCTGCTGCAGGTCACTAAAATCCGTGCTGCAGCTCCGTGCCCCTGCCTAAGCCCTGAAGTGTTGCATCTTCCCCTCATCTCCTCATGCCACAACCCCCTCCCTAACCTCACAGACCTGCCACTTCCCAGGGGGACCCCTCACCATCCAGGGCCACCACTGCCCATGACCTCTGGCTGCGTTTCCACTGCCTGAGCTTCCTTAGGAGCTGAAGGTGCAAATATCTTGGTTGTCTTTTTTAAAATTTTTTTTTAACAGCTTGGATTTTCTTCCCCTCCCTTCTGTATTATAATTGTTGATTTTAAAACTGCCACAACTTCTGTGAAACATTTTGGTTTCTAGAATGCATGGCTGTATGGGCTTTTCATATAATTATTTTTTTAAATTGGAAAAATTTCTAAGGATGACAAAGTAATTTTCTTCTGCAAATAAATTAAAAATTCTGTGATATATCTGGTGCAAAAAAGTATACTCTGACATGGAAGTTCATGCACAAATAATTTTTGGGCAACTGGTGATTCATAAGAAGTAACGATTTTAATCAAAATAAACCTGAAATGAAATTTTATGTTCTATCAACATTTCTAGCAGTTAGGGATTGATATGTTGTGCAGGACAATAAAATGGTCCTGAAAATACTACAAGAGCATTCTCAAGACACGAATTTATTATTATTTTAATTAATTTTCAGTTTAATAACCGCAGAACCTCACTGAGGGAGAAGAACCTGTCGCCACCACACTCTAGATATGGGTGACTGCCATGGTTGTCTGAGGAGTCATGTTAGAGAGGTACTGACTTCTTCTCGTGTCAGCAGTCAGGGGGGAGCGGGCAGCACCTTGGTCACAGCAGCTGCAGTGACAAATCTCATCCCTGCTGGAGCTCCTGGGTCCCCACACTCTGGGGATGCTCAGCAATCGCCTGCTAGTTCCTGCCCATGGCAGAGATAGAGTTTCTTCTGCCTCTGTCCCTGAAACCTGGGGTGTTGTATCAGCTGCAACAATGCAGAGGCAGCTGGAGTGAGCTTGGTGGCAGCTTGACAGACAAATCTGTGTCCTCAACAGCGTTGGCACAGAGGCTGTCTGCTCTCAGCTCCACTGCTGGCTTCAAGTGTTAACCAACTTCAGCTCAACCAACTCCCTTCATGATCTTAACATCCTACTGCTGACATCCCTCTGATATCAGCCTTAGAGACATCCTTATCTACGGGAGACTGACAGTTTTGAAATAGCAATAAATAAATCAGCTTTTGCTGTCATCTGTTTATCTCAACTAGGCCAGCGTGGAGTTGCTAGAAGAGAAACCTGAAACCGGAATATGCATGTACCAAAATTACCTGTTATTCCCTGTTCTGCTCCAGAAAAGTGTCTTCTGGAATTTAGTGTCTAGAAAAAGTTGTGAATGTAATTGGTTTTTCTAGTTTGGCTAGTGAATTGAGAAAGGAAAGAAATATTCAGCTTGGGTCAGTGTTGTTTGTTTGAGGTTTTTTTTTTTTTTTTGGTTCTTTTAACTGGCTGTCAGTTTTTTCCCAGATACATTAAGGAATTCATCAATTCATCTAGTGGTTTCCAAGTAGAAAGTCACCCCTGTGCACTAATTTAAAAGTCTTTGACTCATCTGCATACATAGATAGTCTCCCTCTCAAATTTGATATCCTGTTTTATTGCTGTTTGTTCCTTTTGCTTCTGACTTACTCTTTCCTTCAATTCTCAAAAATGAAAATGTCCTGCAGCATTCTCTCTTCCCTGAATTAAAGTCAATAACCACTTTTTCTGACACCAAAGATCAAATTTTCAATCAGATTATTTAATTCAGGTTGCCTCCTATGACCTCCCCAGCTTTTCCTCACTATTTATTGATCACTATTTAATTCTGGTTTTCTTCCCTGCCTCACTAAGAGATTTCAGTGAGCCAGCCTTAATTCAGTGTTTCTACACAAAATATCACCGTGCTTGTGGTGTTTCTTGGGGAACTTGGTCAGCTGACACAGAATTTCAGCCTGAACACATTTTCTTTCTTTACAAGGTTGCTAATAGTTGTGAAACTGCCTGTAGAGTTTGCTCTAGAAGACTGATATCACTAACTAAATCAATGTCATATTGAAATTCACAAATATTCTGTCTTTAAGACAGAGATTAAAATTAGGCAGCTGTCTGAAATTCAGTTCTTGCATGTGTGCGTTTTTGGTTCTCTGAGCAGTGTATCTAGTACTTGCAAAGGCATATCCAGTTTCTAGCATGGTGAAAAATTATTTTTGTTGCATAAATCTTTTGACAAAGCCGAGAAGAAAGACAGATGCTGAGAAAGACTTCTCTGAATTATCTGTAGGACAGAAAATTATAAAATTTTTCTATGGCAGTATGAGAACCTTACATATCAACTAATGATGTGTGACTAAATCAGAAGCCCCCTGTCCTTAGTAAGTGTTTCTTTCTGTCTTAATGTACTATTCAACTAGATTCATGCCAATTTCTCAGCTTAATAACTTCCCAGACAGTAGGTTAATATACTGCTTTTGTTGGTGAGCCATACTATTACAGACTAATTTTTAAAATAACCGTTTGTCAGGCTGATCAAACAGGACCAATTTTGGACACTTACATTTTCAATCTTCAGTGGTTCCTATTCTGTGATTGTAAAACTAGGCTCCAAATAAGGGAGAGCTTCCTGTAGATGGCAATGTTACACCAGGATAAAAATGAGGGGAAATCCTACATTTCAATAGCTTCACTCTATTAATCAGTGAGAAAAGGCATTAATGGCAATTCGAGATACAGCTGCTGAAACTGCTGCAGAGGTAAATATCTATAAACACATCATTAGCAGTAAAAGGATTGAATCACTGTTGTTTGCTCTTATAGGGTCTTATTGATGAATCGTACTTGCTAGGGGCTTTTTACACCAATTTTATACCTGGTTCAAAACCAGCTAATATGCCCAAATTCTTACCTGGTTTAAACAGATGTCCTCCATTTGGTGGCCTTATCATCATCATCACCATCATCATCATCATCTAGGAGAGCTGCTATTGTTCCAGTTAAAAGCCTGGCAATCTGTCCGACCAGTTCTGAATCTCTCCTGACAACAGTAAAATGTATGTCAGCTTTTGCCTGCTTTGTGGGTACCTTTTAATCAATATGTTTGCTTTTCCTAAATGTTTTGTTGTTAGCATATATTTTCATTAATCCCTTAGTATACAAGTTTCATTCCCATCCAGTGCTTAATATCTCTACATAAATATCTGAATTTTCATAGCTCCAGGTAGACTATTCAAAAATTGAAAGTTGCACATATATTTAAGAAGCTTTGTTTTAAGCACTTCCCTCTCACTTTTTTGAAGATCCTATGTGGTTTGGGAAAATATTTAGCTTAGTAAGTATTTAGTTTAGTAAAAAGTGAGTTGGGAATCCAGCCTATGTGTGCTATGTGTGTTAAAAATCCAGTCACAGAGCCTGCATAGCAAGTATTCAATGCACTATCCAGGACAGGGTGTTTATGAGCAATCATTATGCAGAAATATATGTGAACAAACCATCTGTTCTGCAACTTCAAATAATGAACAAAGTGTCCAAGGAAGTCAGCACAAAGAAATTCTGCAAACTAGGGATGGCCCTAAATAAATAAAGTAAATTATTCACTGTGAAATGCTCATCCAGCTCAACAAACATAGAACTGAAAATAGATTTCTTGAGGCCAGGTCTTAGAAAACTTCATACCACAGAACACCGCAGTTCTGTATTACTACAGTGTAACTTTATTTGCCATCATTAGTAAAACAGCTATGGAAGTGAGTGTTTTATTTGGAGGCCTGACTAACTCCCTGCAAGTTCATGTAGCTGGAAGTGATTGTTTAATTTACTGGGTGTCAAATGACTGTTCATTTACAGATGGTTGTGCACAAAAATTTATAATTATTCATTTTGACTCTGAATTGATGTTTTTCTCTGAAAAAGTAGCCCACAGAATATATACACTGTGGTGAAACCTATACTTCAGCTGGGAATCCATTTTGTCTGAAGTGACCTTTTGTGAGGATCCCATGGGTCTTCACTGCAATTTTGTTTGACCTTTTGTTAAAAACCAAGCTCTTCAACAACTGATATTTGGCAGAGTGATTACTTGAGCAGAGGTTCATTGGAAAAGTCTTCCAAAGGCAGCGACAGGAGCAGAACAGTGAATAACCAGCAGTAGGACACAAAGCTGCTCTACATTGTGATGCAACACACATAGTGTACATTAATTAGGATTTCCTTAACAGACCAAAATAATGCTTGTAGTCAGGAAAGTGGATGGTTTGGAGAATCTCACACTCCTGATTACCCCAGTTAATCTGCAGTGAGACCTTAAAAAGTCTTCATGAAACAGTGGGGTACACAATATATGTGAAACAGCTCAGGTTTGGTAAGGCTTGTTTTGACACTTATATTTTATATCTTCTTTTTATTTTAACCCTTCTAATGGTTAAAAATTAAATGCGTCTAAGACATCAGGCCAAACTTGTGTTTATGTGACTACAAATCACATGCCTGACACAATCACACTTTTGTTTTGGCACTGTGCATTTATTACAATGTGGACCAAACATACAGGGTTTTCTTCCATTTCATTTCTTCCATTTCTTCCAGGTTCCAGACCAATTCTCCTATAATAGTGTCAAGTTTTAATTTTTAAAAAAAATATCTCTAGTATATAAATGAATTTGCATGAACAGCAACATGAAGAGAATCAGTTCCTTCCTTTGTTTTTGTCTGAATGCTTCCTTGTGTTCATGAGAATATGCTGGAATAGCACTGGAAATATGGGATAACTAGGAAGTTGTATTTCTGCTCAGCATAATTCGAGCTGCTTTCTCGTTCTTGACTGTATTCTGTATTTTCCTTACCTGCAGTGGACTGACTGGTTAAGATATGAAGCTCCCTACAAAACCCCATTTTTTTCTAAAACTCTTTGCCAGCTATGGTCTGGCTGTGGGCAGGAGCTGCAGGCAGAACCCACCACATGATGTGTGGAAGTTGAACACATCTAGTGGGAATAGGGAGTATTTTCTGGAAAAAAGGGCTTGCTTGCTTTTATTTATGCTCAAGTAACCTTGAGGTGACATTCTGATGAAACAGTAAAAAATTGAGCTTTTTGCAAAATTATTATTCCATTTTTTCTGTGTACTTAAACCTTGAAATTTCTGATGGCTGTCATAACACTAGTGAGTCATTACATAAATTCATTTTGGCCTAATCAGCAAATGCGTGTCCTCCCCTCAGCATTAGGGGCTGGGTTAGAATTGAGCTCCCAGGACCAGCACAGCAATGGTCTCCAGAGCTGCCTCACTCCACCAAGCACTCCTTTGGACCACTCTAATACCTTTAGTACCAATGATGTACAAAGATATGAAGGAAATTAGAAGCTAACTGGTCATAAGGTTAGATTTTATGTGTTTATAATATGTCTCAAGGCTAGTTTAAATAAGAGGAAGGATTTCCTTTGTCATCAGTGAGTTTTAGCTTGGAAATTACTATGAAACCAGGTAAAGATGAGAAATCCATAACTAACAGCCTCTTGATCTTCTGTCTGAAATTTGAAATCAGTCTCCTTATTTCTTTCTAGAATAATGTGATTCATTTATCTCTTGGAGCTGAGCCACTAGTTCAGGGAACAAGCAATGCGTTTAGCTTTCTGTTTATGGATGGTCCTTTGAGATCAGATAATGCTTTCACACAGCTTATCACTTGGGTTTTTTGAGTGTGGTTTTATTTTCTCCCCCATTTATTTCTCTCTTTTTCCAGTGAATGGCTTGTTGTGATTATTTGGTAGTCAATATTTAACATGCAAGTCTTGTGGGTTCATTGTGATAAGTCACACAATGCTGCAACTGTCTCTGTGTTGAATAAACAGCACAGGAGAAGAGTCGGAGGCTGTTCCTGGGACTGTGACAATCTCAAGGAGAAACAGCAGCTTAGAAAAGAGAAAGGGATAGATAGAAAATGTTAAAACTATTGTCTTGGCTTCACCAGACAGGCCTTTTCTTTAACATAATTCCTTGAAAACGTCCTACTGTGAAGTTCACTGGGAGAGTGCAGAGCTCATCTCTCATATTCACTGGCACATTCTGTGTGGGAATTGCTTTGGAAGATCCTCGTGGAGGTACAGCAGCCAGGTAGAGACCTAGATCCTTTCTGGTGTGAGTTTTTAGGAATAATGGGCCAACAACCCTTTCCTGAAGCTGCCTGTGCATGTGCTTGGTGTGTCCAAGCACCCCTGAAGAAAAAGGGAAGCTGGGAATGGATGCTGTGTTGTGGTGGTCTCAGCTGTGTGATCTTGTCGAAATAACCCTTAGGAGTGAGGAAGGAATGCATTCAGGTTTTTATGAAGACACCTTTGACACTTAACACAATTTATAGAATTCCTAAATGATTCTGGAAAATCATCTCTTTCCCTGTGCATGAACACTGTTTGGCATTGTGCCAAATGGCAGCCATTGGATTATTTTATGCTTTATGAAGCCAGGATGGCTTGAATGTTGTTAGCATTTTGATGAGAACAATACTGCACCATAAAAATTAAACACAATTTTGTTCCTGATTTGCTAGAAATGATTGAAGGATCCCTGTTCTGAAAACATAAGTGTATTTCTTTCTTCATTCTCATCCTCCCCAGAAATAAAGAAATTACTCTGAATCACTGGAAGTATTTTCAACAATAGGCCAATATGTAGATGTAGTGTTTGTAAAAGCTCCCTGCCAAACCACAGAAACAATTTCAAAACACAGGGTTTTAAGGTGGCTTAAAAGTAGCAAACTGAAAAATAATAAAATCTAAAAATACTCCATTTTATTGTGTGTGTCCTTTGTGACTAGTTGAAAAATACCAAGTCCCTGCTTGTAATCACAGGCAGTATACAAGAGTATTTAAAAAGGAGTGGATGTTGGCATCCAGGTTTAATTACAGCTTTGCTTAAGAAAAACCTCTATCCTAATTGCAGTGTCATTGTTGGGCTGTGGGAAGATTTCCACTGTTGTACAACAGCTACACCCATGAAGTCCAGGATACTTTTTCACCCCCCTTCAGGGCTGTTAAGTGTGTAATACAGGGAAAATAGGTAATAGGCAATGTCTTCAGTAAATCATCTACTCATTTCCAATCTTCTTGAATTACCATTTCTTTTCAAACACAGCAGCACCCTACAGGGACAGACTTCTTTACAAGAATACTAAATAGAACTAAGAAAAAAGAAGTAATATTTTGAGACACACTGCCAGGCTACCTACAATGTAATGTGATTTCTGACACTAGAAGACAGGAATTATAATGATGGCAGATTTAAATTTGTATTAATAAACAGTGATCATGGTAAACAAGTTTTTTTTTTTTTTTTTTTTTAATGGGGCAAAAAAAGGATTCTTCTAAGCCAGCTCTCTGGGTTTACATCGTATGTAAAAGGACAGTGGAAAACGTATTATTATTATTAATAATGATAATACTAATGATAATAATAATAATAATAATAATAATATAGAAAAATCCACTTTTATTGTGTGATACAGTTGACTGAATACTCATCATATCAAACACATTCATCTGGCCTGATGTTAAGCATTAGTGTTGTGTAAGAGAAGTATGATTTTTTTCTTAAAAGAAAACATGAGTTTTCTTGTACTACCATAAAAATCCCTATTCCATAAGCTTTTAACTGCTAGTGGTCCTTGTATGTCTCACTGCTCTGTGATTTGGATGCATCTTCTTCCCTTTGTCTATTCAGATCATAATGTCCCTAAGGGCTTATTTTTGCCTTCCATGTGTAAACAAAACCCAAACATTCCTCTCCTCCACTTATCACAGTACAGAAATATAAATAATAATGGTCCTCTTCTTTAGAATATACCTCAGATAAACAACACTGTGACAAAATTTCTCTTCCTACTCGGTCTCATAGGTTTAGGACACAAAGGCTGCCCTTTTGCAAATTTGAGCCTAGGTCTGAGACAGGAGGGCATAGGCAGCTCTATATTAGTATGTGCATGCATGTATCTACAAATACGTATTTATGGATAAGGTTATAAATATATATAATTTTGGAAATGACAAGGGAACAACAACATCAGAAATGTCATCTCTACAGTGCATGGGATTAACACTTCTTGGGTGACCTTGGCTTAATTCATGTTTTGTCTTTTGAATGCCTAATTTCAGTCAGCTTTGACTGACTTTCTCTGTCCCAATCTAAGCTGCCTGTTTATTAAAGAATATGCTTAGTTTCATTTTTAGATTTAGGTTTTTTTGTCTTTTCAAAGGGACGGGGTTAGAGAATTCAAAGGCTGTTACCGTTGATTATGGTCTCTAAAGGACATGCATGTATGTGTCAGATTAATTTTAGAAAATTTTGTTAAATCATATATTTTAGGGCTGAATCTCATTTCTTGGCTTTCTTCTTATACTTTTGAACACACAGAGTTTCTTTTGAACATTTGGCTTTTTGATCAAGTTTTTAGTTCTGTGTAAGTTCTCCGTTTTACCTAAACCTTTCAAAAGTCATTTCTGTCCAAATCCACACTTTCATTGTCAACTAATTGAATTTTCAGGAAAAGATTACAGTCATTTGAGATCTACAGATCTGAAGAGCCACAGATGGTTCAACTTCTGTATGTGTGGTAGGCTTGATGTGAAGCATTTGATGGTTTCGCTGCTTCTCTGATCTGAATTTCTGCCTGCTAGTATACCACTAGGCCTTTTCAGTAAAAGAAAAAAGCTAATTAATTGTTTGTGTTGACATGAAAATTTCAATAATACTCCTGGATTGGTTTGACTTACTACAGCATGGACTAGAGAACTTAAGAGTACCAAGCCATTCAGTGCATGCACACAAGGAGATTTGGGTAACTCTCAAGCAGTTTCTGTGGATCTGAGCCTTCACAGACAAAAACAGTGTATGCTTTAAGAAGGATATTCAAGAAATTAGAATAGCTCCTATATTAAAGGCGAGTTTAGTCTCAAATAATAAGACAAAAGTGTTTAACATTCTCCCAGTAATGCAGGAGAAGTTCTGATTGTGGGCAGAGCCCACTCTGTGGGAGGCTGCTGAGGGTACAGAATCACTTCTCACATGCTCCAGCCTCTTTCGTTCTGAACAAGTTGTATGAATATTTAATATGCTCTAGACTCAAGGTCATAAATGGTTTGCAACAAATTATTCATGCAACAAACTCAGACTCTTCTGCTTCCTGAATCTCTGTGAAGGAAGGGTGGCCAGAAATGAAAATTTCCATTTTTCATGTAGAAATCCACTGAAACTTTTACACTTTTTTGGGTTCTTTTTAAATATTGGTGTCACAGTGCCCTCACTGGGCAAGGTGGGCCAATTAGAAATCTGTTGCCAAAACTCCCTAAATTTACTTACTGAATTTGACACAGTTGACAGTATCATTAACAGCAGACAACTTGATTTCAGCAGTTTACTGGAAGTAGTTTTTGTGGTTTGCTTGTCATATGTGACATTTAATAATATACAGAATCACTTGGCACTCTTAATAATAATATTGCAATACATTTTTGTAATGGCTGTTGCTAAAATATGTGCATTGGCAACCCTCACTGCTACCTACTCTATTCTCATCTCCCTGAAATAAAGTGTTTTATTTATTTGCAACACCTGGAGAGCTGTGAGAAAGATATTGTAAGAGTCCATCTGGACAAGTGAGCCCTGGTAACATAAATAACAGTGCTCAAAGGCCATATGCACAAAGTAAAAGTGGAGGAGCTTTTGGGTGTCTGGTCATATATATTCTAAAGTTGCCTGTCTTGAAACAATAATGTTACCAGGTTGGTTATAAATGGTATGTGGTTCAGAAATGCAGTTCTGGAATTTTTTCTTTTGTTGTTTCACTCCAACATTTTTTCCACTTTACTTTGAGATGCTTTGGATCTGCTATTATCAAAAGATAAACAATGACTCTTAAATTTTCTTTGATGACTTTTGTCTTTAGTTGCTTTAGTTGGAAATTTGCCTACACTGTAAACATTCAGAGAACATCTTGTGGGTCTCTTGATCCTCGTGTAAGGTCAGATCCATGCTGGTGGGCTGAATGGCAGCTGCCTTCTATGGGGTTTGGAAAGTGTATTCCTCTGCCTCTCTTCCTTGGCTTCTCATTCCTCAAGGTCCCCTCATTTCCTACTTCTCTGTCAGCAGACACAACTGTGGTGTTTGCTCCTCAGCTCAATGATTTTTTTTTTTTTCCCTGAGAATTCTGGTTTGAATTCAAATTAACTAGTTTGGGTTTATCCCCTAAGTCCATATGGTTCCATCATCCATTTTTTATTACATTTTTTGCCTGAATTCTAGGATTTTTGCTGGGATTTGAGGGTGCTCTCTGGGTAATACTGGCAAATCTTTCTAATTAAGTATTTGTTTATTTCAATCCATTTCAACTCCTGTCTTTTCCTGTTTTCCAGCTGGCAAACTTTCTAAATCCTGGGTGAATACTCAAGGCAGGCAGGATAATTGTGTTTACGTGACTTTTCAAACACGGAACAATCTCAGAAATTACATTGTTAAGCTCCCCGCTCCCGTGTAGAAATCTGCACTTCCATAAAGGTCTGTGAGGAGAAATCAGCAAAAGAAATGGAGGGTACTTCAAAACAGTCAGAGCTTTAACAATATTTAAGTCCAAATAGCAACAGCAGCAATTATCCATATACCCAGCACAGCACTTGAAAGCATGGTAACCTTGGGAATTATAAACTCTGGAAGAATGAAATTGGCAAAGAAACATGCTGTCAGAAGGAAAGAAGACTCTTTGAATGCTTAAAAAAAATTTAAAAATCCTATCTGAACCTTGAGATATTCTTAAGTTTCTGCTTTTAACTACAGCTGTATCTTTTGCTACACAGAGGAGAGGGTATTTTCTTTTTCCTCTGGAAGAAAAAAATGCTTTAAAAACATCTCCCACATGAGCTTTTTAATTTTATAATCTGCCTAAGAATATCTTGCTTCCTGCTGTAATTTTTCAGCTGATTAGAAGCTAAGCTATGTGTTCTTACCAGCATCCAGGATTTGTATTAATGGAAATAGCAGCAGATCCTCTTGTAATGAAGGAACATGAAGGTGCAGAAATATTTTTGGGATCTTTTAACTGCTTTAAGAGCTAGATAGATAAAAGTGGCAGCAAACTTCAGCCACCACAAAACTCCCACAGCCCATAAAACATCACATCAACTCACCGAGTTTCTTTAACTATGTAACATCCCAAATTTCTGTGCCAGAAGTAACCTTGTCTTCATATTTCCATCCCCCAGATGCTTTCATCTCCAGTTCTCCATTCTTGTTACTGCTCGACAGGATGTTGAATGTAGATCTGCTGCTTTGGGTGTGTTTAAATAAGAATGTGCCTACACTTCTCTTTGAGAATATTTCAGACTTCCTGAAGAAACTCTAAGTTCATTTTTCTTTTGTGTGCTTTTCTCTCTCACTGCTCATTTTGCAGTTGGCCATTCTTTGGTGTACATTGTGTCAAGGTTGTTGTGCTTCTTTCAATCCCTTCAGCACCCGCATCTTAACAAATAATGGTGCTAGGAATCCAAAGCAGCTTGGTTTCTTACACTGTGTTTCAGGTCTTTTGAGCCAAATGTCTGCTGAAAGCTGAGAAGTTCTTTTAGGAGCTGTATTCATGAAGGATTTTGTGTATTACCTGGAGAGTAATTCTTCCTCTTGTTCTACTTTGTGTATCAACCAGGGTCCCATCTCCCTGTCTTTTACTCAACAGCACACCCAAAATCTGAGGTCATTGTTGAACATTCAAACAGGTCATCACTAAAAAAGTAGATAAATGATTTGTGAAATGTGTCACTTGCAAGAACCTATTTTAAGATTTGCTAAATTTAACGAAAAATTTAGATGGTAATTTTGGTTAGTGTGGGGGCCTTTTTTTGCATTACTAACTGCTTGGTTAGATTTCTAAGAGGTTTAACAGAAAAATCCTTTTTTACTACCTCAGTGTTTGATGCCGTTAAAGGGGTAAGGTTCTATGGTTCATGTGCTGTGCTGACTGCATACATTTGCACTCAGCAAATTGGCACAGATTCCTGTACATTTTTTTATTTCCCCTCTCCCTGTCCCAATTGAGTGAGCTCTGCAGTCACTACATTTGCAGGTATATCAAGACCAATAGAATGTGAATACTGTATTGCTAAGAGCATTCAGTGTGTAATCACATTGCCTTGGCATGGCACTCTCAGCCATGGCAGTGCTGATTTCTGTGCCAGCTAGCAACCTAAATATTTGCTCTGCTTTTCTGAAGGGTTTTGCTGTTCAGAGTGAGTTTGT
>VWZN01009788.1:515566-539712 GCA_013396955.1 Regulus satrapa | reverse complement strand
TTTTTTTTTTTTTTTTTCTTTCTTTCCCTTGCAGCTATACTGCTCTCAGCTACTCAGCTGAAGGCTGAGGCAGGTACAGCTAGCCAGG
Source organism: Regulus satrapa (assembly GCA_013396955.1). NCBI lineage: Eukaryota > Metazoa > Chordata > Aves > Passeriformes > Regulidae > Regulus > Regulus satrapa. The sequence goes on along the minus strand of VWZN01009788.1, from coordinate 539,624 downwards.
CTTTGGTCTCAGCAGAGATTGCAGTGTGAGCAAGACAGAACTTCAACTTACAAAATGATGCCTGTGAAACTGCAGTTGTGTGATTTGACCACCAACAGGATTAAGTCCAAAACCGGTTCCTTCCTTAACTCACTGAAGTCCAAATGCAGCAACATCTAAACACTCACATTGATTAGAAGAAGAGGTTGTTGAAAAATTATCATTGTCCTTTGGGAGCCTTTTCCACTTGTTTTCTAATACTCCCCATAAAAGTTCTTTTTGGTGGTCCTAGACCAATGATAACAAACAAGATGACATTTATCATCCTGATTTCTCCTTGAGTCTACACCTGTTTGTTTCTTCACTGCAATCCCTTAGAACTCCCACCTTGCTCTGCTGCTTTCTGTAAAACCAGGGGAAATGCCAGTGAGTGCCCAGCCTCAGAGCACACTGTGGCAGGGTGTTTGACATCAACAAAGCAGGGAAATCAGCAGAGATTTTTTTCACATTTGTGAACATGTTCACACGTTCAACAAGTTCACATTTGTGAACCTTCTGCCAAAAAGAGAAGGAGGAGAGGATGAGATATTGAAAAAATACAGATCTTCACTCATTTTGTTAGCTTCTGGGTATGTCTGAAGTAATCAGAAGGAAATGAAATTTCAAGTTGGCAGTTTTGCCTTTAAAATGCTCTGTGCATTAGTGCTGAATGTGAATAGCATTATCTTTTTTTTCCTTTTCTTTTTTTCTTTTAAAAGAGAAATATCTATTAATAGATCTCTGTAACAACAATTGCTTACCAGTTTATACTTATGGCTTATCACAAAACTATTCAGAAGGACTTGTGGTAAAAACTGTGAAGTTTATATAATTGCAACCAAAGGCAAAGCTTTGCTTCAGGGTCTGCTGCACTATCAAACTCTGCAAGAGCTGAAAATAATGATGTAATTCCAATGACTTCTTCTAAGGGGACGTGGGAGCTTATTTGACCCAACAAGGCACTCGCTTTGGCAAGCAGAATACCTTTGATTCAGAGCTCTCTCCCTGATTAAAACAGGGCTCTCAATGGTCTATATTGTAATTATCTTTTGATCTTAGTCATGTATTTTCAGCGGGATGTGATAATTACATTAAAATTAAATATTTTACCTCCTTTTTTTTTAGATGTGTGTGTTATCTGCAGTTATATTTGTGCAAGTGTTTCAGTGTAATATCATGGAAGATTGCCACAGTGACAGAACTGCAAACATCCCATATTATTACCTTGTGCCATGGGATTTCAAGTAAACTAGAACTCTTCACAGTCTAGGAGAGCTGCCAGTCCCCCTGAAATTACCATTTTAATTGAATTGATCATAAACACTTTGCTCTGGCTGTAATATTAGACTGAGATTAAATCTATTTAGCCATAGTTTGGGGAAAGGGTGAGCTTTCAGCCAGTTATTTTTTTGTTATAATTGAAAGATTACTAATTTTTCTAACTGGAGCTTGATGCAAGCAAATGTGATGTCAAATTGTGATATTAGAAATATTACTTTTACTCAAATATGTAGGTGTAGTCAGTAAATATATATTTATCTATATGTCTCACTTTTATAACTGTTATCTTATCCTGAAATTATTATAATTTATTTTAAATCTACCAATTTTGAATTTTTATTAGGAATCTTGAGGAAAATACCAGTGTCTGATGCACCCACGCCCAAAATAAACTTATTTCTAAAGGAATAAAGTGCCATGCCTTAAAATAGCAAGTGTCTTCCGGCCTCAGAATTTCCAGAGCAAATTCTTTGGTTTTTTTCCCTCTGAATTCTTTTGTCTTAAAATTGCCAGCAGCCCAAACATTCTGTTAGGTCTTTTTGTCCTGCAGGCGAGCCCCTCTCCTTTCGCTGTGCTTTTTCTGCCTGTGGTCTCTGTCAGCTCCAGCACACTGGAGAGCCCAAGCTGTTCCCTTCAATCCAATTCACCCCAGACCGTTGCAGCCGTGTTTGGTGTCACACTTGCAACTTTCTATTCCTTTGTTATTTAAATGAGCATCTTGATTCCATCATCTCCCTCATACTGGTTCTCTCAGATAATTGATCATTATAACAACTTGCTTTCAAATTGTTTCCCTTTTGAGGTTGACCTATTGCAGAAAGGTAAAAGATTTCTGTACTTTTTACCTGCCATTTTAATAAATTTAGTCTAATAGCCTTTTTCCTGGGTACAAAGACAGCCAAAACTGAATTGCAGAATGTGATTCTAATATCTCTTTTCATCATCCTTCTATGTACAAATATACCAGAAGCTTAAGCAATTGTAAATAAGGAAAAAAAAATAATGCTTTGCTACCTTAACAGCTTCCTGAGGTGGGTTGATTTTGCAGGTATGCCTGCAAACAGAAGATGCAGTGATTTGATGGTTCCAGACTAGTTTTGTCATTGCCTCTTTAAATGGCAATCTTGTACCATGTGCCTTTTCTTCTCAGGTGGAAAGATTTGTGATAGAAAATACAGCTCTTGAAAGATTTCTAGTATTGACAGAGGTGTTTGAGAGAAATAAAGCATGCAGAAATTATCTGGGTTCTTCAAATTCAAGTACTGTGCTCCCCTTTCTAAATTCCTTTCTTTTGTTTGAAATATGATGCAAGTCAGCAATTCTTCATTGGCATTGAAGTTCAGACCGTAACTTGGACTTTGTAGGCATCATAATTGTGATTGATTTTGTGCTGCAGCCGGCTCTCTACTCAGACTGGAATTCGGACACACGAAGAGTAAATACAACTCTCTTTACTCAACCGAGTGCAGAGATCTGGGAAGGAGAGGGGAGTATCAGAAACGCTGATCTTGTTACTCCTCAGTATTTCTTCTCCTCTTCTGTATTACCAGCAAGAGATTTCAGGACTGTGTGGTGACTTTATGGATGCGTGTGAGGGAAATGTTGCTCCTGGGAAACAATCCTTCTGGGTTCACAGCTGTCAAAATGGATTGCCATCAAGGCCTCAAAAAGTAATAACGTCTGAAATGAGCAGATTGGAGCAGAGAGGGTTAAGTGTAGCTTCCAAAAAGTTATACAATATCTAGAAAAAAATATTGGGTGAGCTCTCTCTGATTGCTAATTGCATACAGTATTAAGACATCATTTTCCTTCCTTTCTCATTTGCTCTGTGCTTCAAGGTAAAAGATGTAACGCAGGATTATGACAAATTCTCCTCTGGGATCTATGTAGTGGGGTTTGGCTTTGATCTTCCTTTTCTCCTGCCCTTGGAGACCAAATGCATTTTTGCAAATGGCAAATGCACAGAACTGTGGGGCTCAGAACTGCTGTGCTGATCAGAGATAATTTCCCTGAAAGGTCTGTGCTCTGCATTATTGAAACATTAAAAAGTGCAGTACAAGTTGTTTGTGCTTGAATTGGATGTGGCTTTGTGTCCTGCCCTGGAAGCTGTGGTCTGGCATGGGATGAAGAGTCAGATGGCTCCAAGTTTGGGTGTGATCTGTGCTGAGCCATTAGACAGACTTTTTTCTTTTTCCTTTTTATTTTGTATCTGCTGCCGTGAACTGGTGGTTAATTTGGGAGTTGCCTGTAATTTTTGTGAGCTGTTCTCTCCTGATGACAGTTACAATATATGCTAAGGGATTAAGGCTATAGTGGGAATATATTTCAAATAGATTTATATTAGAGAAGCCAATCCTGTCAATCAACTAGTTGATAGCTAAAACTGGATATTGAAGACCTCAGCTTACAGATATGGGGTCTCCCTAAAGCTTAGTCTGTATTAGGCTGTGCTGGGTCAACAGCACAAAATAGCAGCACTGTGTGCAGTGGAGATAAAATGGAAATAGTGCTCTTCTGCAGTACCATCAGTTTACTGCCACTGCTGTGTGCTGGCTGTCTCGGAGCTGCTAAATTTAGAATATTTTTTGCAAGGGTATCAGCCTTGCACCCTTAGAGAGCTCTGCCATTGTGGAAGGGCTTGGCAGGATAGTACTGAGTGAAATACAGAAATAGGAGGTAACTGGAGACGGGCATTGTCCACGTGTGGTCATCAACAATGTAGGGCTTCTTGTACCACAAAGTGACCAGAAGTTGTACTCACTGTTTATCTTAAAGGCTTCTTGCACAATTGATTGAATAAGGGTGTATTTGGGAAAGACACGTCTTTACTTTCAGCTGAAAACTTGTTCTGTGGGATTTTCTTCATTTCCCTGAGCCAGTGTACTTCCTTTTTTTTTTTTTTTTTCCTAGGGTAAGGGAAGGAAAAGATGACCTGAAGTTTTAATTAGACTTTCATTAAATGCATTATATCTAAGCAAGGAGACCTTGTATTCACTGAAACTTGTGGGTGCTATCATGATGGAAGTATAGCATAATTTGTAATAGCCAACAAATGAATGGTACTTTGAGATTTTTCAGGTTACTTCTGAAGAAGGCCTCATAATTGAACAGGCTTTTTTGTAGAGAAAGAAACTACTGATGCTTCTGGTTGATTTCTTTTTCATTTTCCATCTTTCTCTCTCCTCAACTTACTTACTTTTTGCCCTTCTGTTGCCTTCATTTGGAGGCTTGGAGTGGTAGTGTGTTTTTCCAAGAGGAATGGCTCTTAAAATCATGAATGTCACCTTTCCATACACTTCAGATAGGCCCTCAAATGTAAACATTTTCTCTTATGAGAGTGGAAACAGCAAGTTGTTTAAAGCCTGTATTTTGCCTAAAAAAAGGACATGAACACATGAATTATTCTGCCTTCCCTCCCAAACCCCCAATATCAATATATTAAAAAATTTCATAGGCCAAACATGTTCATAGGGATACATTTGCTTTTCAATGCACATGCCACTTCCTGATCCAATTATTACTGCATTTTTCAGAGGGAAAATTAATTAGCAGTCTGTCACTGTCCTTCTGACTCCTGGAGTTCCTGTAATGACTCGATTTTTATAGAACTGAGTTTATTACATGCAATAGACAAGTCTGGACAAAACAACTTACTTGGTGCAGCTGCTGAAATCTTAGTGCTATTATGAGCATCCTCACTGTGACTGCACAGCTGACAGATTTTAGGACTTAGAACAAGATGCAGAATTCAGGTTTTACCTTATTATGTTGAGAAAGGTCTTATATTTTTCACCCACCTCTAGCAATTATCATGCTACCAAAAAGCATGATGGACATACTTCTAGTTAAGGAAAAATTTGGAATGAGAAGTCCATACCTGAAAGACAGGTAGTGTTAAAATTTAATTTTCAGATCTGACAGCTTAGATCTGCAGGGGAGTGTTCAGCTCTTTGTGTGTTAAGAGGAGTACCACAAGGATTTTTTTCCTTTGTAGTTACACAATAACCTCATGTATGGGTTTAGCAGTGCTTTCTCTAGCTAAATATTGGGGATTCTTCTCATCTCCTTTTCAGTATGTATCTGTGAGAATGTTCTTGGAGGAAAACGGACATATAAAAGAAAGGCTCATAAATCAGGCCTTGCTCTGCTAAATTAATAGCTGGCTTGTCACTTCTGTGTACAGCTGAGTGGCTTGTAAGTTCCCATGTGAGAACCATCCTAAGAATGAGGGTTCATTGACAACAAATTATTCCTGGGTGAAAAACAACTGCACCTGCATTAAACAAGAAATCTGTTTCATGGGAGTCAGTGAACAAACTATGTAAACTAACCAAGAATTCAGAGAAGTGATAGACAAGTAAAATCCCGTTTACTAACCAATAGGGTAATTGGCACGAAAACTATTGACCAATTGGAGTTATACACGAGGTCTGTAAAAACTGTACAAGAATAAGTTGTGTGAATAAAGTCTCGTCATTTCCTTGATTCATATTGAACCAAGAGCATCCAGTTCTTATCTTCTCATGTATCGGTATCTGATATTTTCCCTGAGGTCAAAAAAAAAGTACAATTTGCCCAGTACTTCTATTTTCCAGTCTATTTGCTGCCTCTCAAACAAAGCTAAAAGTTCCACATCTGCAGTTGTCTACCCTCTTCCAGCCCTCTTGACCTTTGAAGATGTTCATACCTCTCCAAAATAGGATGTTTCCCAGGACATGAGGACTTTTGGAAGGCCCATGACATGTGAGCCATCGATAGCACTTGTCTTACCCTGCATATTGCAACTGTGGGCACAGAGGTGACAAATTTCACCTGAGGGGGAGCAGTGAGCAAACCTCTGAGCAGGCAAAATTAAGAGCAGAAGACCAAGCCTCAAGCAAGAAGCAAATGTTCTCCCACCTCCCATCACTGGGGATTCCCTGTTCAAATGCCTCGTACCACAGCTTTCTAGGCATCTGATGTCCTCAAACACCTATGGGAATTGAACACCTTTGATGTTCAGATGGGAATGGAGTCCTCTGTAGAAATGATACATAGAGAATAATTTATACAAGCGGTTTTACTTTCATGGTTTTATGACTTTCACCTTGTTTTTCTAGGTATTCAGTCATAATTCAGGGTTTTCTCTTTCCAGATTGTCAATGGTTATTTGCAAACTATTGAAGTTTGGTAAATTGTGTGCAAATATTTCCAAAAGGAAAGACAAAAGTGTGACAGTACGAGAATGATTTTGCCACAAAGGTAAGAACTGTTTCTCACGCATCTATTTGCAACTTCTAGTGCAAAATATCACTTGAAAAACAAGGAATTTCTTAGAAAACTTTGGGGGAAATTACTCTGATTAGTCATTCTAATATCAGATTTAGGTTGCTTTGGGCATTTCAAAGATGTAGAGATGTAGATCCCTTTGTACTGCCTATTAAAAATTGATCCACATTTGTCAAGGTTTCTAATTCAACTTCCTGGATGGGCATTGTGCTTAAAAAGGCCTTTTCCCAAGGAATATTCACTTGGGCTTCTTTGAGGAGTCTGTGTTCTGCTTTTGGCTGTGCTGAGCCCTGACACTGATCCACTGTCCAGGAATTGGACATATTTACTTCAGAGAATTCTTTTTAGTCTCTGGTAGTATAAGGTATGTGCTGAATAAAACAATTGCAAAATGTTTGTAGCCTCATGAAACATCCAGACATATTCAGTGCATGCAAATAAATTTTTAAAAGTGCAATAAAAATAATAACCACCTTAACTTTGGCTAGGTCTTTAGAGCTGTCTAGATACAGTATTTTATAAAGTTCATATGTGAAGTAGTAATTTTATTGTTCCATGTGATAATCCAGGGCAAAAAATGTGTTATTTTTGTCAGTTGCTGGGTGAAAGAAACCAATATACCATAGAAGAAGGATGACAACTGTACATTAGTCCTGCCTTCATTTTATTAATTGTGTTCATCTACAGAAGTTATCTGTGAGTTCATTGCCTGATACAATCAGCAGCATGAATTTAGAATAGTAAAGACAAGTGTGGGTGACAAATTGATTCAATATGGGTATATCTAAGAAAACCCACTCTGTTATGCCTCATTTAATGCAATATGTTGTGTACTTTCTGTTCATCAAGACACAGAGTTCACTTACCTGGCACACAGCATTTCATTTTCACGTCACTTTGGCAGTGCATGGCTGTGTTCCAGCTAAAGCAGGACAGCAGATGGCTGTGGAGGTGTGGGATTACAATTTTCTCTGTGGCAATACTTTGAACTTTTACTGCCCTAGTAGTTTCTCAGCGCTAAATATAGTGACATTCACATGTGATTTAGTCACTTAAAGATAACCATGTGTCTTTTTTTTCTGTGCTGCACTGCATCTCACAGGATCTGTTGCTGCTGCTGACCCAGAAGGGCAGAGGTCTGCCTGCAGACATCCATACTGGCTGTGTGCAGGTGTCTCAGGTGCTCCTAAAAGCACCCTGGACCCCTACCTTCAGACAATTTGGATCCTGTCCTGGGAGCACACACACGTATGCACATGGGATCTGTCAATTACACCCTGGAGACTGAGTCCACACAGTCAATCTTGGAAAGTGCAGATGCAAATATTTCATTATGATTTACTCATGTCTGGAATTTATTAACTATTTCTATTAGAGTTATTAATTGTTAGAAATCACCTTTGTTGCATAAAAATGTAACATTGGTTTCTAGTTTATTGAGACCAGTGTGCTGCTCTTGTGCATGAGATCTTTGCATAGAACAATTCCTGGGGAAGGATAAAGGAAATCTTAAAATCTCTCTTTGCTGCTATCTTAACAAGCTTGTCAGAAACTCCTTGCATCATAAAATCTACTTGTATGTGTCCTGACACTTTTTAGGGGTTCCTTTTGCAGCATCTTGTCCTGAAACTAATTTTCCAGCTCAACTATCTTAAGCTAAATTATTTTTGAGATGATGATAAAATATGGAGAAGGGATATCCTCAAACTCACAGTTAGGAAATGAGGTATCTTTCATGTTTTGTTTCTGTGACACTGTTACAATTCTCTAGGATTCTTTAGGCCCTGCCTGTCAGAGTATTGATGCTATAATAGGTGGCTTGAACTCAAAGGCTTTCCACCATCCTAGCACGGTGGGGCAAATACTACTTTTAATCTTTACAATGCTAACCACTTTTCAATTTTCACATCCTCCTGTGACATTTTTCATTTGTTTTCTCACTGGATGTTTCACTGCAGTGGTGGCAATATTCCTACTAATTACAATTTTTAAAAGATTTAGATAGGCCTGTTTTTCTTTGTGCTCTGATTTCTAATTCTTGCAGAATAATTTCTTTTTTCTGGCTTTCTTTTCTACTGAGGGGCACAGAGGTGGATTACGAGCTCTGTGAGTGTACTCTGATGTGCTGCCATATATATACAACATATATATATGTATGTACATATATACATGTGTAATGTGCTTTGGACAGAAGTCTTTGCAAATTCATTCTTTAATCTTAAAGCAGATATTAATGCATATTTTGCATGTGTTTTTAAGGCATATCTATCAACAGCTTGGCCCTGTCAACCTTGCAGTGGGAAGTAATCCTTCCCCCCTTGTACTATCTCTCTTGTAGAGACAGTGACTGATACAAATATCAACTCCCACTGATGACACTTCCACATGTCCAGTGATGCTAATCCTTAGTGTTTGCTTTTCCATACCTCATGATTTTACTTATCTTGTATTTTATACTTGACAGGAATTTACACTAGCTATAAATACTCCTTAAAAATACTCGTATTTATTATCGTCTTTTACCAGAACATTTGGGTTTGGGATTTTTTTCAGGGAGAACTTGGCTAACTGAACTTTTTGGTTTTGAAATAAAAAATAGCTCACTAGGGTGATCATATGTATGTCATATAAAACTTTTTTGAAAAAACTGGGAAGGCTGACATGAAAAAAAGTAAACTTCCTTGATGCTGACTTGAAGTCATTAGGTAGCAGCTCCTTTTTTTTGGAATGGTGTTAGAGTCAAAGCAAATTATCATAGCTGTGCTGGACAGATAGCAGTAACAGGAACTCTTGTTTACATGTTGGAATCTGGCATCCCACACATCGAGTTATACCTAACCCCCTTCAACACCTGTCAAAAGTAATATTCATCACTCTTCTATAAAGGCCTAAAGTGATTTAATCAGCTGAACTTTCTCTCTGTTTTAGCTGCCTGCTCCTATTTGAGGCAAGGAGAGCCTGGCTGGCTGCACAAAGGCATTCTATGTCTCTGTTTAATAGGTACACAACCTTTCTGTCCACTGCCTCTCTTTTTACATCCCACCGTATTCCTGCTCCCTCCTGGCTCTTGATAAATAAAACAAGCTCAGAGCAGACAAAGCTGATAAGCTGCAGCCTGGCAGAGAGGGATGGAAGCTGTCTTTGGAGTCATGAACTGGGCTTCCATTGATGTGACAGTACTGAAAGCAGTCAGACAGAGGAAGAGATCAAATACTGAGTCCTCTTTCCTCCCAAATGCACAAAACCGAAGTGCTGGCATGTTACCAGGGGTAGAAGACAAGTCAACAATAAAGAGATAAAGTAATAAGGAGAGGAGGGATTGATGGACATTGCAGTAGCTCATCTTACATGTATATTTAATGCTGGTGGAGAGTGTGGGTGGGAACTAATGAATTGCAGGCGTGTGTGTTATGTGCCCAGTAAAAGGAACTGCTTAAATTATGCAGGACATGTCATCCTGTTGCCAAATATTTAACATCATTCCTACACAAAAGAGACAGCTCGGGGGTTCCTTATTTAAACATTAGTAATCAAATCCCTCTCTTATCATAGCAAACTCTCTTTGCATAGTTTGTGCCTGCCACACCTAGAACTCACACACGAATTAATTCACAAAGAGGTGGCCCTGTGTTGGTTGACAAAACTCAGTGCTTCAGTGACAATTTGTACAGTTCCATAACTGTGTAAGTGAGTAAAAAAAAGCCTGTCTGGATCCCCATTTACTGACTATAATTGTTGTCTATGTCTGACTATTTTACAGTGATTTATGATCATTTCCTGTCCTGGGATTGAGAAAGAATGTCTTTACCTCAAAAAATTGCCCATTCTGACACAAAAAGAGAAATGTTGGAAATGCAAATATTTTCCACAAATTGAAAGTCACCTCGAGCTCTCCATATCTCTTCTGAAAGTAATGCTTTCAGCAGAGACTGGCTGATCTGCCTAATGGGTACAAATTGTTCCTGCCTGAAATGAATTTTATTTAAAATTCAGTATCTTTCAAAATTTATGGTTACCAGTCTGTGGGGCTTTTTTTGCTTCTGTAAAATGCACAAAGAGAACTAACCCAGTGCAACGTGTCCTCATAAGAGTTCTTACATTATCTTAGCATGGATTCATGGAATAGTTTAGGTTGAAAGAGACCTTAAAGATCTTATCGTTTCAATGCCCTGCCATGGGCGGGGAAAACCTCCTCTGTCCTGGGGTGCTCCAAGCTCAGTCCAACCTGGGCTTGAACACCCCAGGGATGGGGCAGCCACAGCTTCTCTGGGCAACCTGTGCCTCAACACGCAGGACAACATTTCTTCCTCATATCCCATCTAACCCTGCCCTAGTCAGTTAAAAGCTATTCCCTTGTCCCATCTCTCCGTACCTCTCCAGCTCTCCTGGAGCTCCTTTAGGTACTGAAAGGTGACATAAGCTCTCTTCAGAGCCTTCTCCTCTCCAGGCTGAACAGCCCAAGCTCTCTCAGCCTGGCTCCATGGCAGAGATGCTCCAGCCCTCTGAGCATTTCTGAGGCCTCCTCTGGACTCCCTCTGATGTGTCCATGCCCTTCTTATGCTGGGGATCCCAGAACTGGACTCCAGACGAGGCCTCTCAAGAGCAAAATAGAGATGGGGAAAATATCTTTCCTCAACCTGCTGGTCACGTTTCTTACAGTGCATGCCAGGACAGGGTTGACTTTCTGGGCTATGAACACACACTGCTGGGTCATGTTGAGCTTCTTGTCAATCAGCGCCCCCAGATTCTTCTCCCTGGGGCTGTTCTCACTCATTCCTCACCCAGCCTGTACTTATATTTATTAGTTCTTAGTTTTCTCTTCTCTTGGCCCCATTTTGATTTCTGAAGAGGTTGTACTGTGTTGACCCCTCTGTGTTTTGCCCAACTGAGTGCATTTGGGTGCTGATAACTTAATAAACATGGGAAAAGGAAAAAAGAAAGTAAGAACAGCAGTGAAAACCTCAGGCAGCCAGTAGCTTTGATAGTAGCAAATGAAGTTTCAGTGGGAATTACAAATGAGGAGATAGAGCAGAATTTGTAATAAAGCATGATGCCATGCAAGTAACTGAACTTCCACCTACGTATTTCAAACTTATTTCCTCAGCGCTTGAAATTCCATAATGTTAATGCTGACCTTTAGTATGCAGGAACATTAGGGAAAGGAAGATGTGTCTTGCTATATTGTGAAAGACAAAATTTATAAAAGAATTTGAGAATATGATTAGGAACTAATTAGTTTCCTCCTTAAAGTCTACTGTGTCCTTAATATATCAGTTATAAGATTGGACTCCAAATTTAAACCACTATGAAATTTTAGTTTGCTGTTATACCATTTTGTTAAAACCTGGAATAGAAATAACTGAGATTACAATGTGAATTTATAAGTAAAGAATCTTGGAGTAGCTTCATGGGTATTGAAGATTTTTAAGCTTATAAGCTCTGGAGAGAAAATATGTAGCATAGACAAAAAAAGCAATGCAAAGTCCAAAAACATTACTGAAGGCAAATATGCCTTTGAAGTTGTAAAATCCAAATTTTCACATCTGATTATTTTAGTAGGGAGTTTCTGGTTACTCCAAAAGCACAAGCTCTCAGTGGACATCATGTTGGTTGCTGAAACAGAGCAGTGGAGAGAACACACTGCTGTGTATCTTACTGAGCATTAAATAATGTTTAGAGAATATATTCTATTAAGATAAATACATAAATATAGAGCACTCTTCTCCCAGGATGTAACCTTCTGGCTTCTGACCATTCTGCTTCAAGGACTGCCTAAGCCAATGGCAACAACAGCAACTTGATGACTCTGTTTGTCTTCCATTAATCTGAATAAATATTCTTTGTTCTTTTCAAGATTTTCACCTTCTAGCCATGCGTAACTCCCTGGCATTTCAAAATTTAAAAGTTATTCCAATTTTCTTTTCCATTTTGAGCTTCAGACCTTGTGTCACTTTACTTTCCTTCCTTGGTATTTCTGCTCTTGTCTNGAAATGCCCTTTTTCAGCTTTGAAACAATTGGCATTGGGTCAGTGAATAGACCTCTTTCCTCCCTTTCGGTCACTTCTCCCATCTTCTCCTTCCCACAGTGTGCCTGACATATTACTCCTCCTTGTCTGTTTTCTACACCTTGTTCTTCATAGCTGTTTTTCCTTGCTCTCATGATTTTCCAGTCTTTGCTTTGGTCTTGCATTTTCTTCCTTTTTATTCTGATAATTTTGACAACTGTATTCTTGCCTTACCATCATTCTGCACTTAGTTAAATTCATGTTTGATAGAGAAAAATCAAGCTTGTTAAGTCTCATTTGCCAATACATTGCCTCTAACTTGCTTCAGAAACAGTGACTGGTGCTGTTGCCTGCAGGATTCTCCTCTTTTATCCATGTCCTTTGTCATTCTTTCAGCCCTGCATGGTAAGGTTGGTGCTTGCATAAAAGCCTAGTGAACAAGCTGGATGTTTGGCACCTTGGGAACTTGACTCGTGGTGCCTTGGTGATGAAGCACCAAATAACTAATTTACTGAACTGCCAGCTGGGTAACAATCTGAAAAACTGTGGTTTGAGGAGGAGCCTTTCCTGCCATGACACATTTAATTTCCACTTGATATTAATTAAAATTCTAGTTGTAAGGCACCATCTATGGCAAAGCTGCATGGAAAGCAAGCCAGGTAAACGAGAGAAGCTATCTGAGACCCAGCAGAAGGGCTTTGAAACTAAGAAATGTGCTTTTGCAAGATTTTTTTCTTGTCCTGCATTCAGTTAAAAATTTGATCCAGTCAAATGGGACTAATTTGGATCTGCAGCTTGCACTGAGAGTACAGCACCAGTGGCTGTCCTCCAGTGGCAAAACCAGAGATAAATCTCCCAATGATTTGCACATTATTTCTTAATCTAACCTGATGTACAACCAGTGATCTCTGGAATATTTTATCATTCTTTTTTTCAGGGACAGAAAGTATTACAGGATGAAGCCTGAGCTCCAACTGTGTAATAAAATAGCTTTGACTTACTGGTAATGGAAATAGAATTAAGTCCATTCTATCTTGTAGGTGTGAAATTAAGTCATTTGGTGTGACACTATTGCCTTTTCTAGAGACCATAACAAAAGACCTTGCTGAGAGGGACTATGAAGATAGAAATGATCAATAGATGGTTTCTTGAAACCAAATAAACTCGATTTCTATGTGAACAATGAGCAGCACCTCACAATACCAACTGAAGTGTAGCTTGGCTTGAAACTAAACTTTTAATTAATAGAATGTGGTGTTGTTAGAGGCTTGAAGAGTAGAGGTGAATGGAGTATTCTCATTTTAGTCGCCACTCATTTTCCTTCTGCTCTTACCTTTAATAGTGAACCTTAAATACTTCCTAGCACCTCGCCTTTCACTTTTCTGTGGAATTAGATAAAATAATTTCAGCAGCTCTATGTTGGCTACTTAATTTACATGACAGTGAATCAGGGTGAGATTGAACTCACCTGAAAGTAACAAAAAGTCAGATTGTAACAAATCTCTACTTTTAGAAAGAGATTAAGCCATACTGGGATATGAATATAAGGATGTTTCTAGTCTATTTCCCCCCTAAAATACTGCATTTTTCTATATCTATACCCTGCTTCAGTGTAAAACACCATGTTAAGAGCAAGCTGCATATTGTCTTCATACCAGTTTTTCTTGTAAACTCAGGAATAAGGGATGCCAAATAGGGGAAAAATCTTTGAGGGAGCCTTGACCAGAGTGTAAATTAACCCATATATAAATACAAAGCTCTGGGAATGAGCTACTGATGTTGTCTGGGTTGCCTAACTAAAAGCTGCTATTCCTATCAGAAGGGGAGCAGATAAAGTATTTTTATTTGCAGAACGCTTGCATGGCCAAACAATGCTTTACTCAAATGGTGTGAGAACTTCTTCCTCTCTGTTATCAACTCTCCATATGATAAAATTATGCAGCTGGCTTTCAAAATCGTTATGTGTGTGTTCAAATCTGTGTTATTTTCATTTATCTCTCAAATTCCTTCTGAGTTTTTAAGTTACAGTGAAGTAATTTTCAAGTTTTCTCTCCTTTGTAGAATGCAGAAACACTTTTTTCTCTAAAGAAAGTTAAGATTCTCTACTGTAAATCTACTCAGTAGATAAGCCGTTAAAAGAAACAGTAGTATTAATGAGCTGATAATGAAGATTTCAGCTCTTTACAGCTTTTCTTACCCCACAAAATCAACTCCCTTTTAGATTCAGTTGAGAATCTGTTTACATATGGATTCACAGGCAAGGTAAATTTGGGATTTTCTCCCCACATACCCTGTGGAGGAATGAAATACTTGCAGGGAAAAAACCCAAAGCAAATATATGTACCTAGGAAACTTCTTTCTTCTCTCTTTCTTCTGCCATCAGACACTCCATAACCAATCATGAGAAATAAGAATAACCTCAGGAATGAAGTGCATTGATAACTTAAAAGGGGAGATTTGTGGTTTGCCCTCCTTCTGTTCTTACCTGGCTCTGGTCTCTGGTGAGGCAGACACTCTGGATCATCACCTGCCTGTGCTTTCAGTGCTGGGGCTGCAGGTTTACCCACAGATGCTCATCTGCAACAGGCCAACAGCTCCCCTTAAAATGTAAGGATCCTAAAGTATTTGCAAAACAGGAGGCAACATGAAGACCCTTCATTTTTACCACAATTCCATATTTCTTCATGTCTGACAAATGCTCTGCTGACCTCCCAAATGCTGTAGTATTTTCAAACAAGGCATTGGAACTTGCTTTAATAGAGCAGTCTTCCATGGAAATGCAGGGAAATTATCTGCAATTGAAGAGAAGCTCTAAGCTATTAGAGCAAGTAAGATTGGTCATCACTGTGCCCCAAAAACCCTGTTTGAAGAAAAATAAAGAAAATGTGCATGTGGATTAGTAGCCATGGGATATTTTTGTTGTGTTCTGACAGTCAGTCACGACTCAAATAATTTTCTGCACAGGTATTTCTACCATTTGGACCAATAAGTATCTATTCCTCAACCTGTCATATTTAGCTTTAAATTATATATTATTGCTGACATGCCTGGGAGTATGAGCAGCAGAAGTATTACATTCTATTTAATTATGTGCGTACATACATACTGCATAGTTCACCCCAAACCTGGGTGTTTATCAGCCATCAGGAAAGGCAAGAATATCTGTTTATCAAAGACAGCTCTGAGGCAAAAATGCCCGTTAAATTCAATGAGTCACTGACTTTAAAGAGTCTGCTGTGGCTGTGCCTTTCTTTAAACGTGGGTATTTTTTAATCATGGGTGTAATACTTCATTATGCAAGTGGTCTGAATTACTTTGGCTTTCTGAATAGTGCTTAATGCAGACAGATTTTTGGGACCTGTGACCATAACTTGCACTCTGCTATCACTTTTTGGCCAGAAAAATGACAGAAATCTGAAATATTGTGCTGAGCTTCTTTTGAGCACATAATGCTCATTTAGCTAATAAACCAATTATTTTGTATTTAGGAATCAACCCCAAAACCTCCAGCTCCTGTAGTACTGCCACATGGAAGGAACACGGATGTTTGATGGCCTCTGTACTTCCATGTTACCAAGATGCTCCACCAAGGACACAGAGTGAAGGACTCCTGGATGTTTTGGGGCATGTTGCTAAGGAAACCTGTGGTTTTCTGATGAAATGTGCTCGAAACAGCTGGCTTTAGAGAATTGTCTCTCCACTGTCAGCACTGCCAAAAGAGAAGCAGAAGCCCTAAATAGCTGTTTTAGAATCTTCACATATGTGTGGGTCAGGGACCCCTGGTGTCCTCACACTTGTGAGAGTTTGTGCTCTTTGGTTGGCCAAGCCCACAGCTCCCATCCTCACTGGATTTGTGCAAAATCTGTTCTGGGTTTACAAAGAGAAAAAAGACATGTTGAATTTTGAGATAAAAATGTTTGTAGGATTTTATTTGACCCTTCCCCTTAACTCCAGATTAAATAATGGAATGACAGAATGATCTCGGTTGAAAGGGAACGTAAAGGTAATCTCATTCTAACCCCTGTGCTGTGGGTAGGGATGGCTTCCACTAGACCACACTTTCAGGGATCCACAACTTCCCTGGACAACCTTGCCTCACCACCCTGAATGTTTGCCTCAGACTCAAGTATTTGCTTCAGACTTTCATTTGTTGAGAATATTTCCCTCTGCTCTTGTTTTCTCACATTGAGGGTGCTGCTCACTGTGTGTGTGTGTAATGTGAAGAACACTGTTGAAGCTCAGTGAATTCCAGCATAGTTTTCTATATGAAGAGTAGAAGTATAAATAATCTGGTAAAAGTTCTGCAAGGTCTCTGAAGACCATGAATGCATGTGCAAAATGGGTGTTCTAAGGCAAGATGCCTTCAATCATACAGGACCTCATAGCACTTATCATCAAATTATGACTGAACTCTGGAGTTGAAATTCTTCCTCTAGAGTTATGTAGGTAAGGTGCAAAAATAAGTCATGGCTAAGGTGTGTGAGTAGGAGTAGAATTCTTTCACTAAAGCAAAAACTGTTTTTTGAGGCAGCATAACTTAAAATCACAGTAAAGACATTTTATTATAGCACATCTGTGAACAGGACGTTAAGTGTTTGACATGTTTATTAAAATCCCCGAACATGGCACATTATCCATCTGCTGTAATTACTGTACAGGTAGGCAGCTGGGACTGTGAATGTAAAAATCTATGGGCTTCTGTGCAGCCCATCACTACTGCTGCCAAAAGCCCTCAATAATACATCTTCATGGTGAGGCTTCTACTGTACTTCAAGGTGTCGTTGGCATTTCCCTCCTTCCTAATTAAAAGGAACCATTTGACATCATTGACACCATTTCATCTTGGCTGAACCCATTTGGTGAAGTTACTTGTGTCTATCAGAGTTGGTGTGTGTTTTGGAATATAAATTATTGTGAAGATTCATAGCTTGTGAGCTTATTTGTGCAGGGAAGCTGTACCCAACCTACAGGAGTGGAATTTAGTGATGGGTTGAACGGCTCAACCAAGTATTTTTCTCTGGTGGTCTTGAAGATTGAGTTCTCCTAATTTCTAGAAATATTAAATTTCAGAATAAAAATGCTCACTAGAAGTTCTGGTTGCCTTGGCCTGCCCAGTGTTGATTCCAAAAAATGTGGATAAGAGCTGAATTCCACATTCACCTTTCCCTGTTTCCTGCTTTATTCTGTCATGGCAGATGATGAATTTTTGGTTGGTTCACTGAATTCAGAATTTTTCGTAATGCTCAACCCAGAACTGGAAGTGTTCCATCTCAAAGGTTTTTTCTATAGTTTAGGTTTTGTTTGCAATACGTACTGTGTTGTTATCCTTTCACAGTGCACTAAAACTGTTTTTTGAAGTAGCAAACTAACATTCCACAGACCATTTGCAATTGTCTTAACACCCATTGCATCCAACTCATGTTATCCAATATCAAAAATTCAAGGAAAAAAATCCAAAAATTCTCAGGTTTTATGTAGATACTGCTACAGAAGTAAAAGGTAAAAGCTGCAAGAAGATTAATGAGATGACTTATTTAGTAGTCCAGAATGCAAAAAGTATTCCTCAGACTATCATCTATCATTTCTGTTGCCTCAGGCAAAGAGGATGCTTCAAGCTTCCTTCTAATTTTACTGAGTATATTCAGTTTCCTGTGTAGCTTAAGATCATTACTTGTTTCATTAATTCAAAATGACTAAAAGTGACTAAAAAGTAAAAATCATAAAAAATTAAAACTTTGTTTTCAGCTATGGGATTGCATCTCACAGCAGTTGAACTGTCACTCATTTTTTCTGGGCTTTTTTTTTTTTTTTTTTTTTTTTTTTTTTNTTTTTTTGTTTTGTTCATATGCAGCTATGAAGAAAGTTGATATTTTCTTCTAATTTATATCTGCAACTTTTTTATTACCTCCAAATATTGTTCCTTTTTTCTTCGATCTTTCCTAGACAAAAGTATTCTCCTCAGGTTTATTTAATCAATGTTTATCTTCATTCTTTTTTTTCCCCTGTAATTACATACTGTAAAAAGAGAAAATGTTGATAGCAAAGTTAGGCTAAATCATGGTATCCCCATGCTGATGGTCCACCGGAGTCTTAGCTTCATATTCCTATTGGTTACACTGTAGTAAATTAGATAGATGCTCTTTGTCACACCCAATTTTGCAGGTGAGATCCCAAGACAGTCGTGGCAGTGCTGAGTAACTGCAGTCAGCATGATGGGAAAATGCACTGGGAGAGTCAAGTGGAGAGCAGGGTGTGAATCACACAGAGTTTTCCATCTCAAACCTAACCCACAGGCCTGTCACAGAAGAGTAATAGAACCAAAGACTGAAATGGTCGCCCTGGTTTGTTTTTATTTGTTGTTGGGTTTTTTCACTCTCACACAAAAGTTCTGCATACCAACAGAGTCATGCTTAGTGATTTTCTCCCTTGGCTGCCACAGTACTAGTCTTTATTAAAATACTACATCAAACTCTACAGTTTCTACAGCAGAATCTTCATTTTTCAGAGATCCTTATAAAGTTGTCTCTCTTCCCTCTCAAAATATCAAATTAAGTTTGTGACATTGCTCTAATCCAATAACAGTTATTATGTGTTCAAACAAAAAAGAAAAAAAAAAGGTGTTTTTACAAGTTAAATAACATCAAGCATTTCTAGATTCTGAAAGTCAATTTGAACTGAAAATTATATTGGTAAGGACTCATGTTAGGAAATATGAAGGAATGAAACTACAGTCCTATCCACTGAGCTGCCTAAATATTTACTCACTGTACTTCAAAGAAAATTTTTGTTAGAAATTATGAAGGAATGCTTTTACTGCAATCTCCCAAGGGTTTTAACATTAAAAGTAGAGCCTTCATTTCTTTGATGAATTGCATAAAATGGTCCATTTTATCTGTGGAATTCTAATGCCTGTTTCTGTAAAAGTAGGTGAAAACAGGAATGTGATGAAAATAAGCTGGATGACATTATTAAAGTGGGAAAAGCTGTGTTGGGAAACTTCCTTTTAGATATTTAAACAGACCATATTTCATTTGCTGGTTCTAACTTGGTTGTTCAAAATTTATTTCTCTCTGCATAAGGTTTAACAATTCCACCTACTGCTCTGGATAGCTCTTCATAGCAATACTAATACAATGAATTCCTAGTAGAATTAAAAGATCAGTTTAATACTTATCTATCAAACCTTTCTTTTCTCCTACAAACCTTTCTTTCTGCTCCTTCAGCATGTGGAATGAAACATTTAATACTATTTATTATCAGTGGCTCCAAAGTAAGGACTTAGACTTTATTTAAAATTAATTCACACCTCCTATAGTTAACAAGCTTCCAAGAATAATTAGGAAATTGCTTCAGTGGCATGTATGAAATGATTTAGTGGATTAGCATGTCACAAAAGAGAAACCATGCACTCATTGGTGCATACACAGATAATTTACATCTCTTGAACTTATAATTTGAAAATTCTCATGTTATGGTGTATAAATTAATGTATGTGTATATAGGCTTATACACAAAGAAAGACTGTTGCATTTTTAAAAGCTGTTGCAGTTTTGATTATCCTTTCACTGTCTTTTGGGGACATTCTGTGGAATTGGTAGACTTTTTCACACATGTAAATACATGTATTTAATTCTACACGACCATGTAACTTGCAGTGATGTCTCTCCTCATATCTGAGTCCCTTTAAATGTTTTGAAAATGATGTCTCATTTTTGGAGAGAGCAGATATTGTGCTGGTGTGCTGAGAAATCACAGAATGGGTGGATGGCACACAGGGTTGGCATCTCTCATGCTTGTGGTGCACTTTACTCTGTGTTCACCCATTAGATGTAATCTTTTCAAGAATCCACCATGCCCACAGGAAAGAAGTAGCATTATATCACAAAAAGTTAATGATTTGGGTGGGGGAGGATGCTTTTATAATTAAAATAATGTAGACAGTGAATATGTGATATGTTATTAATAGTCTTGGGTGCGATTTAACTTTTTCTTTAGCAATGACAATCTTCTTCAGCTTTTCACTTGTTCCGTATAACCATAATTCTGAGGCTATAGCATGCAACTGAGATTATTTAAAATAAATGATGATGATGTTAAAATTATTTAAAATGATGAAACAATGTGAGACCTTAAGTTAACTGATATTACACAGACTGTCTTCACACTGCTCCAGATAATCTTGTCTGGTTCTGATATTCTCTTCAGGAGTATCATTGTCATAGAATCACAGAAAGGCTTGAATTGGGAGAAACCTTACAGATAATCTCATTCCAACACCTGTGCCCCCATCCAGCCTGTTCTTGAGCATCAGGGGTCTGTTGTATTTACTATTCCTTGTCCTTCCAGCTTCAGTATTGCAACTTTCTCCTTTTTTTTCTTTTCTTTTATTTTCAAAGTTGATGGATAGGCAATGAGTGATTAATGAGAATCGTTTAAACCAGCCTTCAACTGTTTCCAGTAAGCATCTCTCCTTTTCTGTTTAGATGAACACTCTGAATAAAAACCAGTGTATGGGGAGCATTAAAGTGGGCTTCCTGAATCGCATTTACCAAATATGTGAGAAAAGCATATGAAAAATCTTTCAAGTGTTGCTGTGCTGGCAGCTGCTTGCAGGGGAGGTCAGAGCCTTTCAGTGATCTGCCACTCTCCAGAAACTGTTCAAAGCACTGCCAAGGCTGCCCGGTGAACATCCATTTAGCAGGAAGTGTTCATCCTCCCCTTGCTTCGCTGAACTCAGTAAAAAAAGGTCCTTTAATGGAATAGGAGCAGGCTGTGACCTCAATACCCAAATCAAAAATTGATCTTTTGGTGCACTTTTTTTTTTGCAGTCTGTTGCTTTAGATTATATCTCTCTATATATACCTTAATAAAATCTCTATCTTAGTGTACAGTTCAGACCTGACAGAAGAGCTGAACAAGAATTGGAACTCAGTGTGCTTTAAGATTCTTGTGGTTTGGAATACTTGTTACTTGTATGTGCAGGCTTCCACAGTGTTTTTCTGTGAGAAAATCCGAGTGCATTATTCCTTTTATGTACCTGACCCTCTGCTCTGAGCTGTGTCATGCAGTAAGGCAGAGGGTGACACAGCCTGTGCAGTGTAGAAACATCAAGCAATCTCATTCTGCAATTCAGGCCAAAAAGTCCTGTGGTATTTATAGCAGATGTTAACCCTCTGACCTCCCAGGCTCTCTCTGCACAAAATGGGCTGTGCTCTCTGGAGCTCTTCAGCCAGCTGAGGGAGCTGACTCCTCAGACAAAGGGATGGGACAAAAGGAGCAGCGCTCAGACAGGCTGTGCTCTGTGTACTGCAGATCCTCTCTAGGTATGGCACAGAGGCAAATTTCCTCACTGCATTTAGATGTGGAAAGGCATAAAGCGATACCAGGCACTTGAGCAAGAGCAATACAAAGGATTAGCTCTCAGAAACCTTTTGGGGATGTTTTTGACTCCTTCATCTTGGCTTTTGTGATTTGGCTTTTAAATCTTAATTGTGTAAGGGTGATAAGTCCAGATAAGTCTAGGTGATAATCATAGTTTTACAAAACCTGCTCTGACATGGCTTGCATGACAGACTAATCCAAAATACGGCAGTAGCTCTCTGTAATCTTAAGGGTAAATGTTGACTTTATCCAAGCTTACAATTACAAATCCTCATTTAGACTTAACAGAAGATTGCCACAAAGGAAAAGCTAGTGACCTTAGAGTTTTGTACTCTGAGCATGTATAAATGGCTCCCGCTGTTCCAGTGTGATTTCTGTACATGAAAAAGCAATGCCAAATGTTTCTTTTGCTGCATTTAGTAAATGATGACTGATAGCCCTTACATCCTTTATATGGCATTTCTCAGTGTTGTTACATAAATTGCCTCAACTTTTTTTTTGTGTGCTATCATTGATTTTTGACTGCTTCCTTGTTAAACACTGCTGAGGGCAATCTGTCAAGTGCTTCCATGATAGTGATGGGACTTTACAGTGGTGAACTGACATAATTCTTTTAGAATTCCAAAAGCTAAATAACTGTTTAGTCATTTTTAGTGCAGCAAGACCATTTCAGAGAACCATTTTTCAGCTGAGTGTGGAATTTCAACTAACTAAACTCAAAGCCCAATCAAGTTCAGTAATTACCTGTTCTTTGCACTACTGCCAGTCCTTAAGTCTCCCCTAGAGAAGGGTAAAATTGAGCTATTTGAGTTCTTGGAGAGTGGGGGCAGTTAGCATTCAGTGTTTTGAAAGACTCCACCTAGAGAATAAAGTGGTTGTTAATTCAATTAGAATGTGGATATTTTGACCTAAAAATAAGGCCCATTTCTGGTTGAAAAAAAGACCAATATTTGTGCAGGTCAAGGATTAAGTCCTGATCCATGAGGTTTTGGGAGGTGTTCCATGGAATTGTAGTCAGTTTCATGCTGTCCTGTAACCTTTGAGCATGGGCACATCACATTCATGTGTTTTGTTCTGTTCGTAATTACAGTGTCTGGACCTTTTGGATATCTGTAAAATATAACCTGGAATTCTGCTGGTTTCACTGCAGAATACATTGAAAGACTTCAACTTTCTTTAGAAACAGCAATGCTTCCACTGTAGGAGTTGCTGACATGTTGAAATTAGTTTTCCTAGGATACAGAAGAAAGGTTTTTAAATATTAAAACGACATAGAAAAAAGTTGTTGGTAATATCAGAACTAAATTTCAGTGGGAGCTAACCTGCTATTTAAAGCTAGTGTGTCTACTTTGAATTTGCATTTTGAAACAATGGCTTTCATTTCAAATGTTCTTATTGAAAAAATTTAACTTCATTTACACTGTGGCTCATGGATATTTTTTTGTGTAGATGATTTTCAAACAAAGCATTTCAAGTTGCTTCACTGGAGACTAAAGAGCAACAGGGTATGAACCTTGGTTCCATTTAAGCCTGGAGCCTGAAGTGTCTGAATATTACAATTTTAAGCATATAAATAGAGAAGTGCAGGTAGGCACTTCCTTCATGTCCCAGTGTGAGGGATATATGGCTTTGGAATTTTATTCCACAAATATGCATTCACTGAAAAGAAACTCATTTGAGCCCTTTCCTTTAGATTAAATTCTAATGAGCAGGACTGAGGAATAAGAGGTTTGTCTTTCCCAGAAAAGCCAGACTGAACCTAGTTAAATAGTTTATTATAGTAAGTTAATATCTTAATCTATTAGCATATATGTTTAATAAAGGGAAGAACTTTCATAATTCTCTCACCATTGATATCTGTAGCAAAGACTTTATTAAAGACAGACATTAACACAAATGTACCATATTCTTATGACAGTATTTATATTGGGGTTATATTTTTTCCCTTGACTTCTAACCCAAACAGTTTCTGCTTTATTTCAATGAGTTGTTATGAGAATTATCTTCTTCAAGAAAAGTACAAAAGTGCCTATAACTCATTGAGTTTATTTCAAAATCTTTAACAGCCTTATAGTTAAGGGCTTTTCTTTTAGACAATGTAAAAA
>VWZN01009788.1:498572-514122 GCA_013396955.1 Regulus satrapa | reverse complement strand
ATTCCCTTTGGTAGCACAAAACTTTGTAGTCTTCCTTCTACCCAATGGTCTTTTCCTGGAAGGAATATTCCCTACTGATCCAATCTCTCTACATTCTAAATGGCCAGGTTGGAATTTCTACATATTTTTGATAAGAGCCATAGAATCTGGATAGAAAATGATAAACAATGCTAAACAAAACTGGGGTCATGCTGTCCCCCTCTGTGGAGCTGCACAGTTTTGAAAGAGGTAAATCTCATGGGAAATCTGACTTGGAATTATTATATAATTTTGAAAAAAAAAAAAAAAAGAAAAGAAAAAACCTAATGTTCTTTTAAAATAAGTCTCAAAATCTGATTTTTATTTTTTATACCCCAAAGATCCTGTACCTGTAGATTAAAATGTGGTTTCTTCACATGTCATTTGCCAGGAAGTTTGACAGACATGCCCAGATTCACGTCTCCTTATGTCTTACTGCATGAGCACTTACCAGCAATTGCTCTCAGTAAAATGTATTAGGTATGCCTTTTAATACTCTGACAGTTAATAAATTCTCAGTTGATTCAGGGACTAGAAGTGTTTGTTCATGTTTGAAGATTAATAATTGAAGTTAAAATCTGTCATTTAAAGAAAAAAAATTCCTCCCCTTCCCTGTTTATTCCAGCCCCTAAACATAATTCACTCCTTGGTGTGTGATAGTTTTGAAGTTTTGCTTGGAAGCATGATTACAAAGAGTGTTTAGACTAGCAACTCTGGGCTTTGGAAATTGCTGCAAAGGTTTAATGACTGAAAAATTTTAACCCAAATTTAGGAGCTGGTTGTGATTCAGATCATTGCTGCAGGACAGTGGTCAGAGAGACAGCACGGCTCTGAGTGTCCCCGAAAGTGGCTCAAAACTTTACATTGAGTGATCTCTGCAGCAACCCTGCTGAAGAAAACCTGCTGCCACTTGAGCAGGGCTGCAGGGACATATTGAGACTCCTTGGTTCAGGAGAGGCTTTGTGGCATCCCCAGGCTAGGCCAGGCCATGAGCAGGGTGGGTGACCAGCTGTCCACCTGCTGTCCTGTGTCCTCGCTCACTCGTGGGCTAAGGCTGTGGCGCAGGGGATCGTGGGCACTGCTCCGTCCTGAAATGGTGAGTGGTTCCTGAAATGCTTCATGGGCACATTCCTGCTTCCCTGCAGCATGGACCTGGAGATCTGTGATGTTATTTTAATTCATTATTGATCGTTAAAGGAGGCTCAAGACCTGTGAACATTAATATTAAAGGCTACTTGTGAAATTTGGTACGGTCTTGAGGAAGAGGGGTTCTCTTCAGGAGCTGTTATATGAGGAAATGCCATTGCAAGGCTTTTGTTTACCTCTTGCCAAAAATCCCCAGAATTTGTGCAAATTGGTGTTTTTTTACCAAAAATTAGGAAGAAGAGAGATGGGGAAGAGTGACCTTCCAAAGAGAGACCGTTTCTAGCTGGTGATCTAGAGATTTAGGTCTTCCTCCTCCTCCTCCTCAAAGTGCTTTGTACCAAACACTTTCCATCACCTTGTTGGTATCAGGGAATATCAGGACACAGCTTGCAAAAATGTAACCTGCCTATTTATGTATTTAATTAATCTTTCAACTTTGCTCTGCAAATATATTGATAAATAGAAAAGAAATAACAGCTTGACCCAACGCCTGTGCCCATGACCTTCTTGCTGTAACAACTCTGTCTGAGGTAAGTGGGGCCCTCTTCCCTGTTTAAAGGTGGCTTCCCACTCTACACTCCACAGGTCTTTCCACTGAACCTGGTGGTGAAAATTTGTCATTCCAACAACAGTAGCATGAAAGAGAGGAGCCAAAATTGAAACGGCAATTTCTGATTCTTCCTCTCTCAGTTTTTGTTAATTTGATGCCCTTTCCCTTATGTACCTCTAGGGGAACAAAATATGGGTCTGGTTGTATCCAAAATCATCTCTGGTGTTTAATTGTTATATTGTTTATTGTACATGACACAGCTTTCTGGAATTAAAATGACACCCAGTAAACTTTCAAATAGATTGGGCTCTCCAGGTGAGCTGCTGTCCTGAACGAATTGTAGGGGGTGTTTATAATAGTCATGGAACTTAAACTGTGGGAGAAAAAAGAAATGAGTAAGGCTCATAATTTTAGCACTAATACAAGAGATAGGGCCTTTTGTGACTCACACTAGAAAGAGTTATGACTTCAGGAATCAAGTGAAAGCTGTGGCTCAGTCCCAGAGGATTAAGTTTTCCCTTTCCTGCATATCCTCACACCAAGCCATCTTTGATGTTTTGGTATAACTGGCAAAATAGTAAACTGCAATTCTGTTGTTTCAGGATGAAATGTGCTTAATGATACCTTGACCTGTGATCTTTGGGATGAAAGAAAATTCGGTTAATTGTTAATTTATGCGGGTTTTTTGCCTTGAGAAGTGACAATAAGGGCCCTCTTTAAGTTGTTTCAATTATTTCCTTTTTTCATACAGTCAGTGTTAAATGAAAGAAATAATTTGACCAACCAATAATTTTAAATTCCTCATTGAAAGTAACTGAAACCATTAATTGATTCTGTCTTAAATAGGGAAAGAGCAGCATTCAAACTTTTACTTACTTTTAAACTTTGTTCTCTTTTTATTTTTTTTTTCCATGCAGGATTGAATAAATGTATTAAAATGCACCTTTATACTAAACATAGAATTTAGCATATAACTTTTTTATTCCCAGTCTTACAACTATATTTTGCAGCTTTGTTTTTCTGTTCACAATCCAAAAGAGAAATCAGACAAAACAGTTTTCAAACTGGCAAAGGAGGCCTACCTACGGCTTTTCATTGAGAGATTACAAAAGCCTATCAAAGCATAAACTTCTACATCAGCATCCTTCTACAAATATTTTATTTCACTCCCTTCCTGTAAGCAAAATATGCAAAACAAAATTTTAAAAATGCTCATCAAAATGAAATGTATGTTAATGAGTCATAACTGTCAAACAAGCAGTTCTTTCCTTTTGATGATTGAAATAATTGACTTTGCTAAAATGAACATTCACACATAAGTGGTAGTTGCTACAGGATGTTCATTTCAATTATGTCCCTGAAGCAGGACACCAAAAGATAAAGTGACCTGGGTTTAATAGGTTTTTATCCCTGCCTCTGCTCATCACAAGCACAAGATATCAAAGAACTGGGGAACTGTCTAGTACATGTTTTTTTTTAATTTAAAGTTTGTGTTTTGAAATTTTGAGCAGCTCCTTTCCTCAAGGCCAGAGCTCCAATCAGTACAGTGAGCTCCAACCAAAACAGGAACCTGTGCAATACATGCTGCAGATCTATCTGTGACTTTTATAGGATTTGATTTCTTTTTCACCTGTGTTGATGTTGATGTCCTATTTCTAGGAGGCAGGAGTAGCCTTGTGCTAGCAGCCAATTTCTGAGGCCACCACTTTGCCCAGTGGAAAGGCAGGCAGGTATCCTCCAGAGCTGAGAGCTGCTTGGGTCGGGCTCTTGGCACCCAGCAGAATTATCCGAGTCGAGCAGATCAAAGGATAGAAACTGAGCAAGCAGGTTCTGCTCTTGGGCCACTGATGGGTGGCCTTGCTCACCTATTAAAATGCAGCCCTTTGGAGACCCGGGCAGGAAAATCACCCAGTGTAGTGTGAAAATCCGAGAGCATTGGGGAATGAATGGCCCTTTTACAGTCAGGAGAGTTAAAATCAAACCTGCAGCTGTGCAGCCAGGAACTCCATCACACAGCAGCAAGGAACACAGGACAGTCCAGGGCACTTTCCACAGCTGCCTTAGTCCCTCCCGTCCATCTGGGGGCTCTCACATGTAGATCTCCCCTCCAAATAAATTACTTTCCTGTTGGATCAGTGAGTCACATTCCAGAAACAGAGGGAATGACTAAATCTAATATGATGAAAGGGTAAGGAACACGTCAGTGGTATTAAGAGGGGAAAGGAGACAAAATTAAACCATCACTTTTGGCAGCAAGGCACAGTTTGATGAAATTAGGCACAACATGAAACTGTGCCTTCAGAGCGTTTGGGTGAATTGGAGATTAAAAAAAAAAAAAAAACAAAAACCAAATCCCCCCCCCCCCAACACAAAAAAAAAAAAANAATTGAAGAAAAAAACAAAACAAAAAAACACAACCCCCCCCCCCCCAAAAAAAAAAAAAAAAAAGAAAGGGTATGAAGCCTCTTGCTGTGAGAAGTAAGTAGTTGTAAAGTGCCATTTTGAGACATTTCTACAAAAGGGAGAAAAATAATAAAATCTTTTTAGTGAAGAATTATGTTTATTGAAAAAAAAAAAAAAAGGAATTTACCTGTATCAGGCTAGAAATTTTATTTTTCCAGGGGGACTTTTAGTAACACCTGACCTGTTCCAGCAGTTTAGCTCTCATTTCCTATCACTTTAGGCTGACATGCATCTACAACAGCTGTTTCTGAATTTTATCAAACTGAGTTTAGTAATGGTGAATGTTAACTCCCTGGGGTTGTAAGTAGGCTAAAGCACAGCTCATGCAATATTTGATAATCCTGTTTGCATTTTCTTTTCTTCATCTTCCTTATTCATTGCTGCAATTCTTGCTCTCTGAAAGACCTTCACTCTTCCATTTTTGTGCGGTTTTATTTTTTTTTTGTTGTTGTTGTTCATGGCACTGTGGGGTAGCAGGGTTTTTTTATAACTCACGCCTTTTTCCTGCAGGAGGACAGTGCAATGCGTCCGAGGCTCCCATCCATCTGGTGAGGCACAGACAGCAGCTGACATTGGGGCAGGTTTGTAAGTAGAGCACTGAGAGCAATTAGCATTTGAATTAAAGCTACCTGTGGATAACAACAGGTGATTACCCTATTTAACAGCTGTTAAGTGGTGTTATTTGCCAGCTATAGACCACAGACTGAGTGAATTGTATGCATATAAATGGGAGTTACTGTGAATACAAACGAAGGACGTTAATTAAATAATATTTTTTTAAATTGCAATTGAGAAACATAGAGTCCGACTCAAAACAGGTAACTGCTAGCAAAAGAAAGGGGTTTGGAAGCGTTTTAGAATGCAGGACAGCAACTTCATAAAGGCTAAATCCCTATGCTTTGGCAGGTCAGGGTTTTGCTGTAGAAACAGAAAAGCGAAGCTTGCTATTACACTGATTCAGCTTCTGGCAAAAAGAGAAAATAGTGAGAAATTAAAGCACATAAGATTATTTTCTCCTTCTGTTTTATCTCCGCGCTTCCAACAAGGCTTAATCAACCTGAGTGTTCTTTGGCAAGTACAGCGCTGTTCCTTCTCTACGTGCCCACTTGCCTGGGTGCATGTGTGGGAGAAGCTGCTCCCTTCTGTGCTGGGGGCGGATGAACGCCTTTTGTGAACATTTGCGTGGCATATGGCTGTGAAACGCCCTCTTAAATCCGTGTGGGGTCTGTACCGTGGTTCTGCTCCCTGTATTGCTGCAGAATATCTCACCTTTTCTGTAGATATTCTCCTTCGCTCAATTTTTTTCCTGTGAACCCCTTCTCCAAGGACATGGATTTTCAATGACCTTGTTTTAAGACCTCCCAAGGCATGTGAAGGGAATGCATCTACCAAGAAAGGCAGATTAGATTTCTGCTTTGAGTATTTGCTTGCACTCTACAAGCAGAATTATTTTATCAGTTATGATTGGTCTCATTGCTACTCCAGAACTGCCGGAGTTCTCTGTAAGTGCAACTGTCACAAATTACAAGATGAGCTTCTTCCCTGTGGCACAATTATCCATTCAGTTAAAAAGCTCTCGTGCCTGGTGTGTGCATATTTTCATTGCATTAGTATGAATAGAGGAGTCCAATTAATACACATAAAGATGTAGGCATTCAGTGCTTCCAGAGCACAGGAATGCAGGATAAATACTACAGCTTAGAAGGGATAACTGTTTTTTTATTAATGAGAGCTGCCTGATTAGAGAATTTGCTGGTTTAGGTATTTAAACTGAAACTAAATGCCCATTAACCATCTGATTCTGGCCAATTGCATGCTACATCCAGCTAGAAAATTATAATACTGACAACCTTATTTAACTGGAATTTGATGTGGTTTAGAACAGAATCCATCTGCTATTAAGAGGCTCATAATGACTTACGGAATTTTAAGTTAAAGCACCATAACCCCTCAGTCATAGCTGCAATGCAGAAGGCTTGGACTATTTACAAATAAGCCTTATGCCATCAAAGCAGTTATTTGAATAATGTTTAGTAAGGGCTGGTTATGTAAACACATTCAAGTATGTCCTTTCTCTAGGGTTGCTCAGGGATCATAATTTCAGTAATAGTGATGCTTACCCATTCTGCCCCTGACTTCAGGCCTGAGAGAAGCTCCACATTTAAGGGCAGACTCTCTTTATACATAAAATATATATCACTCATCTTTCCCTTATTCATTTGATATCAGGCAGGAAATGATCTATTTTTTGCAGATAGCTTCCTGTCACAAGAATATTGAAAAGTTGCAGAAATCCGCTGCCAACAAACCAGTACTTTCTGAAGCCACCAGTCCTAAAATAGTGACAAATTCTGCATTAGTACAGGCAATTTTCAGCATGTACTGAGCTCTTGTGCTGGCCAGCTTATTTAACTTGCTTCATTTTACAGCTGCAGGACACTCACCCACTGAGTGCAGCATCCTTGCTATCAGCTCGTGGGCATCTTGTCTTGTTTCAAGATTAGCGTGATAAGCACCATTCCTCTTCTTCCCTTTTGCCTCCTGTAATGGTGATGGGTATCTTGGGTGAACAGGAGGTCTCCTGCCACAGGAGGAGCAGTAACTCAAATGAAAAGAGTTGGGTGTTCAGCACAGACAGGCCAGTGGAGTGAGGAGCTGTTGGTATGCAAGGGGTGGAAGCTTCTCGGAGTTCCGCAGAAAGAAAAAGTTATGCAGATGTTGGATTGGAGTCTTTAGAGAAATTGGATGTGTTGGACTGCAAGGACAAGGAGTGGAGATAGAAGTACAAGTTGCAGTTGTGCTTTTAAGTAGGTAAATGAGTAGGTAGGTAGAATATATCTTAAACATTTTAGAAATGCTTTAAGTAACTTGGAAAAATAAAAGCCTTTGAAACCCTGACAAGCCCTAAGACCCAGTTCTGTGGTCTTGCTTCAAGACATAAAAAAAAATCATACTAAGATAGATTAACTTAGGTGAACAGATAGAAAATATGGCTGAATAAATGCAAGAATTAATGCTGCTTTTCATATGTTAGCATTGAGTTTTGGTCCGTGTAGAAAGTGTGGTTAGAGTCGTGGTTTTAGTTCATTGGTCAATTTATGAATAAGATCCCCTGCATTAGGGTGAGCTGGCATGCACGGATGGAGGGGGAAGAGGAGCAAGCTGGAGCTGTGGAGGAGGATGAAGATCACATGGAACAGAAGGAAGAAGAACAGAACTGCCTGATGACTTCTGCCAAGGGAAACCCCTGCCAGGAGCTGCTGTCAGGACCTCTGACAAGTGAGACCCCTGCCAGGAGCTGCTGTCAGGACCTCTGCCCCACGAGACTCTGTGCCAGGAGATGCTGTCAGAGCCTTTGCTGCATGGGACCCAGTGCCAGAGGCTTTAGCATGCACTTGAACAACTCAGGACTCTGCCTTCAGATAAATCCTTTTCTACAGATAAAAGCCTTGTTAGTGAACAAGGACTGCATTCTGCCTCTTTGAAGGATCAAATTATTTCCAATCTCAACACCTGTCATGCTGGTCCCATGGCTGGGAAAAGAAAGCACTGCCAAAGTCCCAGGAAAGCGTGGCTAAGACAGCTCTCCATGGGGAGCACAGGGCTCTTGGCTCTGGCTTGCCACCACATAGGGGAATCCCTGAATCCCTCCTGCCTTGCTGATGCCTCCTTCCTGCTAATCTGTACCTGACAGGATTATTTCACGCAGTGCAAACCCAAATCTGTCTATTTAGAGATAACCAGATAAAGTAAAAAACAGATCTAGAGACAGCTTGAGGTTGTTGGGTGGGGTTTTTTTTTGTTTTTTTTTTTTTTTTTTTTTTGTTTTTTTTTTAATTAGCAAGGAATTGTTGAAAGTGCAGAGAAAATAACAGTGTGTTCTCAATCAGGGACAGGCTTTAGCTTCAATAACTGATGAATCAGTGTGTGAGAATTTAGTTGTTTGGTATAGACTTAAAGCTGCTTCCTACTCAGGACAAAAGTCATTTGTCTATAAAAAGTCATGAGACAAAGGAACCCCCAAAACAACCTTGCTGCATTGCAAAAATTTTTTTTTCTTTTTTTTGGAGTATAGTATTTCAATACTGTGACTGATAAAGCTTTTAACGAGATGGTCATTTCTGTCAGCCACAGATCTACATGACTTGCAAATGTGCAAAGCTGATCCATAAACTTAGCTGTTGCTTAATTATGGCATTAGGCTGTGAAGGAAATTATAGCATGTTGTAAATATTTTGATTTGCTTTCTGTTGTTGTGTTTGGCACATCTATCAAAAGCAAAATATAGAAAATGCAGGTTCATATTAACTAACAAATTAGTAATATATGAAAGAAATATGGCAATGGTGGTACTTTATTAGAGCTGCAAATCTTCTTTTTATTATTATTTTGGCTTGAAAACCTAATAAATAAAGGATGAAAGAAACATCACCTAATTAAGGTCCTGCGTTGTGATGCTAGAACTACTGATAGAATAGCTCTTTAACAAGATTGTAATGAATGTTCAATTGTCACAGCTTTGGAAGGTGTTACACAGTGGTTTAATATATTACTTCTTTTATCCATAATTTCTTTAAACAATGCTTAATATCAGTCATGTTTGTGTTCAGTTGTTTCCAATATTTTACAGGAAAAAAGAGGGCTCCAACATAAGTTTTCATTATTTAAAATTTAACATCCCAATGAGTTTGAAAAGGGAGAAAACTAAACGTTATTAAGCTACTGCTTTTTGTTTTTTTCACAATGCTTGTATAAATTATTCCAGCAATAAATACACTAAACATTATTAGTAAATAATACAGGGAATGCATCAGGCTGAAGAGGATTAAGTGTTCCTTTCAGAATAGAGACACATTCTTCAATGTTCAGATGCCCAGGGGTAATGTTTAATTAACCCACTCAGTTATAAATTTGTGCAGAAAATTCTTCATCATATAAAACCCAGAGTAGAAAATGCTTCAGAAATTATCCTCTCTCAGACACCAGCTAATATTAACTTGCCAGTTGTTTCACCAGAAAACCATTGCAAATAAGGATGGGTAAAGGCTCAGGAGGTCCTTGGAATATTTTTATTTTCATTTGCTGCTGGTCTGTGTTATCAGAGACTTGTCAAGCAAGTCATCATCTTGTCCAGACTCACAGATTTGTTCTAGGTAGTCCATCCCTCCCCCTTGTTCATGCTGCACGTGATGTCCTGCCCTTGCTGTGCCCAAGTCCCCAATGGTGAGATTTTTGCTCTTGGTCCTCACACCAGACCCGGCCAACAGGGCAGAGCTCTCCCACAAGAGCACAAACTGGGGCCAGGTAAACCAGACCTGTCTTGGCCATTTGGTTGATTTCTGATATGCAAAACTACACCAAAGTTGTCGCCACAATTACAATTACCTTTTGGATAGTGTGAGCTGGTCATGTTCACATTCTATGTGGCTGTTGAGTCTTATTAAAGCAGGTTTGATATGGGAAGGAGATAGAAAGAGAGGAGCTCTCTTGTGTCCACTTTCTGCTTTCCTGAACTACCTAGGGCCCATGATTTAAATAAAGTCTAATCCAAACTGGGCAAAGTGCATCTGGTGTTCCCTGTTGAAACCTTAAATCATCAGCCCTTGTCGTTCACTGAATACCTGAATGAATGATTTTCAACTGATTTGGCACCTCTTCAAAGGAACAGATGGTTCAGTTTTTACTCCAAAAACAATAACTGCAATAACAGCAAAATAATCTGTGATTCTAACCTGGAACCTATTTAAATATAAGGGAGAATTCTTTGACCATCTTACATTCCTGACAATTACCACAAGGAGGAAATCTATTTCCCAAGAAAATCACATTATAATTTTCTAAACAAAGTATCACATCCATGGAGCAGTTGTCTGAGACTGAGAGAGACCGAACTGTTATGGATGAGCTTCTAATAGTGCCTCCCCAGCAATACAGCAGCTGCAAGGAGAGAGATTGTGAAAACATGGTACTGAGGGGCTCTACCAAAGCTAAACATAAACTAATACATGTTACAAAGGAAATGGTAGAAGAAGAAGAAAATGGGGACTAAGCTCACAGAAGCACGTGACTAAGATGTGATTAGGAATGTGCAGCAAAAAGCAGAACAGATTTCAAATAGCCAAAAATCGTCCAGACTACCACCTACTTTCTTTCTAGATAATGTTTTTACTGGTCTAGAAGTGTTTGTTACAAACCTGTGTGCAGACTATCTTTGGAACAGGATTCTCTTGAATTTGCCTTTTAGTCTCTAATATTTCAGCACAGAAAAAGCAATATAATTGACAAAGTAATTTCCTGCTATTATTGAAAAAGAAATAATCAGATATACAAGATTAACATTAGGGATAAAGCAATAAATAGTGCTCATTGTATTTAATACATACAGTTTTGCAAGACTTAGGGGAATATATATATATATATATGTACACACACACCTGTGGCATTCATTAAAAAGAAAACCTGTCCCTGTACAGAATAGCTGTCAAACATTAATATGAAATCTCTTTTTTTTTTTTCTATACATTTCTATTTTTAAATCCCAAGTAAATTCTGCAGAATACTAGTATATATTACAGAAGAGATAATCTTCTGCATACAAGACCTATGCCAGTATCAGTTTTCTGGCTTTTCTGGGCAATTCTAATTATTGGGAGCTACAAAAAGAAATATTTAGAAAGCTATTTTATCAGAGGCAGTATGTAAGCATTTAAGCATTTTCAGCTACTTTTAGCCTGTGCTGTCCCTCCTGTTCAGATGGTGAACAGGGTTGGGGAGAGGATCCTGGTTAAATTCATCATGCTGAGGATTTGTTTCCTGATTATTTTTCAGCTAGATCTGATTCCTGGTCCACTCTATTGCATGGACCTGATGATGAGGGTGCTGCGTGTGGGGAGGAGTAGCTCCTAATGAGCTCAGAGCCTGTAGTTTAGCTCTGCTGGAGACTAAAGGTATGTCAGGCTATGGGTGGCACGGATAAATGTGTTTCTCTGCTCCTGAGCCAGGGAGAGCCAGGCTCCATGGAGGAATCCCTGCTGGAAACCAGTGGGAGTGTGTTTGCACTGGCAGGAAGGCTCTGGGGAAGTGGTCTGGATGCCCAGGCGGCTCTTGGAGGCAGATTGCTCCAACAGGCAGGCTGACAGGGCAGGCAGCTCCTGCAGCCTGGCAATAAATGTGGCCTGCTCCCTGACTAAGGTACAGCTGGTGTTTAACTGAGGGGTTCGAGAGCCCTGAACATCTGTCAGAGAGGCAAACAGGTGGAACCCAGCTGTGGCCACAGTTGCTCCTGCACTTCTTGGATTATATTAGAACCTGCGATGCTCCTTAGATTCCCTGTGGAAAGCACACTCCTGGTATGCTAACATATTGCCCCCAGTCTGTATCCCAGTCCTCCCTGCTCAGGAAATGTTTTGTTTTCTGTTTACACAGTAGAAGCAATAGCCAGGAGACATGGAAGCACCCCTAGGTTCTAAATAATTGTGTCTGCTAAGTGTACACAAGAAGCTTGACTGCACTCTCAGCACTGATCTGACTGATTTCTGGCAGCTGCTTTACCCTGATGCATTGAGATCATCCTTACAGTGTTCACAGGATACTTACAGGGGTATTTCTAAATTAGGTGATGAAAATGATGGCAACAATTAGCAATCAGCAAACAGCCAATGGCATGATTACAGAGAGGTAGTTTTTTAAAATATTTTGTGTGTTGAACAGAGCAATTTTGTTTTGCTGAAGAGCTACTTAAATATTCCTTACATTCAAATATTCTTGGGGGGGAAAATGGCATTATATAAGAAAAAGGTTCAGGCTGTTCTTAGTGAGATCAATACAGCTCATCTGTTTGCATGATTCTAAGGAAGATATGTCGGGTAAAATACTCAGGGGAAAAGTTCTCTCAGTGAATATCAAATGATAGAACTTCTATTTCATAATTAGTCATATTTAATTGCTATGAGACCTACATTTAAGCTTACTTTAAGAATCTGTTTTGGTATGGATTACTGAAGAAAGACCAAAGATGTTTAACACACATGACTTGACAGAAAAGGTTTTTCCAGGACATAGAAAAGGTGATGCAAAATAAAATGTCATTTTTGTCCTTTTATATATTCAGTTTTTGACAGTTCTTAGGTTTTTTTATTTGATACCTTCTATTTTTTGTCATTTTTTCTCATGTTTCTAAATTAGTTGTAACTTTCAACCATTTTGTTGTCCATCAAAATCAGAAAACAGAAATCTTACCAAGTGAAAACTTTTGTTTTTCAGTGCTGCCTGCTCTGTCATTCTTAGTTCAGCCTCAAATTTAGGATCTCTCAGTGGGAGAAGATGGATCTTTGGTGAAGATTGACTTTATCACAGCTTGACAGCACTTTATTATCTGCCTTAGTTTTAGTGGCTTTCATGTTTTGTGTTTATTTAGCTGAAAATTGAAAATAAGTTGAAAATACAAACAAGTTGCAATCAGAGCTTTAGGACAGCTTTGTTGTGGAGTGCTGCACATGTCAAACCCTTTTTGCTACATAAATTTCTTTTCTTTCTTTTTTTTTTTTTAAATACAAACCAAATAAACTTTCAGCATTTAGCCTTGCTGCTAATGATGATGATAGACTTGAGGTTCTAAGTGCTTTACTGAGAACACTGTGAAAACTGCCCATGGACAGCTAGATTGAAGGGGAAATAGCTCTGGAGTGAATCTGTCCATGGGACTGCCAAAGCTGCTGGGAATCAGCTATGTATGCACAAGGGGTTTCCATATTCCTAGAGCCACAGAATGGTTTGGGCTAGAAGAGACCTTAGGAATCATTCTGTTCCAACCCAGGGGCAAGGACACCTTCCTCTGTCCCAGCTGCTCTAAGCCCTGTCCAGCCTGGCCTTGGACACTTCCAGGGATCCAGCGGCAGCCACAGCTTCTCTGTGCCAAGGGCTCACCCGTACTGCTCTCTAAATAATCAAGTCTCCCTAAAAACCTGCCAAGTGGAGAAGTATAATTTGTAACCAAAGAGCATTGGAGGAATGATTTGTCATTAAAAAGCCTTTGCACGGATGCTGGTTTATTTCCTGGGATTAGGAAGGCTCATCTGCACAGGTATGAGAGCTCCTGTTGTGTCTTTGGGTGATGCTGATACACACATGGACTGTTGGAAAGCTCTTCACCCACCCTCAGCCTAGAGGGTTCCCAAAGCTTAGGTTAAACTGCATTTTCAGGCCACTGTAGCCAGGGTCTGTGAGGTTGTTTGAATGGAAATGAGCATCAGTCCCTTACTGAGGGTGGAGCAATCAAACAGAGAAAGGTTCAGGAAGAGAAACAGACATGCCAGACTCTGAAATAATATAAAAGTAATTTTTTTTTTAAAGTAAACTTAAGCAATATTCTTTTTTCCATTAGATAATAACAAGAACTTGCTCTTGTTTTTATCTGTGCAATCTCAGCTTTAAAAGAAAGGTCTAACAATTTTCTTCCTCTCTTACCTATTCCACAACTCAAGTTGTACAGGTTTATCTAGGTTGAGTGTGCTTTCATGTCTTCAGCAGGTTTCTGTTAGAGTGCTGTGATGTAGGATTGTGTTTAGCTGATAGTCTTGGACAACTGAATTTGTCATTTGGTATTTTGCAGAGATATAAAATGGGACAATGACATGGCAGGTACATGGCAGGTGTGTTCTGAAGATTAGTTGCTAATTATCCGCAGGAAACCATAGGAAAATCATAAGAAGTTTATGTTGAACTTTTAATGTGTTGCAGATTGTTGAAGGAAATAAAGGGGACCAGACAGAAGGGCAAGGAGGTGGGAATTTCTGTGATGGGTACTGCTGCTTTCACTTGTCTCTGCCTGCTTTGTGTCTTGCCTAATTAGCTCGTATTTAATCTCTTGGAGCAAAGAGTTCCCAACTCCATGTTTGTCCATGACAATCACAGCGAGATCCTGCTAGAGGACTGTTCCAGCAGTGATAACTGTTTTCAGTGTCACATGTATTTTTCTTTTTTTTTTTTTCCTAGTGAAAATAAGCAAATTAAAGACTGTAACTGGGATGTTTACAGCAGCAACATGGTGAACAAACAGATAAGGTAATTTTACCCCTTCTGTTAGTCACCAAAGCAACACTATAAAGATCCTTTTAATTTAGTTTAGTGCTGTGAAGATTAAAGCTTAATTAAAATGGTGATATTAAAAAAATTTAAAACCTGAAGCAGCATAGGAAAAAAAGAAAGATGTAATTATGGTCCAGTGAATGCTTATCACTCGTTATGAAATTTTAGAGAAGAGAATTTTTTTTTCTCTCTTTTGAGAGCAATTTTATTCTGATCGTAAATTTGAATGGTTGGAACAACCTAGGATCATATCTGTTTATAAATTAATAAGGATGGTTGGAAGGAATGCGTCATTCTACTCATAAAATAGGGTATAGTCACTTTTCCTTTGCTGCCCCATTTCCTAAAAAAATTATCTTTCATACCCATAAGGGAATAAAGACTCTATTAAAAAAAAATAAATCAATCATGTATTCCAGAATTTCACACAGCTTGCATAGAAATTCAGCTATTTAGTATTAAAATATCTCTTACTTTCAGATTGTTTAATAGACATACCCTATTGTGAATTTGAAAGGTTAGATTTTCAAGTGGCTCTAACTGGCACCATTTCCTTTTATCAACAGAGCTACACAAATTTGTACTGGGTGAAAAGATATGTGAAGGACTTGGTGTGTTATAATTATTAGAAATTCCTCCAGGAATATTACTTTTGTTGGCTAGTTAAACATCTGTTGCTTTGCCAGATTCCTCCTAATGAGTTTAAAATCATTGTGGGAAAGCCATATGTTTGCCCAGTGGAAGGCAAACCAGGACACCACACAATATTATCTCAATGCAAAATTCCAAGTAGGAGTCTCTGCCCATGACAAAGCAGGAGCACTGGAGAAAGAGCAGTTCCAGCTTGTCACTTTTGTTGAGAGGTATCTTTCCAAATTCTTCCAGAAGTGAGCTGGCGAGCTGCTGTGGCTGGTACCCTGGAGAAGTAGCTGCAAATACCACAGGGCTAAAAATGCCCTTTTACTAACTCCCTCTGTTCGTCTTGCTCAAACATTTTAAAACTATCTATCTTTAACCACATATCCCACATTACTTCTGGGTACAGAATCATTAGCAAAATTATACATTTAGCCTTGCTTCAAAGCAGCATTATATTTATAACATACAGTGATGACTGCTGTTGGTACAACTTGGCCTGGTAGCTTAACTCTGATTTTTTTGCCCCAGGATGATGTGGAAAGCAAAAGGTCACTGGACTTCAAGGACAAACTCATGGAAAATGAACCCACTGAGATTGATGAAACTGTACATGGCTCTGGATGTCTGTAAGCTGCAAAGGACTGTTGG
>VWZN01009788.1:474600-498544 GCA_013396955.1 Regulus satrapa | reverse complement strand
GAGGGGGACACACAGGTGATGTATTTCATCAGTCTGCTCTGTTCTTGGGGTCTTTCCTGATTGCATGTTTCACCCATGCTGGAGGAAAGACATTGCATTGCCTGTAGTTTTGGTCAGGTCCTCTACAACAACAATTCTGGTAAACAAAAAGTTTAGTTTTTAAAATTTTGCCTTTCTTTTCCTAAACAAGGTATAAACAAATTTCTTGGCTTCCAGATTGGCATATATATATGTTCTCCACAGGTCTGCAACTCAATTAGTTATTCCAGGATACATTTTTTATTTTGCTGGTAAATATAAAATGTCTTCGATGGTGTGATATTAATCTCTCTGGTGGTGTTCTTGCAAAACTTAAAACCTTTTTAACCAGATAGCACTCCAGGAAACTCTCCCAACACCCACCAGCTTAGATCAATGTCTTTGAGGAACCATAGATAATGGGCACATGAAGGGCTATAGAATTTATTGTCATCCTGGAACAGGTACAGTTAAAATTATAATCAAATATAATTGCAGTCTTAAGAAAAGTGAAGTATTTTTCCTCACAAAGAATTATTACTCTCTAATATATGCTTTCAGGAATAAAAAAAAAAAAAAAAAAGAGAGAAGGAAAAAAGCCATGTAAATTTATTCTAGTATGCCATTGTACAATTTACCCTGCCAGGGGCTCAGGCTATTTATGTTTTTGACTGCACTGTCTTCAATAAACTTAAAAAAAAATAAATTACCATGGTAACCACTGCATCACACAACAAAGACTTGTATGCACCACTTAGATCTTTAAAGAGGCAGAGTCTGGAATGAAATTATAGTCTGCATTTTTTAGTAATAATATTTCTCTTAGTAAATGTCTGTTTTGTTGGTTTATCAATAAATTCTAATTTTGCATTTAAAAGCAGCACATAAAATACAGTATCTAAACTAATTCTGTTTTAAGAATGTTAACTTTATGAGAGCTGTTCATGCAGCTGGGATCACTGAGCTGTGAGGGATGATGGGGTATAGGTGTGAGTTCTGACACTCTTTAGTTCTGTCCTTCTGGTAATTTTCCTATACATTGTTTTTCCATTTTATAATTCTTATTGCAGCACAGTGTGAATGTCACAGGAAGGTCACACTGGTCACATATATATTTATATATGTTTTCCATATATATATGGCTACATTTCCAAACTGATTTTTACAGGTACCACCCTGTGGGGGCGAAAAAAAAAGTCTCCAGCTTTCTAGGAATGCTTGATTTGACTTTCATATGAGAACACTTAGCCCTTTGATAATGCTGTTCATTTCTCACCTCTTGGTTCACATGGAGCACCCACATCCCTGAGCTGCTCTGTGTGCAGGAAGGGATAGTCTCGGGGAGCTGGCACAAGAAATCTTGGAGGCAGAGCCCTGTTGGTGTTGCTGGCTGCTGCTCTGAGCTCTGCCAGGGCTGTTAAGAGCATCAGGATTCCAGAGCTGAATGTTCCTGTGTGCAGGAATTCCTGAGTATTCCTGATGAGCAGCACTGAACAACAGCAGGTCTGTTCCAGGCAGCACCAGAATAGATCAAAGGCAGAGAGCAAGAATCCTATCTGACTTCTGTGGAAGTGTCTGGCATTTTGAATTACTCCCATGGGTTCTACTGGATCCTGTGCCTGTGGCTTTAGTGTGTGGCCACAGTCTTCTGCCATATTATATAGTTTCTGGCAAAAGCTCCATGTTAGTATAGCCTTGCTCATGCTAGATCACTTTTTTGGTTTTTTTTTTTTTTTAATGATCAAATTATAAAACCAGGAAATATGAGTTTATAAGGAAAATGACAGCACCACATTAGAAACAGCAGGAGCAGTGGGCACTGTAATGTTGTACTTGTGTTGGTTTTAGTCCCTTCTCCAAACCAGCTCTGCTCCCTGCAGCAGTGGAGGTAAAGAATCTGAGCACCTGATACTCTGACCATGCCAGTGTGGGTGTGTGCCTGCTCCATGATGTGCTGTCTCAGCACACAGCTGAATTTTGAACTTTGCTGCACCACTCCAAGCAGGAAGGGAGAAGCATGAAACAAAGGGATGGGATGCAGTTATTGTCAGATTAAATGCTTCCTTTTTAAAATTAGTTATATAACTAGGAAATTCTGATAATTTGACTTCTCTTTTACACATATATAACCAGCTAAGTAAGGAAAGACCAGACTCCTGTTCTTTTAGAAAAAGGAAAGATCTTTCCCTTTGCTCCCGGTGCCTGCAGCCTTTGGATTATTCCACATTTTTCTGCAGTGCCATTTGGCTTTTTTGGGTAATCTGAGTATGTCTCAGCTTCCATCCATTGAATAATCATCTCAGACCTAATGGACGTAGAATAATCTCCCACAATTTGAAATACTTCTGGCTAACTAAAATTTTTGAGGCTGCGGTAGTGATGTCTGGGTGAAGTCTAGCTGCCTGGGACAGTGTGGAGGGCAGAGCAGCCACCAGCAATTGTGCCTTTGAGGGAGGGCACTTTGGAAGTAGTGAAAGGTTCACTTTACTTTTCATTCTGTCTTTACAGTCCCCATTTCCCTCATCCTTTTATCTGCATGTGCCTGCCTTCTGTCAGGAGCTTATCTGACTGGATGCTTGAGTGGAAGATTATGAAATTAGGAAATTAATGTTATTTAAACATCTGTAAGAGTGTCGCATATCTAAACATAGGGTTGGGATTTCATTGCACCAGCCACTGATTCTGGATGTGCAGGGGGTTGCTGTGTCCATCAGGGCAATCCTTTACAATTAATCATTCTTGACTGGAAGTTATTATTATCAGAGCTGCTAACGAAATAGGTTTTGAAAGTCATTCTGATGTCAGAGTTCAGGGGGCTGTGAAAGTAAAGGCAAAGTTTCCCTCATGAAACTGAAAGAGAATAGTGGAGTCAAGGGAGTAAAATATCCATGGATTAAGCTGGAGGGCAAGAGGTAGTAAAAGTAAACTGGAGGAAGACTAAAAAGTGAAAGGAGAGCAGAAAAGTTGAGACAACCTGAAACAGATACAAGCTGTGGGCTGAAGGAAATGAGATGGTTATGTTTCTTCAGCAAACTTCCGAAAAATTTCAAAGGGCAGTGAACAAGGGAGGACCACTTTAACAATACACTGCTGCTTAGAGCCTTGGCTATGCAATTTATCCCAGCATTAGAAATACTTTGAGTATATTTAAGTATTTTAAATAACAGTTTACATTACTATGGCAACCATGGCTACTTTCTTTCTCTGCCCCCCCCCCCCCCCCCCCCAAATAGGACATAAATTCCCCAAACATTTTTCTGCATCTCACATAGCCCTATAACCCCCCTGTGAATTAGTTCATGGTGGTTACAGTTAGTTTGTCTAATTGGCCCTTGCCACTCCTATATTCTACTTTTGTTCCTCTTCACCTGCAGTATCTCGCTCAGAGGCAGGATCTCATTAATCACTGTCTTTCCCAGTAGTACAACTCGACTGATTTTCAGAGACTACCTGCAACATGTAAGCAACACATTGACAAATGAGCCCTTGAAATTCCATGTTTAATCTCTGTGGTAAAATGCTATTTCTGTTAATATTGCGGTTTCTTCACTTTAGATAATTGCACCTTTCTTGATTGCCAGATATTCAGTGAAATAAGTGGGGAGAGAAGAATGACAGTAACTGAATCATTTGTGAAATGACATCCCCTTTCTTTTCCTCCTCCCTGATTACACCCTCTTTATGCTACAACATGGAGAAAAGGATATTTTCCTATCTAAGAGAGAAGAATAATTTGGTTGACATAGGGCTGACATGCACAGCCCTGGTATCTGAGTGCTGACCACACCAGCCAGAACAAGTCTCAGTCCCTACACAGGGTGTTTTTTTAAGTATTTGCAAAATAAATAACAAAACATTGAAAAAAATCCTTTAAATGCCACTGATTGTATTAACAAGCAGCAGCGTTGGATCCAGCCTGTTTTCTTTTTGCTCAGGACAGTGTTTTCTCTACCCAGCCCATGTTCACAGCAGTGACTGGTGAAGCTGAAACAGTCTTTTTGTTGTTGATATTATAATTTCAGAACAGTGTTACGTCTTCATACTTTTAAAGGACAGTCCACTCTCTAAAAATGATGTATTTACACAGCTGCTGAATCTTTTATATGCAATTTCTGTGAAAACAATGTGTCCCTGACTGCTTGCCTGTCAGCTCCTATTGTGAGCAATTAGAAAAGGGCAGTGCAAGCAAGTGAAAGCGCTCTGGGTTCTTGAGATCTAATCTTTGTAAGAAAAGGACTTTGAGCTAGGAGCAGTAATGCATTGTGGTACAGCATTTTCTTTTTCCCTGCCCTGATTAATTGGTTTGGTGTTAAGTGAGGTAACAGTTTAAAGAACTAACTCATTATGTGAAATTACTCTGTCTGCTGCGATACTTAAAGTCATCTTGCGACACTCTGGAGCTCAATGCATAAAATATTACATTGGTAAGTAACTCTCCCGCTGGATAGAGCCTTTTCTTCCAGAAGTTAACCTACGGATATGAGAAATCCGTCCTTGCACATAGTGTCTGATCCAGTGCCAGTGCCTAAGGATGTTCTTGGAAGGATTCCCATCTTTAAACACTGGATTGGGGTCTGTGGTGCAGTAGCTAAAGTGCTGAGGGTTATACTTGCAGCAATAAAATAGGGCATTACTAGTAATGTAAGAAAAAGGCTATAAGAACATAGGTTGTCAGTGAAATACTGACAAGAAAAAGCAAGAGCTCGTTGAAGGAAGAAAAGGGGACTTTGGAAGAAAAACTTGGAAATAATAAAGATTAAAATAATAGGTGTTTTTCCCAGCTTGTTCTCAACTGTTGCAACATACATGCAAGGGAAGAACAAAGTGTTTTTCTCCACTCAGGTAAATATGGTACCAGTTTCAAAGGTATGAAGGACAGGACACAGACATCACATGGTGAGGTCAAGGGTTATTATTATGGAATAGCCAAGGTACAAATGTTGAGATGCCCTGCACTTGCTCTCCAGGCTGGCATAATTAGATGGCTGCACGATAAGGTATTTTTGCATAGAATTATATAATATGGTAGGAACTGGCAAAACAGCATGTTATCTTAAAGGCACACTCATCAGGGAAGGAGACAATTCCTGCAGGGTGTTGTAGTAGGTTTTCTAAGGTTTTTGTCCTCATATTTACCAGCCCAAAGACAACAGACTAATCTCTAACTTACACCAGGAGTGCAGTAATCAAAACATGGTGCAGAAGCTTAAGTGATAAGCTCAAGATCATGTATATTATTTTGGTAATCCATTAGGAAAGAGGCTTTTTGCTCATG
Organism: Regulus satrapa; assembly: GCA_013396955.1. Taxonomy (NCBI): domain Eukaryota; kingdom Metazoa; phylum Chordata; class Aves; order Passeriformes; family Regulidae; genus Regulus; species Regulus satrapa. The sequence goes on along the minus strand of VWZN01009788.1, from coordinate 493,251 downwards.
TGCTTGCACATTTTGTGCCACAAGCTTTTGATCTATATATCCTTGTCTCTCTGTAATTGCAACTCTGTGTTATTAAAGCTGACATCAGAATTCATGAGTTCCTGGTGCCCAGTCATGTGCTTTGAAGAATAAAGCATGCATAAGCAAATTAACCAAACCAGTAACCTCTCTGGACATGCTAGAATTGTGGTATTTTGCATTGTAGCAAAGCTAGAAGCCAACAAAGTGACTGGTTTCTCTCCCAGAGCTACAGTGAATTTGATGGCATTGCACAGACTTGGACATATATTAAACAAAGCCATGTTTACTTGCACTGCATAAGAATCACAGGGGGAAGCAAAATCAATGTTTTCCAAATGGAATAGAAAGGAGCCGTGAGGAAAAGAAATGGTGTTTTCAAGCTTCTTTGAAAGGTAACACAAACAATGCACAAAGTAAAAAAAAAAATCCTTGAAGAAAAAGCATTTGGCAATGTCTTCTTCATTCTGTGTTTAACTTGTTTTGGAGGATTAAGGAATGGTAGGTCCTTAGTATTATTTTAAAAGGAGGGTAGAATCTGTGTGTAAATAAGACTTTGATATTTTGAATTGGAAGCTGCACAATGCATCTGTACATCTTGACAGCAAGAGAAGACAGTCAGAGGAGCACTGAGATGACACTGGGAGTGCATGATACAGTGGTGTAATGAAAAAGAGATCAATGCTAAAATGAATGTAACACCACTGAGGAGTACACACAGATCAATACTCTTGTAAGCCATGGAGTATAATCCTGCTATATAGGTTCTGTTAGATAGTACACTCAATTCTAGAAAGACACATTTTTCTGCATTGCTCAAATGTACCTCTGACTTATCCATCCTAAAAATAGTTTTTCTTTTGGAATGTAAAAGCTTGACTCTTTGTCTTCCCACCCATGCATGCTAAGGAAAATATGCCAGTGCTATTTGCAAACTCACAATCCTCAAAAATGTGGCATATGAAGATAAGATGGACAGTCAGCAATGAGCTGTGTCTCATCAAGTCTTTGAAATATTGTTTTGTTCCTGTCCCCTCTTACTGGCCCCTCTTTTTCTTTAAGGAAAATAAGCACAGTTACTGAAAATGCAGTCTCAAGAGAAAGGGAAAGGTCAATCTTGCAGTCTTCACTTATGCTGTGCAAAAATTTTTTCCAGTTCCTGATATTGAGAGCTTAAAACCATTAGAAAAAAAAGATCATAGAGTTTCTCTCATTTCTTGATGCCTGGATAACCTTGGAGTCAGTGAACCTTCATGGTTTGTGTCTTATGTTTGCCAACCCATGCTATCACTGCCTAGGATGTTTGTTAGTGTCTGATTGATATTGTAAAATAATTTTTCTTAGAAAGGAGTAGATTGATGAATTAATGGGAAGATCCTACGCTCTGACTTTCATCTTTTTATCCTGCAGGGTTATGGGAGGCATCAGAAGCAAAGTCTGCCACGAGTCTTATGGAAACCTGGTACCTAATACGGAAAGAGCAATGGGAATGACACTGCTTTCTCATTTTTGTTCTATCTTGTTTTAAGGCCAGATTACCTTGAATAGACACAAGCTCTTAGGATGAACAGGTCCTCAATTTCATTTCAGCTGCAGACCTGGCTGCCACTCTCTATAGAAAGGTAAATGTATCTCAGCTTCTAATTTTCATCTGTCTTCTACTTTTCCCTAACACAGGTGGGGATTTTTCCTTATAAATTCCAAAAGCAGCTATGAATTCCTGAGTTCTATCCCTCTGTTTTAAGAGTTCAGTTGTTTTCATCCATTTCCTGAATGAGACGACTTTGTTTTGAATTTCTTTGCAATGGAAAGTATTCATATTTCTAAGGAGTGGAGAAGCTAAAGCAAATAAAGATAAATTAATAAATACATAATTACAGTGTTGCTTCAGGGAAAATTTTCTAGGCATAATCTAATAACAATGACTGGAGATACTATTAGTATTGTGTGTTGATTCTGGATCCCTTGGGATAGTCAAATAATTAAGCTTGTGTTTTCCAGTCCCTTTTGGCTTTAATAGCTATTATGATCATTAAGTGTAACCTGCCATAGACTCTGTTTTCTAAATGCCTTTGTGAGTCCAAGACCAGCTCTGTGTCCCCTCATGAGGGAACTGGGTTGATGAGAAATAAAAGTCCCTCAAGACACTGTTCTCACTTTTGTTCCAAAGCTCTTTTCCTTCCAAGTATCCACAGCCAGCAACTTTTCACAGCTCTTGCTGAGCTGCAGTTAATCTTTACTCCTTCTGACACTATGGCAGCTCTAAAATACCATTGCACTTGCCTGCATTTATCCTCCTTTTCCCCAGTGTTTGTGACTGACCCCCTCCACTGCAGTCCTGGCTGTGTGGGTGCTGAGCTGGAAGATTCAAACTGAATTGTCACCACTGCAAAGGCTGCTCTGAAGTAGATGCTCTTCATGATGCAGGTCTGGCTTCAGAAAGTGTAATCAGAAAGCCTTCAGCCCTAATTTCTTCCAGAACGTTGCAAACGTTTCTTTTGCTTGCATGGCAAAAAGCAAACATTTTTTGCAGGGGTTGTTCCCTGCCACATTAATTGGCAATGCTGGCAGCCAACGCATCTCCAAGTGAGGGAATTCACTTTCCCTGATGGAGAAAGAAGCACTGCAAAAGCAATGCACAAACAGAGCCAGGCACAGCCTTTTGACTGATCTGTCACTCCTTGCTGAACTTGCCTGAAATTTATTGCCAGTTAGAGAGCATTTCCTTCTGTTTACTGATTTGATTGAAAGGATGATTTATCAAGACTCAGCATCACATTGAGGGCTGCTCTCTGCTCCGAAGGGTAATGAGTTGCAGACACATCTCATTCTCCTTTCCCACGTGGCTGCAAGGGTGATGGAGAAGGTGAGAGTCTGCTGGCTTTGCTGTGACACAGACAGCTCTGCTGGGAGGGCTGCTCCTGCTGGCTCCAGGACCAGCCTGGAGCTCCCTCCCCCGTGCCACAGGATGGGATGTGCCGTGTTGGCCAGGAGCTCTCAGGGACCTGCACAAAGACATCCAAGGAGCAGCTCTGGCAGAGAGGGAAAGGACAGTGGGAAGGACAATGACAGTGGTAAGAAAACAAAAGGATTAGAAATACCAGAATGTGAAATGACAACTTGCTGTTGTCACTGCTGCTGTCCCTACTGTCTCCGGGTGCCATGGCTTGGTGCTGTTGAACACTGCTTTGGTTAACTGCTGTGGCACAGTCCCATCCCAGCACACTGGGAACCAACACCTTCTCTCTGAGTGGATATTTGTTTTGGTTATGGGGAATTTTCCTTAAGCAGCCCTGCTATTTGTTTCAATCACCACAAAACCCATTGTCTCACCTTAATTTACAGAGTCATAACTAGCAGTATTTCTTTTCAGCATAAAGAGTGCATTGGAACAAATACCACTATTTATCAACTGTAAGGCAGTTCTTTATAAAGATCTTATGTGAGGAAAGAATAAAAATGTAATGATAGTCTCACAATAAATACCCTAAATCCTTTATTGCCTATTTATGGTGTAATCTCTCTATAGCTCTACAATATATGACTGTTTAGAAAAAGCTCTAGAATATAGTTATATGGTTTATTTACCAGGAGATGGCAATGGTGATCTACTGCAGTATTAACTTGTATACAAGGCCCACATAATTCTTCCACAACATCACAAACTTCAGTATGAATGAAGCCAAAGTATTCCAATACTGCTTGTGCTTTCCTTATTTCTAACTTATTTTAGTTGCTGTTATTCATTGTATTTTTCCTCTCATTTTTTGATTGAAATTGCTGTCACTACATTTTAAAAAGATGTCTAAATACAATCCTGTATTCTAGAAAACAGAATATTATTTAAAAACAGAGCAGCCAATACCATTGAATAAGATATGCCACGTGTCAGAAAAAAATCAAATGATTGATGAAAGCAAAAGCTTAAAAAATGTATTTAGCTTTACAGTATCAAAATTTAACTCGAGCAGTTAATGAAAAATAAATTATAGGTTATGCTACTAAAAAGCAGGCTATAATTTTCTATTAAGCTGCTTGAAGTATGATTTTAAAGTATGCAGATGCCAATATTTTTTATAATGTGAAATTACATGAGGTCTGCAATGTTGTCTGAGTTGTCACATTACCTTAACCTGTAGTAAGGCACTCATCATTCTTGTGAATTAATGCAGCACTAATCTTCCCATTATCACGGTCATAAACACCAAAAGTAAAAGTTTGGCTTCTTATGGGATTGTTTTACATTCCTTTCTATCTTTCTCCGAGTGATTTCTGCTCTTCTCCCCAGAGCTTGCACAAGTTGGGTGTGGCATGTTTATTAGGAATTTGGCAGATTTCAAACTGAAGCAATAGCTGGTGAGTCTTACTGCTCTCCTCTTCTCAGCTACATCCCTCTGTTTAGAGTGATCCAGGGATGCTGTTGGATATCTAAACCTGCTCTGAAGCACATCTGTACCGATTGTAGCAGTGACCATCTTTCACCAGGAAACTACTCCCGTGGCTGGCTTGTCCTCTGGTATTCTAAAATACACAGGCCATGTCTTGAACACTCACTATGGGGCTCTCATTTGGGAGGGTTACCCACCCTCAAGTTTAAAAAAAAAAGTGCTTTAACTGAATTTACTGTTTGCAACACCAAATACCAGCATTAATGCCTTTCCATTGCTCCTATTTCAGTGCTACTAAAAAAGCAGCCAGAACCTTAGACGTGTGAAGCTGTGAGAGGAGCATGGCATAGGTAAGAAGTACTTAATCTATAACTGATGATAAGAGAGAAAAGCCCCATTCTTTTGCTCAGGAGAAAGTCTTGATTTTCTGCTGTTTTTACTCTTTCAATTGCACTTAACTTTCTTAAGCTTTTCTTCACCACAGTGTCTACCTTTCTACAATATCGTTCCTTCCTCTGCTCTGCATTAAGTGATGCTCAATCAAACCTTATCTCTACAAGGGAGAGAAAGCAAATTTAGAGCATGCAGAAAGTATTTCACTTAAGTCTGCCCTCTCCACACCTTCATATCAGGTGACTTTTGTGTTGGGATCTGCCTGCCCAGCACTCATGATGTAGGGGAAGAGCTGGCTCCTCCTAATCAGTAACAGGAGACCCCTATGTCCCCAAAAGCAATCACACATTTCACATCTGCAGTATCTTTCCACTTCACAGACCCTATAGGGTACAACAGGAAGACAGAGGTAAGGAAGACCTTTGTCAATCTTTTCTCCAATAACAAAACAAATCTATGGAGCAAAATGAGCTGACTGAGCAGAAGAAATAGGGAGTAGGGTTTAGAGTCTGTTGGCTGCTGGTGGCTTGCAGTATCAACCAACCAACCTTTCTGTTTCCCTCTCACATTTTTGTAGGTCTTCGCATTCCTGTACACAACAGCACAAAGCCAATCGATACACTCGGTGCTGTATTCCTCCCCGTGCACCAGGGCAGCCGCAGGATTCTCCTCATGGAGGTGTTCTCCAGCACCTCTGATCTAACTGGGCTGGAAATCACCCCAGTGGTGTTCATGCCTCTTCAAAGGACAAATCTTGAGAAAGGGCACAACGATGTTCAAGCTGACAGCTGCTCACACAAAATGCTTTGTCTCCTCTGCTGGCTTTCCTGCTGTGAATACCCACGATCATGTCAGCTGTGTACAGGGAGGAATTATGATTTTCCCTTTTCCTATAACTTATTTAGCTCCCTTGTCTTACCAGCTTAGATTGTTCTTACGTTCTAGTACAGACTAGAGATACAAATGTTAGCTTGAAAGGAATTAGCTCAGCCATCTCTTTACTTTGCTAAAATCTATCCTGTAAACATGCCAGACTGCAGGCTCTTGAGAGTGAGACTGTTTACAGCCTTGATTTTACATTGTTTAGTAGGACAGAGCCAAAGAAGAGAGGCTTTGGGTGCCCCTGGAGCTCTAATAATTTTCACAGTGACCCAGAGGGAAAAGAAAGGCCAGACTTGGGGTGAGTGGTTCATACTGGGTCAAGAGAAGTATAAATTTCTGAATTATAAAGTTGTAAAAAAGATTCAAAGGGAAGTAAGGGCATACTTAGCCCACTCTTTGATAGTACAATACATAAAAACCAGATTTTGTAGGAGTATAATAAAAGATTGTATAGGAGTATAATAAAATCCAGACACAAGTCTGAAAAATTCATTAGTTTCTGCCATGACTAAAATAAGCACTGTCTAGGAAAACTACTTTGCAATGGTAATGAAAAGCAAGTGGAAAAGCAAGTGTTAGCACCAGTACTGCAATGTGAAATAATTTCTGTATACTCAGATCTGTCATTGTGAACAATGTTGTTGATTATAAACCACATCAAATTCCCAGTCCCCCTAGACATGTGTTTTATTTTGCAGTTTTTCTAGTAATTATGGAATCAACAGAATACTATCAAGTTTTACCACAATTAAGCTAAATATATACTTAAATGATATAACATAGTTGGTAATTGCAATATCTCTCTGACTTCCTTCCAAGGAACAGTCGGCATCGTTTCTGGAGCATTTTCAGGGGTGGTTGCTAATGATAATGATGATGCTGAGTTCTCTCATAATTTTATGCTTTCAAAGGTACTTCAATCCAATTTAGAATCAAGGCTTGACCTGCAGAGCTTCAATTTCTGCGAGCTGATAAGACAAGCCTCCCAGACTGAATGGATGTTATGGCCTCCCCAGTGTGTGGGGGTTTGATGGACGAGAGGGTGACACAGACCTACGGCCCTGTGAGCCATTCACTGAGAACAGGCCTGGATCCAGTCACTTGTGAGATAGTGCTCACCTGTAAAGCCATCTCCGTGCCATTGTGCTGAAGACCTTTGCACTCCAGGAAATAAAAATGCTTGTCTGGGGTCTGCAGTGAGGGAGCAGCTGTGTGCTACAGCGCTTCGAGCTATTGCTGCTTGCTCCGGGCCTGGCCAGGGTGTTGTGTCGGTGATGGGTCTGGGAGGCAGGAGGTTTATTCCAGTACTTTTCTCAAAGTTTGTCGGATGCATAAATAGCTCAAGAGACTGCTCAATGTTCTCCATCAAGCTGGGATTCCCTCATCTTTGGCAGTTTTGTCCTCCTGTAGCAGGTCTTTGCTGCCATTCTGGCCGCCAGAACTGAGCGCATACCCCAAATTTATGTTTGCAGATACTGGAATCCACTTAGTAAGAAATGACAAGGCAAGTTCGTTTGTACTTCTACCATTAACTTAACATTTATATACTTGTTCAGAAAGAAAAAAAAACTCAATGAACTTGATGATCTAGGAGGTCTTTTCTGACCTTATTGATTCTAAAATTATTCTTATTACCTAGCTTTAAATATCCTGTCTCCATCTAACCTTGCTTACTATATATGATACCATTTGTCTGCGAGATAGTTTTCTGTCTAACTGAATACTACCTTTTTAATAATTTGATTTAATAATTGACATTTTTTTCAGATCACTGAAAGGCGAAGGTCAGACAAAGCAAAGATGGATCACATATCCCTCAAATGCTGTTTGCCCAGCTATAATTAGAAATTATGATGGGTATGACATAAAGAAACTATTATGAAAATATATTAAACAGTGTTTCCTTACTGAATTAGATAGATTAGATAAGTAAATGAGTCTATATAAAATAATGCAGAATTTTAAAAGTTTCTTGGTTTGCAAGAGTAATGAGATTTATTTAATGTTAAGTAATATGCAAGTTGATGTGTTTTGGAGCAATTTTAACATGTTCAGATTCCTTCTAGAATATGAAAGTGTCACCACGATTTTAAAAGCAGCTCACATCAGTCTAAAACCATTGGAAAAAAAACCCAAAACAACTTGGTAAAAACGCACTAAAAGAAAAAAGAAATGTTTCCTCTCGTCTTTTAAACAACAGTAAAGAAATGCAAAGCATTTAATCTTTCCCCCCTTTTTTTTAATGCCTTCTGAAAGCACAGCATCCTCTTATCTATTTCCCAGTTTGTGGATATACAGACTCTGTTTACCTTTTCCTTTTTCCTGCTAAAATCAGCCAGTGCAGTTAGGAAGCGGGTGTAATCACCTGGAAATTTAGTACGGTAAATATAGTCCTTAGAAACCTTTTCTCTTTTCTTTAGAAAACAATGAGATCTCTTTTCTTAAGGTTGTCTTCAATAAACTGTCCACTGGAGACGACTATGTTAAAGAAACAAAGAATGAACAGGGAAAAAAGGTAATTTCAAGAAAAAGTGAATTTCTAGCCGTTTGCAGAACTATGTCTATCATGGTGGATGCATATTTTTTGTTAGGTACATGAGATAAAGATTTCTCAGCTCAGCTTCATGAAATTGATTGGTTTATGTCTGTTAAAAGATACCTATTTCTATTGGACTTTCAGATTAGCCTGTTATGTTCCCTGGGTGATTAGTTCCAAACACTTTTCCATATTGAGAGCTCATCATTCATACCCTGTGCATGTCCCAGAACCTCTCCCTTGATCAGGGGTAGACAGCTCATTTTTGGCCAATTACTGGCATGCACCTTCTAAGCTGAAGCTCACAGTTTTTATGTCTCAACCACTACAAAACTTCAGAGCAAACATAGCCTAATTTTTAAACCATTTCAAGCAACAGTGAGTTCAGCAGAGGTTAACCTCCTTGTTTTTTCAGTTTCCTGAATGAATTTTGCAGCTTGAACTGCGTGCTCTGTGCTTCTGAAGACAGATTACTGCCATTGCCAGTGTGACTGCTTTACATAAAATTTGGCTACACCCCTGTAGCACTGCAGGGACACTCTGCTGTCCAGGGATAGTCTGTGAGATTGCACATGGGAGTACAAATACCCACCATTGAGATTATGAAGACTTAATCATCAGCTTTGGTGACTGCCTTACACGGACCTGTCTAAAATTATTTTTGTGCTATACTTCCAAAAACCTCCACCCAGGTCCAGTTCTTTTTTTTTCTTTCTGCTTATCTCACTTTCCATTGTCATGAAATGAGAGCAGAAACCCAAGCAGTATTTCACACAGCTCAATATACTTGCCTGATAATATTGTTCAAGAAAAATCTTAACATATTGCATCTGTATTGGAAATGATTCAGGTAGTCAGAGACTAGGACTTTGAAATCTTTCTCTGTTGAACATAATAATGTATTAACTAATTCCACTAGTGCAAGAGAATATGTATAGGCTGCTATAAGCTCTCATTGATTTGCCATAAGACTGTGCTCTGCTTTGTAGGGAGAACCCAACCAGAGTGAACTGGGACTGCTCTAGTCAATCTAATCAAGTTTATGCTGTGCTGTCCCTCATGGGAATTTTTCTCTCATGAACCAAATTGTCTTAACTCTATCCAGTTATTTTACAATTGAGATCACTCTGGATGAGTAGCAATTAAACAAAATTAACCTCTTTCACTGTCTTGCACGATAAATAGGTTCCAATACATCTGCAAAGTTAAATGATATCATGAGGACAAACAAAATGTTTTACATTTTACAGGCACAGAGACAAGCAGATGACCATTTCTGGTGAAGTTATTTTCAACTTCCTTGGGAACATTAAGCTAGCTGGAGAGACTTCAGAAACACTGAGCCACTCACTCAGCGGGACTTGCTGCTTGTTACCTTCTGTATTAATATACTGTCTTGGGCTTCAAGAGCCTCCACAGTATTTTCTGCTCTGCCTTCCTCAGAGCAGAAGATTTCATTCCAGAGTGACCATTTAGTCGGAGCAGAGACAGGGCTCATCATAGCCAAAACAAGGGTCTTGATTGCCCGACATGTGTAGTTCCTGTCTTCTTCCCAAGAGGTTTTTAGAAACAGCAAAAAAAAAAAAACCTGAAGAAAGAAAATCTCAGAGGGAATGCTCCAGCTACTTCAGTTTTCTGCCAGTTTAAGCAAGTGTAGCTGTCAATGTGTGAGGTAAATCAGTAAAAGGCCACCCCTATGTGGGTCAGCTGGGAGGAGGCAGGCGTAGCTCTTGAGGAGCAAAAAGGACCAAATGGGTCCAATACTTTTGCATTTAGCATGACCATACCCATGTAAAATCAAGGGAATTCCAAAAGGAAACCCTTTTTGTTTGCACAAACTCTGAGCCACTGCAAACAAATCTGGTAAGGCTGAGGGTCTGGCTCCCCAGGCTGAACATCATAACACCATAGTAATGTCAAAAGGCTGTCAGATACTGCTACTGTCATCACCCTGTTACTGAAATATCTGTGCATTCCACTAGTTTACAGAAATTGCCAATGAACATCTTAATCCATAAGAATAGAAAACACAAATATTTTACCATGCAATTGTGGAGGCTAATCCCTGGCAAGGTCATTACTTTCACCACTTCCCTTGTAATCCCTCTCATGCACATACAGAATAAGGCTCTGAAGCCTAATCTTTCCAGTGCTGAAAATAAGACTTTTATGCAAACTGATAAAAGTTCTTTGTTTGATTTATCTGTAAACCAAAATAGTCTGGTAGTTTGCCTTGAAGTTAAAAGAAAAAAAAAAAAACCAACTCTGTCAAATCCTGTGTATTTGTTTTTATGTATTTTGTCATTTCCCCTCTATTAACTCTGTCCTAAGGTTGAAAAGAAGAGTACACTCCCACTTCCATTTACATACTGTACTTCAGCTTTGAATTTTTTTTGCAACCTGTTAAATTTATTGACTATAAGCCCCTTGAGCTATTGAAGAGTATGCTGCTTACATTAGATATCTTTTGAAAGATGCTACTGGTAGCCTGTTTTAATGTGTTTTCCCTCTCCAGATACAATTTGTCTTACATATTCATGGTTTTTAGTGCCAAGACCAGTTTCTTCATTGTAGTTGTTGTTTGGAAGTCTCACACAGATATTAAGGTTTAATAATTTTTCAGTGCTGCTCAAGGGATCTGAGTGTCAAATGAAATAATGAGTGGGAATTTGGGCATTGAAAACTCCTAAGCAGCTGGCTTTGGAGAGCTCAAAAAAAAAAAAAAAAAAAAAAAAAAGAAATAATTCAAGATGGCATGAAAGACACTTTGGGACACCTAGGATGTTTTATATGTGCAAATAGAGCTGCCCAAGAAGTAGTACTTTCCATTCATGGAGAATTATATTTAATTTTCATTTCAAGATTTCAAGATTTATATAGCCTAAAAGTCAGAGAAAATTTCATTTGCAAAATGCTAGCACATGGAGCTGGGAAAACAGAATATGTTCCCCTGCATACTGCAGCTGCTTTTTCTAGTGATGGAGCTGACTGGAATACTGATTTCATTAAGCAAAGGCTCTGAGTGGGAAGGATCTCTTTTCAGATTAGTCAGGGCTTTCAGGTGCTCAGTTTCACAGGAGAGAGCTCAGAGTCCTTGAGAGACGATCTCAAGGCACCCAGACCTCACCTGTGAGGCTGGTCTGGAGCGTGGGAAGGTGATTTTCCGTATTTTGTGGTTCTGGCTCTTAATGAAAGGAGCCCCATTCCTTCTCTGTGCCCTGATGCAGATGTGAGCTTTGGAATATAATTTGTTTCACAGTGCAAGCCTTTGCACCTCGGCTGTTCACTAGCTTGGAATCTGACCAGCTAGGACACCCACAGCAGCATGGATTTCACAGTACAGAGACAGCTTGATTGGGATTTTCAGATTTGTGCTGCCATAAGTATCCTGCCTAGTCAGCTTAAACATTAGCTGTAACGTTCCTAAATTGGTCCCCAGCACCTCAAAATCTGTTGTGCATCTGGGACAGAACTCTGACTTCCCTTCAGATCATCTGCATCCTGCTCTGTGTCAATCATTTGCCTTGGATCCTGAGGCAGATCTCTGCTGTGGTGTATTTTTATTTGTGAAAAATCCCTACCAAAAGTCAAACTCCTTTCTCTCTGGGAAAGCCATGGGAGCAGCCTTGAACCTTCAGGAGCTGAGCTGTGCCTCCAGTGAGGTGCAGATGAGATCTCTGTGCATTGCAGCCCACGCTCCATGCTCTTACCAGCTCACACCAAGCTTCCAGCTTTTCCATCCAGATGTTTGTACCTTCCAAACCCATTTTCCTAATGAACATCTATGGCACCAACAAGTACAGAAAAAGAGGTAATTCAGTGAATGTTTCTCATGCAAAACACTGGTTGTGTTTTGCCTTCCAGTGCAAAAAGTGGGGTGATCATGGTATCCCCATCCCCCCGGTTATGTTGGAGACTTTTTGTCCACATCATTGCGGGGGTGACCTCTACAGGGAAATCAGGAGAGCCTAAGATATTTCCATGCCATTATTTCATAGCACCTAACATCTTCCAGAGGCACAGACGTTGCTGCTGTTAATGAAACAAACGTAGTTCAAGTTATATTTACTCTATAGTGGGAGTATGGGCTGTGGAAGAGGGATATATTTTGGCTTATAGAGTATATGTCAAGCAAATGCAATTGTCTATTTCTGAAGCTTTATAGTCCCCATCATCATAATTAACTTAAGTGAAACTGTATTTAGCTTGCATATGACTTCAATTTGCTGCAAAGTAAATCACCAAATAAATCAATAATTTACGACCTAAGAAACATTGCAGAGTTTTCCAAAAGAAAAACAAAGAAACAAACCATTATGCCTGGACTTTTCTGAATGCAGCACGGCTCCTTGCCTTGCTTCTCTGAGAGAAATGTGACAATTTCCAGCACCAGACATTTTCAGTCAAGCAGGCAGGAATCATGTAGTACTAAACAAATAAAGACACAAAACAAAGCTTTGATTAGTAGCCTGTGAATAATGATCCTTTTCATATTCAATGTCTAGGATGCTTAATGTATTTTACATTTAGAATATATCAAGCAAGTTCCTCTGATTAGAATTTGGTATCAAGAGAAACACATTTTATTAGACAGGGAGCATGTCAGGGCTTGGTGCCAATCGGCTGCAATGAGTTATGTTACAAACACATCCAACACCCACATTTGGAGAAGTGCAAGAGTGAACATGTTTCTTATGTTCCTCTTTCCTGCTCTCTTTTCCTACAAAATCATAAGAGGCAAGTGGAAGTTATCTCTTGGTCCCTACATAGGAAAAAAAAACAAAACAAAAAAAAACAAAAACAAAAAAAATTTCCATGGCATAAAGAAATCACAGGTTTACATTGTTGAAAATTGCTGTTGGGCTTGGATGCTTTTCTACAAGTCATTGCTATGGAGACTGTATTAATTGGCTGCATTTCTCATGTGGGGGTAGGTAATACTCGGTGAACTCAAAAGGTGGAGAAAAGTAATTTTGATATGTGTTAAATTAGTTGGTGTTTCGTGTTGCCAGGAATGTAGCAGGGACCAAAAACATAACAAAAGTCTGTAACGTGGGGATATTTAGAATATAGAGAACATCCATGGATGAGTTATTTAAAATGAGTTCGGGACCAGGGGCTGTTAATCCCAATTTCAGAAGGAAATAAAATTCCCTCATGTTTCATTTCACAGCACGAGTCACATATTTTCCTGATGAATATAGGAAAGGTATTTTAACTGAACCCATCAAATTCCATTCTTCATGGAGATTTGGCACCTTGGTCTAGAAGTTCTAGTTTTGGCTAGCAATGGAGAATAGCTGCTAGAAGAGATGACCCGCTACCCTGGTGTGTCCCTTCCTTGGAGGAAGGATTTTATACAGCTTCTGCATGTTAATGGACAGTGCCTTTTGTAATTCTCAACACATTTACTGCTAAATACTATTTAGCCCACATCTGTGGTATTATTACATTTATCTTGAGGTCATATGTGGTATTACAGTAATCATGGTACCTTTAAGATACAAATTTTTACAGAGGATCAATGCAAGATTATATTGATATGTATGTGTCTATAAGCAATGAAATTCCTTTTAGAATATGACATGTTTTAATTGTTTTCTGTACTACATGTTAACACGAAGAGAAATTGTGACTGCATGCAACCTCCTGAGGTCAGAAGTAGGAATGCAGTTATATATTAGAAGCAGAAAAATTTAAAGGTTAAAATTACATTGTATTCCCATAGATAGAGATGTTTGTATTTCATTAACTAAAATTACTTTCTTGTCTCTCAACACTTCAGGAAAGAAATTATTTTTGCATTTGTTTTGGGATGAATGAATATAATCCTAAATCTTTTATTTGCATCAGTGTGCAATGTGCCATTTTCTCAAATGAGGGCTGGGTTTATTTGCTGAGCAGACACAGAAGTGCGTCTGATTGCCTCACCATTTCTTTGTACCCAGCATAGATGGAGGTGAATTAGAACTCATCAGCAGGAGGGGGTTTTGTTTTCTTGCCAGCTAAAGCATCAAAGAATCCCACAGCTCAGTTTAAGCTATTCAGGCTGAAAATAGACTGAATTTTTTGTTCCTGATTCCAGTAAATTCTTGTGTATTACTTATAGTGAGATTCTTTCAGGAGAGATGCTGGGAGCTGTAAACACCCATGTTGAAGATAATACTCAGTAACCAGTCTCAGGTCTTTCATGCAGCTGAAAGATTTCCTGAGCAGGGCTGTGCAAAAATAGCGGTGTTTGCAAAAACCCAGGTATGGATACAGGCATAGAGGCAAAAGAGTTTACTTGCCAACATATCTTCTGTCTGTTTAGGGACCTAGAGCACATTCCCAGTGTGTGCCAGCACAGCTCCACCTGCAGACAAAACACTTCAAATATGAGCGAGGTGAACGATGGTTAATTAGTTAGGCTCTATGTCTCAGAGCATTAAAGTCTGGTGTTCCTTCTCCCTCCCAGGGTGCAGGTTACTGACACTGAGAGATTTAGTTCCTGACTCTGCAATTTTAATCCCTGTTGTGTACATGACACTAAGCCATGTCCTTGATTGCCCAGAGCAAAGAGAGTTTGAAGGAAGTCAAAGGAAACAGCTGGAGTCACCTTAGCGCAGGCAGCAGGCAGTGTGCTCTTGATGCTCCATATAATGAGATTTGGATGCATGCAGCTTTTGCTGCTCTGCTACCAGGTACCAGCCCCTCACTGACCAGGGCTTGGGCAGGAGACTCAGCACAAGGTTGTGCCTGGGTTCTGCTGATGGTTATGATCAGCTTGATATTTTCAGCATTTTATGTCAGAAGTCTGTTCCCTGGAGAAATTGTGGGTGTGTCAAATAAAAAAGTGATCTCTCAACACTTCCCAGGACCTTGTTTTCTATTGGAGAGGTATTGCCCATGGGAATAGTTGCTATTGTCTATCACAGTTCACTGAAATTCTCATTTCCAGTGGAAACACACTGGTTCAGACAGCACTTTGACAGAAAGCATTCCTTTCCTTTGGCATGTGGTGCAAGGGGAGAGAGAAATGGGGATGGGAAAATAAATGAGACCTTGTGGCTAAGAGTGGCTAAGGTTAGTCCTCTACAAATCCAAGGTGTGGGTCACATCTATGGTGTGACCTGAACAGAGCAGGGATCATCATATCATTGAATCAGAGAATTGTAGAATCTTAGAATTGTTTGGGGTGGAAGGAACCTTTCAAGGTCACCTAGCTCAACTCCCTGCAATGAGCAGGGGAACCTTCCCCTACGTCGAGTTGCTCAGAGCCCCACCAAAGCTGCTTTGCATGTTTCCAGGGTCATCTTCCTTTCTGGTAGAACTTGGCCATGTTAGGGTTGATAGAGTGGGTAGAGTTGGCTGATCTTTGGGTTAGATTCTTTTTTTCTTTAGCTGTTGTCAGCTTCCTGATATAGATGAAGAGTATTTCCTATCTTTAATAACTGTTGCAAGCAGGAAATTCTGCTGCCTCACCGTGGCAGCCTCGCTTACCTGAAATCTACCTATTCTTTCTGTCATTTCTGTAATGTAGTGGGTATTTCTGTAGTGTAGTGGGTATTTCTGTGTGACAGGTACAACATTTCTTGCAGCTGTGTGAAGCTCCCGTTTGACATATGTTTCCAAGGAATTAGCTAAACTGTGCAGCGAACAGATTTTCTGTTTCTGCTCAGTGTAGCAGGGAAGGTAAAGGTTATCCCCACCACAGGACATGGGGAGGAGTGGTCACTCCTCCGAGCTGCTTCTGGAGCTGCACTGATGCTGTTTGGTGAAGCAAATCTGCTGCAAATTACAGCGTGTGGTTATAGATCAATTTATGCTCCTGCCTGCTGCCAGCAATGTGCTGTGCACGAATGGAGCTAACTCGGTAAACATGCACTCTAGTAACTGAAAATAACCAAGTGTTGTTGAAAGGAATAATTAATTAATGTTTGTAAAGCACTTAGAAATTGAAAAGCACCTTATTAGTGCTAAGTGTTCAGGGGCTTGGCTTTTTCATCAGAAGGTAAAGTCCTCGTCTTTGTTAGTCTTTAACTGAACAAAACATTAAGGGTACAAAGCCTTTGTGTCTAAAGTCCTCAGTCAGGTGTTTTTGTACCTGGCAGTCATTAGGATGCAGTAAGTAAACAAGAATAAACTATAAATGGCCTGAATCGGCTCATTTCCACTGATGCCAGCAGAATCAAGTTCATTTGGACTAGCTGAAGATCAGCAATGGAGAATCCAAAACACAGCTCCTCTTCTTGATGTCAGGCTCAGCCAGAGCCAGTCACTGGTTTATGCTCTGCAGCTCCTGCCTTTGTGAGCCCAGCTGCCAGGAGTGAGCACAAAACGATATTAGATCACAGGGTTCCCTGTGCAGCAAGGTGGACAGATTGGATGGCTCAGATTTGCTCCCTGGGGTAGGCAGCACATAAATGAGCAGCCTCTTGGTGGAGAGAAGGAATCCTATTTATCAACTGTGCCATGCAGGGCTGGAAGGGCACCCCTATGGCTAACCCTGTTCCAGAGCTCAGGAACACGGAGAATAAGAATCCCTGCCTTTACTTCAAAAGTGCCTTGGCTCCCTCAAAACAACCCCAAATCTTCCTGGTGTAGAAGTCACAGGCTGAAGGGTGGATGTACTCAGAAGGGTACAAGGGATATGAGCCACCCAGGGCAGAACCATCTGGGGAGGTTTGGATGCTCCTGGGAAGGAGATACAGCCCTCAGCTCCTGCCCCACGCAGTGTGTGCATCACACCTTCTCTGCAGCCATCCAAGGGCTGCTCTGCTGCTCCAGGAAAGGGCACTCCACAGTCAACACTCCTGCCTGCCTGAGAGGGTGCTCATCTGGATTTCACTCTCTGCAAATAGCACCTAGATCAGGAGCTGTGGGAGCAGGAAAAGGGGAAGGAGAGGGGAAGCAGTCTTATGGAGCACAGGGAGCTGCAGGAAAGGGTTTAAGGCTAATTGGCCAGAGAGCACAGGGAAGGGCACTGGCCTGCCCATCACAGCACACACTTTTAAGATTTTCACGTTCCTTTACCACACAAGTTTCCTTTCTTCAGCCAGAATTTTTCAGGCTCAATTTGATTATATTTGGCATCTGTTCCATATTTATGAATATCCAGGACTTCCATCACTCACACTGAACTTCCAGATGAATGAAAAACCCAACAATGTGTCTGCTTATGGTGCATGAGCAGTATGTCCACATATGGATATCACACATAGTCACTGACTGGAGTTCTGGGAGAGGCAATCCAGACTTAGATCATTTGGGTGCTTCTTCTGACAGGAGATCAGTAGCCCTTTTTTCAATTCTGGATTAATTGGCAGAGTAAGAAAGGTTACCTGCCGAGAAAATCCAATTATTCAGCCCTTGCTGGTCTTGAATAAAGCTCCATGGCAGATAAAGGGTTGCAGTTAGAGAGAATCAAAACAAGCCACCAGGACACCAGATATTCTGTTTTTTCAATCTCTGCACCAGCCTAGGGCAGAGTGTGCTTGGCTCACATCAGTTGCAGTGCTGGAACACAGTGTGCCAGAATAACCCTCCATGATGTTTTTGGAAGAGCTAAGCATTACTAGGATTGGTTAATGGTTATCTTTGTGATTAGCCATCTGTTATAGGTCCATTTATTGAATTTGAGAGGGGACAGAACCCTTGCATCCTGCTTGCTCCTCACTTTGCTTGAACTCACTATAGGGAGCTTCGTGCAAAACCCATAAAGAACAACAAAAACAACAAAAGCTTATTTTAAAGAGAAAAAACTGTGGTGGCTCTATGAATAGTAAAAGTCATAATAATTTGTATTCATCAAGAGCACAGGCTTTGGGCTTTGGAGCACTGGATAATTTTTTTTTTTTTTTTCTGGAGGTTGGAGTAAGAAATTGAGAAGTCTCTCAGAGGTCCAAGCAACATTCTGGAGCGGCTCACTTGGTCCCAGTGACCTCCTGCCCCACATATCCACAACTGTGGAAGGGAAAATTTGTGGGGTCAAATCCTTACACACCCTGTGTCTATTATCAGCCAAAGTGTCCAAGTTAAGACACTTTAAGAGAGCCAAAGTCTTTGTTTCTGTAGATTTCTGAATTCAGAGGCCAGGGATAAAGTGATATAGGTGAAACACCAAAGAGTCCAGCACAAGTAAATGACCCAATAGAAAGTTCCACAGATATCAAGGCAGAAGGCAAATATGCAATAATTAATTCTTTCTCCTGGATTATGTGCTGCTAATTGACTTGGCAGCAGCACTGTCACTGTGATTCATTAGCTCATGGATTTTAGGCCAGAAGCAGCAATGATGATGGTCTGGTCCTAATGTCTGCAAAGAAAAGCCCACAGAACTTCACCCCATGCTTTCTCCACCAGCCCCCTAAATTCTGCGTAAATTACCATTATTATTGAAAAACAATGCTTATTAAAAGGCTATGCAATAGAAAATGCATTGGGTGCTTGGGT
>VWZN01009788.1:412146-468330 GCA_013396955.1 Regulus satrapa | reverse complement strand
CCCACCAATTCCTATTTTTTTTTTTTTTTTCTCCTCAAGATACTTTATTCCTGAGTGATGTTCTCTGGATGAGACTTTTATCAGTGCCTCCATATCCTCCCATGTTTTATCTAAGCCAGTGGTGTTACCAAACAGTGAGATGAGATTTGCGCTGCCGCCGCAGTCCTGCTCTGCTCACACGCCCTTCAGCTCTGCTCTTGTGATACTGAACAGGACATTGCCCCTTGCCCAATGTCGTCTCGTTCAATCTTTACCATCTTTCCAAGTTATCAAGATTCATTTTGAATCTTAATTCTGGCTTCAAGAATGTTGTTACCCTTGGTGGTTTAATGTACACTGTAAATTTCACACGAGTACTGTCTTCCATCATTTAAGGTAATGAAAAAACTGACAGGCCTCTGTCTGAAATACATGCCTACCTTTAGATAAAGTATTAAATCTTCTAGGAAAGTGCATTTTCAGACACTTTGGTAGTATTGTGGATTAGTGTGAGCAGATATTTTTTCACCTTAATTTTATGTATGCTGGATACCTTTCTCAGGGAAAATAGAAACACTCCCTTCTGCGTCTATCCTCTAAACAGTTAATTGATGAAACAACATATTGAGTCTTTTGTGTTTTTTTTTTTTTTCTTTTTATTTCAGGCACTCAGGAATAAAATATTTTAATGAAATCTCTGAGTATTTTTGTTCCAAAATCTCCTGTTTAATTTCTGTGCCATGGTTGCAGCAAATAAGATGGAGGGCTTGAGGGTTTTACTGCTGTGCCATTGTAGGTGATTGAAGATATGAAGAAAAAAATTTCAAAGTGTCTGTATAACCACCCATGGAATAGGCTTAGTGCATTCATTCAAGCTGGTTTTCTGAGAATTAATTTACATTTCATATATTTGAGAGTCTCACATGGAAAGATATTTTTATGATGATTTTTAATACAGTAATTTGATGAGATCATAGGATTTACTTTGGAAGGATTTATAATTAATTTATGCATATAAAAAAGGTATCATTCCACAAGTGTGAAATTTATATTTATTTGTTTCCTATAATGTTTCATGAAGGAGACAGAAGAATAGCTGCAATTGAAGAGTCATAGGATCTTCTGGTCTCTTCTCTTCCTGTCTTGTGAGTGTTAATAAAAAAAAAAAATAGTGGAAAATCTGTGAAGAAGGAGAAAGAGCCCATGTCTCTTTAAGAAGTAGGAATTAGATAATTGAAAAAAAATTCTGAATTCCATACACTGCATTAAACTTCCTCTTGTGCTTTCCATGTTAATTTATATTCTACCCTGTCCTAGATAAAAGATCTTTTCCCCAAACTGCTTTCAATAATACAGAACATTGTTCGAGGGAAGTTAATGCTGCTTTCTGTCAAATGAAAAGAGTGTGATGAAAAAGTCGAATAGCCCTCAAGGAAATGCATTTTAAGGAATTTTTTTTCTTGTGGGGGCTGGAGGAACAAGCACTGAAACAGCTGCTGAGTCACTTCCTCCTGCCATGTCAGGCATCCTCAGGAACCCAGAAAAGTCTTGTTGGAGGCAAAACCTGCTTCACTGGTGTACCACAGCTGTCTGAGACATCATCAGAAGAATTCCTGACAAATCTTTGGGAGATAATTAAGGAACAAGATAATTAAGGAACTGACTTTGGGATGTGAGCTGTTACCTTGTTCACTGAGCTCAGTGGAGCAGGAGATTTGTAAATGTCACCGTAAAACCAGATATTTATTAACTGGAGCTGACACACTCCAACTTCCCAGTGAGTGGTGAGAAAATATTCCCTATCACTTGAGACTTTTAAAACTGTAGAAGGTTGAATATGGCCTGAAAAAGAAGTTCTCTTGAGCTGAGTGCTCTTATAGCAGGGGTGGGGAGTGATGAGATGAGCAGTTTTGGTCTTTCCCTCCTGATTCTGCCCTACTTTCCTGTCACCATCTCCAAGAGGCTATTGATTGTTTCTACAATCAAAATAGTTTCCAGGGTGCTATAGAGTAAGTGGGAAACTTGGCTTATACTAATAAGTCAATGAGTTCTGGCCAGAGAGCAAAATAATGGGAACACTTAAAAAAAAAAAAATAATATTGACTTTTTCCCCCTTCCTTGCTTACCAGCTGCAGACTGTGCCATGAGAGAAACCAATCACAGACTCATTCCCAAACTGTCCA
Organism: Regulus satrapa; assembly: GCA_013396955.1. Taxonomy (NCBI): domain Eukaryota; kingdom Metazoa; phylum Chordata; class Aves; order Passeriformes; family Regulidae; genus Regulus; species Regulus satrapa. The sequence continues at coordinate 466,168 of VWZN01009788.1, read as the reverse complement.
GATGAAAAAGACCTGGAGGCTACTTTGCTTATTGCCATAACTCTCCGGAATTGCTTCCTGCCATATATCTGAGTACTATATTCAGGCTAATTTGCCATAACTTTCCACTGGAAACCTATTCCATATCCTGATAAAGCTCATCTCTACCTCTTCCCGCAACTCCCATCCTGAGGAACTCGGTTCATGTTTTCATTTGTCCATTTTCATCTGCCTGAAATATTTAAAGGCTAAGGACCTCAGCAGGCACTGGAGAATGCTGTCGATGCTTTCCCTGTCTTTTCTCTGCTCTGTGGAGGATCTAGCATTGTAATAAAAATTCCAGACAGGCAAGAAAAATGATCCATATTACTGGACAATCTGCTACCCTTATCTCCTGCAGATCAAGACCATTTTACCTATAGCTTGGGAAAGGATAATTTTAAAAGTATGAAAGGAGAAGTGCCTTATTACATAGTTGGTTCTGCCATGCTGAATTAAAGAAATACCTCTATAGAATATAGAGGACAAATTGAAAATAACCTTTCAGATATGTAGATATTCTCCTGGGCCAAGAGGATGTTGAAATGGTTCAGGCTCCACCTGTCTGTGCTGCAGAACCCAGCATACACTTGGGTACCCCACTTTCTCTGGTGCCATTTCATCACTGTCTTGCTGTGGGGTATTTTATGCAAGGCTGGTGTGGCTGTGTTTACACAATTATGACCTCAGAGGGGACAGTCCCACCTGGGAAGTAGGAGACATCCTCATGAAAATCATTCTCCAGGTGCTCAGCATTCCCGTCAGGTACTATATATTACCGTATCCTCCCTTTGTGACTCAGGAATGCTCACACCTGATTCTGTAAATGCTCATTTATCTGTTTCACCTTGTCCATGACACCTCACTTAGTTCTCACTGAAATGAATGGAAAGTTTTTCTGTCCTTTAGAGGGGAATTGGATCAGACTTAGCTGGAAGATAAAATGAAGCTCAGATTCAAAGATATTGAGGATAAGAACATAAAAGTCCTAGGTTAGAAGATAGTTTGAAATTTATTCTTCCATTGCAGAATTAATTTCATATTGAAATAAAAATTTTTTTTAAATTCTCCTCCAGGTCTTTGAACTTTTCATCAACTTATTTTGAAATACTCTAGCTTTAACACAGGTGCTGAATCCTGCTTTTACATCTCTTAGCAGGAATGCTTGTAAGTGTCACTAAAATATAAAGAAAGCACTATTTCTCTGAGCTAGTGGTGATGAAGGTGTGCTGTTTTGGAAAAAATAGCACTTGTGTATGTCTGTATTATCACTTTTGAGCCCCCCCTTGGTTATCTCTCTTTGTTTCACACAAGGATGGTATTAGTAGCCTGGAGCAATCTCTATGTGCCCTTTCAATCAGAAACACTTCTTGATTTGTATACTTATATAGCTCAGGCCAAGCTGAAGTGAGAATTTATTTTCTGAAGAAAACAGATTTAATGTGAAAGGTGATCCTCAAAAGTTTCACAGCTCCAGTTGCCTTGGATAAGCACCAAGAAAAGCAGCTGCTGCTCCGAGTAAGTCTCCCATGTCTCTGAGAGCTACAGACCATGGATGAGGTGGGGAATTTTCTGTACACAGGCACCTCTCTCCAAGGACAATGTACATATTAGAAGCACTAAAGGAGGATTAATATGAAAAACATTAAACCCAGGCTTTCAGTTTCTCATTCTGCTCATAAATCTGCACAGCAGAGCCTTTAACTCCTGCCCCTCACTAAATATGTTCTCCCTCTACCCACCTTTAGCTTTGCAATCCTCTGATTCTCGTAACCCCAGACCTTTCTAAGCTTCATTTTGTTCATAGAAAAACAAGCAAACAAACAAAAACAAAACAAACAAACAGAAATAAATATACAACATTAGCAAAATATTCACCATCTTTTAGACCAGTAAAAGAAATATGGAAATAAGAATGTTATTAATGGAAATTTATGATTGTTTATAATTTTTTTTTAATTAATGAGTGCAAAAATAGAGGGAGGACAGAATGAGTAAGTAGATTATTGTTTGGAGTGCTGAGACCTGCCTAAAAGCATGTTATACTGAGAATCCTCTCCAACATGAAAAAGAGACCCACAGGCCTGCAGCTATTATCTCAAGTAATCTTCAGAAAAGAGGACTTATCTATGAAATAACTTTTGGGGACCTCAGAATTACCTCTGGGTAATTCAGAACCTCAACCTCTGCTCACCAAGCTACTAGATCAGAAGAGAAATGTTCATAAACCCTTTTGAAGTGCATTAGAACATATGGAATGTGGAGAATGTGTAGTGTGTGACCTAATGATGAGATGAACAAAGAAAGGGTAAATCATTGCACCACCTTTTTTTGCAAGTTCCATTTATCCATGAAATAAAAATTGCATTCATATTTGCATTTCCATTACACAAAATTGCTATCTTCTGACTTACCAGCACAATGGTATTGTTTTATTTATTTAAACTGGATGGTTTTCTTTCCCCAGTATGACCAGCTGGGAGAAAAATAGGATTCAATAATGTGAACATTTCACAGCAAATAAATTGCATTAATGCAACAATATAAAAGCTGTGCTCAGCATTTTCTCTAGGACAAAGTCTATTCTAGAACTATGCACACAGCTTTCTAAACACTTGGAGAACTGTAAAGGTTACACCTTGTAACCTTTTTGTGGTTACCTTGTTGTGTGAAGTAATACAAAAATAGATAGAATTTCTGCTTAGGATTTTTCTCTCTCATCTCCCCATTTAAAAAGTTGCATGTTTAATTGCCTGCATTCAAGCAGGATATTTCTGTGTCTCTGTTTCTTGCTCATTTTCACTACTGCAGGCTTCTCTTTAGAATCTTGCAGTGACTCATTCTTGAAGGGAAGTTAGGTCATGTCTTAGTTTGAAGGGTAGAAAAACCAAAATGAATATGAAGACACTTGCCTGCTTTTAATGTTCCCAGTCATCCTTTTTCTCCTTGACTACTTTGTAACAACTGCAATCTTTCTATTTTTGATCCACTGTGAAGGAAAAAGAAAAACCTCTTGAAAATGAAGTGCTTGAATGTGGATAAGCACATCTTTTCCTTCAGAAATTACTTAACTATTCATATGNTTTGTAATTCTTTATATTATTTATGGGGCAATGGGGTAGTTTAGGATGGTGAAATCAAACATTTAAACTCATTATGAACTGATGTACATAAAGTGTTCCTTACAGTGATATGTAGCTATAAGTGTTTTATTATAAAGCATTTGTGGTGGACTCTTTTTTATAAATAATATTTAGAATGATTGAAATTACAAAATAATTAATATTTAAATCAAGTCACTTCTGAATTTTTTGGAGGATAGATTTCTGCCCACTTCCATAAGCATCTGCAGCATGGAGCAATTACCAAAATCTGTGGTAGAAAGGGATGGCAATCACTCTTATATTTGGCTCTCAATAAAAATAAAAAACACTCATACACTTTATACCTCTCAGTTCTACAGTGCGCACACACTGCAATACTCTCTTTATCTTTCTTTAGAGATACATTTTACATGGTGTATACACCCAGGGTGAAATAAATGAATAAATTGAATGAAAAATACTGTAGCTATATTTGTACTTATCTTTATCAAGACAACTACAGCCTGCATCCTTTGCTGATGACAATTAGTATGAAAGAGTAGAAATTATAGCAAACAAAAAACTTCTTACACATTATGCATGAGCATCGAGCTGAATTTATTCTAATGTTCCACAGCAACCTCACAGCAGTCAGAAAGCTTGAAATGATTAAGCATAACAAAGATCTAAATACTATTTTTTCTTTTCATGCCATGGGTAAATTATAACTTAAAAACATTGAGATTTCATTGGTGCCACTATCTGATGTTCAAAAAACAAACCTGAGAAATTTACATCTCCAGTTTTAATTATATATGATCTTTCATCTTATTTTCATGTACAAAAATAGAAGCTTTGCATTACCTCTTCTGCAAGGGTGAAATACAGAGTTTCCTCATGTTATTGTCTTTAAACTCCACTTAAGTCAAAACAGAATGGATGCTTGAGCAGAGCCTTCAGTTGGGTAAAGGATGGGTCTGCCTCCATTAATGCTCCTGCAATTGTGAGGGGGATGTTCAGATGAGGATTTGGCCTCCAGTTTGTTTTTAGTGGTTTTTTGGGGTTTTTTTTTTCTGGAGGCTTTTTGTTTTGTTTTGTTTTGTTTTGTTTTGTTTTGTTTTAAATTGGGTTTTTTGGTTTTTATTCTGTTTGTGGATGTGGTGGTTTTTCATTTTGGTTTGGTGGGTTTTTTTTGGTTAGGTTTGTTTTGTTTTGTTTTTTCAAGAAGTAGCTACAACTCAGCAAAGGCTGTAAAGCATTCACTTTGAAAATCTGAGACTCTCTGCAACACTTTTTTTCCATGTCGCTGTATTGTCCTTTCTGATGATTCTTCTGCTGACAGTAAACTAAATATTGAACAGCACTTCAAGGGATTTGATTCTTTACTTCTGAGCTTTTCAAAGAAACTGATAAAATGTCTAATTATTTGAATAACCAAAACAATAAATATTTGATCAATAACATCAAAGATAAAGCCATAATTCAAGACCTGAGGTATATGCTTATTATTTCATTACTCATAACACAAAGAAAGTTATAATTTCCTTGAAAGTATGTTTGTGAAAAGCCTTTTGGAATGGTGGAGTAGAGAAATAATGGGTATTAATTAATTTATATTTATTTAATAATACAAAACTTGCTATTGTGTCATTTGCCAAGCTGTTGGATGAAAGAAATTACCATTAATTAAGGACAATAACCTCAATTGGACACTTCATCATTCCAATAATGATCTGAAGTCCAACTAGACATTGTGAATAATATTAGTTTTTACACATATATATTTTACTTATTATATTTCTTATTACTATTGTTTATAATAATCCAGGCAAGGAGGCTGGGTTATCTGATTGATTTCAATGAAGTAATTTTATTTCTGTTTCTGACAGAGATACACTGAAAAGGGACTAAGGAATGTGATTATTGCCACTCCCTGGTAATTCGCTTCCCAGCATCCTAAAGAGAAACAAGTTTAGTCCTAATCTCCCTTTTCCCACATTGTCCCTCAAGGTTCAGCACCACAGCTAGCACCAATCATTAAAAATACACTTTGACTTTGCTGTGACCTAATGCTCAAGCTGGAGCCAGCCAGGAGACAAAGCAGCCATTTCTATTTTAATATTTCAAACACACCTTAAGCAGCTTGGAGATCTTCCATCAAGAGCAGTTGCTGCCTAGAGAGCCACTGTCAACTTTAAAACGCCCCGTGCATTTACCTGCCATGACAAGTTGTTCCTAGCCTATGTCTCTATCAGATTTAATTTTCTGGTTGCAGATAATTAAAACTATTAAGATATGGGGAACTGCAAAAGCAGAAAGGCCACTTAATTGAATCTGGGCTGATTGAGGAATGTGGATCTGGACCCTTTCCTCCCTTCTGCAGTCCCTGGAACAAATCCTGATTACAAAAGACCAAACTGGCTCACCCGGGTATATCCAGACACAGGGCTTCAAGCCTGGGTTTGCCACCCCTCCTTTGCTGAGGCAGAGCAGTGAGAGAAACACTGCCCAGAGGCAGTCCAGCAACATGATGAGAGCTCAAAATCCACCTCCCAATCCCTCTTTTTACACATTTCATCAGTTTCGCATTCATTTTGCTGTGTGTGTTTCCACTGATTAGGTCCCAAGTCATGCATCTCTCACTCACTTTTAATCTTTGTTAGTTAGGTCATGTGTATACTGAGCAGAACTCTGAGCTTCGTTTACTCACAGAAATATTGTGTATTTTCAGCAATATATTTGAACATTTTCTGCTGTGAATGTCCTCCCTGTGCAGTGCTCAGGTGTCTGAGTGATTGCCAATGCTCTTTACAGGACTGCAGACATCCTGTTATTAATCTGAGTAACTGCTCACCACTCATATTCTCAAGAACCCCATCACTTCTGCAGCACAGCAACAATATTTGGGCTTTTGACTTTCTGAAATGCATGTAGCAATATTTCACACCATGTACTAACTCAGGTTCTCAGGCAGAAAACACACCTAGTCAGCTGGAGTTAAAAAAAACCAAGCCAAACCCAAAACTTTTGTGTTTAAAAGTGGCTTGTGTTCATTTTGTTTCAATACATTTTTAATGGAAATAAAAATTCATAGCCGCCATGAGAAGATAAATCTTCCCAAACCTTCTGAAAAATTCACAGCTGCACAAAGAAAGTGTCTCCTCATTGCCCTTAGAGACATTAGGACAGTGTGCTGTGGCAATGTCATTTGACCACCACACATGTCCCAAAATGAATGAGAAAGAAAGAAAAAGGCCAGCTGTGTTATGTTGACCACATTGTCAGCTAAAACAACAAAATATTGTATGGGTTTCATCTCAATGATTAGATCTAGAGTGAATAAATTATCCAAGAGAAAGGAGGTTTATTTGCCCAAAGTGCTCTCCAATTCTTTGATAGTAGAATTCTTCATTGTAAAAAACCCCACACTTTCATCTGAGGAACAATAGCACCGATTGCAAATATTCACTAGCAGAGACCAAACTTACTTTAAAAAGACATTGCAGCTATTATTATAGTTTCTGCTGTTAAGAAATACTTTCAGATTGTACTTGTGCCTGAACCTCCACTTGGAGATGAAAGACAAACTTTAATAAGAAATTACCTCTTATAAAAGAAGAGGCCCATTCTAAGGAATGCCTAAAATAAAAATGGGCATCCAGACAAAATGTGTGTACAGTCAACTACCCTAGAGGAGCAAGAGCAGCCCTGGAGCTTCTCACAGAGCTGCTGCTAGTCTCTTTTATCTTACCATTCCTTGAAAGCTGCTTTTCTTCCTGTCCATGTCTGCTCTTTTACAGCAGGAATCTTCATGGTGTGATCCAGCAGCTGCCCTTGGACACCTCAGTGCCATAAGTCCACTGCTGATGGGAGAGAGGGCACTGGTGGGGAGAGGAGTGGCAAAGCACAGCATTAACACACCCCACAAAAAACCTAACCAAAAAAAATTGTAAACATTCACATAAGATAAAAAAAAAATAATTTTAAGGTAATTTAGATATAGCTTCGCTAACATGTAAGGCAGGGAAAGCAGCCAGCAGATATTTTAAGGCCATGTTTGCATAGGAAATACAACGGGAATACAAAGAACCATGAAACATTGAGTAAATAGGAGAGATCAAATCAAGGGGAAATTTACAAAATGCATTGAACAGCAAGTTTGTGTGGCTGCTCCATTATGATTTTGTGAGGGAAACACTCCAGCCTGTGTAAAACACAAAACAAGCTGGGCAAAAGCAGAAAATGTACTGCAGAGAAAGTGCAACAGTCAGAGGTGGAACATGAGAGCATTTTCATCCCTTAAGTTCACCATGGTTGGTGTTTTCCTGTGATTCTTTTTTCCCCCTGTAGAACCATTAACTTCCCACCAAAAAGTGATCCCAAGCCATGGGGCAAATATCCAAACGCTTGCTTGGGACACTGATGCCACTGTCACTTACTTGTCTGCGCCATTTGTGTCCAAAGTCCTGCTCTGGAAAGGGCCAACAACTGGGGTTAGGTCCTGCAAGAAATAGTCAGAAATTAACTGCTCTGTGATAAGATATAAAAATGTAATCCAATCCTGAGAATGTGTAAAAATTTCCCTAGTTTATTTTCATAATTGCATGGAAAATGTTCTTGAACACTTCATATAGGTTGTTAGAGAACACTTAATTTATGCTGCTAAGGACGGCCTTAAAATACCTTTACTGGAGTCTTCAAAATGACAAACACCTGTATTGTCATGCACACCAAGAAGAGGTTTCCACCAGACCATAATAACAAAATGATAATTTGTGAGGTTCTGAAAGAAGATGGGTGTAGTAAAAATCATCACAGAATTAATTTTTAATATCCCATTATCACTGTTGCTTAATAAGACTGAGGTTTTGAGAATAAAATTAAAGCATAAATCCCTAGAAGAGACTTTCAGAAGCCAAACATAATTATTGGGTTAAAAAAATCCAGTTTTAAGGTTTTAAATGTCTCTGTCAGTAGGAAAGCAAGGAGAGGATGTAAGCACACACCATTAGAGACAAGAGCTCAGCACTGGAAATGTTTAGGGAAAGGAATTTTTTGACAATGTCTAAGGTCCAAAATTGTTCCGTCCACCATAGGAGTTTTACAAAAAGACCTCAAATTTGACAATTGTTGGTCCAACCAAATTTTTGTCCATGAAGGTATGGAAGGAGTAAAACACATTTTTGAGGTGGTCTCCAAAATCCCAGGCAGCTCAGACAGATGTGCCAGGAACCATCCGTAATTTCCCAGCTCACCTGGGACACCACAGCTGGCACCAGGGGAACTGGGGAGATTTTCCCCCCACTCAGGGTCAGCTTCAGAGCGTGGGGGCTCTGCCAGCCCCCTGTGCAGGGGGAGCTGCAGGCAGGACTGCCCGCAGCCTTGGAAACTCCTCCCTGAGAGGCCTCAAGGAGGGAGCTGCCTGGCAGCCAGAAGTGCTTCAAAGCCTTTTCTAGGGCTGAGAGAGTCCCCCTTTGTGGAAAGCAGTCCAGGTGCTTAGTGAATCCTAGCTCAGGCCTGTTTCCAGAGACAGGGATGTTTTCCGTGAGCTACTTCAATTTCTGGGAAATCAGGTGGTTTGTCTCAACAGAAGACTGTCTTGTTTGATGAGGTCTGAGTGGCCCACTTCTGCTTCATCCCTATAGGAGGTTGCATGGTACTGGTGATTACTTTTAGTTTTAGAAGTTAACTTGAAAAAAAAATCATAGCTGAAAAAAAATGGTAAATTGTGTAGAAAATGGGAAGAATTTTCTGATGGTGAGTCAGAAGTGTGTGTACCATGGCATGGAAAGAGATGCAGCCACTGTGGCTCTGTCAGAATGCATGAGGCAGAAGCTTCTTTGAGTTCCACAGAAAGAGATACTGATTTAAAGTCTTTGGAGAAATTAGGATATATTAAATCACATGGATATGAAGTAGAGATATAAATACAAGTTCTAGTTGTAGTTTTAAATAAGTAAGTAAATAAGTAAGTAAACAAGTAAGAATATACCTTAAGAACCTTAGAAAAATAAAAACGTCTAGAACTTTAACAAGCCCTAAGGCCCAGTTCTGTGGTCTTATTAATAACATAGTAGGAACATTGTTTGCATTTTTAGGAAAAAATAAGATAGAGCCATTTATGTTAACAAGATTTTTTAAAAATTTACGTAGAATATTGTTTGCATTTTAAAGATAGAACAGATAGAAACGTATATGTGAATAGATAAAAAAATGTGTAAGTAAGTATAAGAATTGACACTGCTTTTTCATACTTTAGAATTGGGTTTTGATAGGTGTAGAGAGAATGCTTGGAATTGTGGCTTTAGCTGATAGATCAAATTATACATAAAAACCCCTGTATTGGGGTGACCTGGCATGCATGGATGGAGGGGGAAGAGGAGCAAGCTGGAGCTGAGGAGGAGGATGAAGATGAAGAACACATGAAACAGAAGGAAGAAGAACAGAATTGCCTGATGACTTCTGCCAATTGAGACCCCTGCCAGGAGCTGCTGTCAGGACCTCTGACAAGTGAGACCCCTGCCAGGAGCTGCTGTCAGGACCTCTGCTCCATGGGACTCTGTGCCAGAGGCTTTTAGCACGGACTTGAACAACTGAGAACTGTGCCTTCAGATGAATGCCTTGCCGTAATAAACAGCCTTATAGCAAACCATGACTGCCTCTGCCTCGTTGAAGGTCCAGACCCATTCAAACTTGACGTGGCTCACTGTAGGAAGACAGAGAGCTCCTGCAGCATCACCAGTTTGTTTTACAGCAAAACGCAGGCAGGAGACACACAGCTGTTTGATGCCTCACCGCTGTGTTCAGCCTGGGCTGCCAAACTCATTCAGAAGAACCTGGGTGTTACTGGTAGGTCCAGAGGTGCAAATTGCAGCAAAAAGCTACTCAGTTTGTAGAGGTGAAAAGCTATTTCTACCCCAAATCTTTCTTCCTGTGATGGGCCATGAACACCTGCTCAGCAAGTGAACTCCTGCAGGGTTCAGCAATGTCTCCAGGCTTTGGATCACATTTATGCAGTTGGAAAGCAGAAATTTGATCTCTAGACACACCTTGATTCAAACTACACAGATACTGCAAGGTGAGATGCCATAGTTTCAATTACTTTTCTTCAACTGGTTGTGTGTAAGAGAAAGAACTAATAAAATAGACAAAACTGCTGTTATTCAGAAGACACCCCGAGAAACAGGGAGACAGGGAAAGATTAAATGTGACAGCGACTCCCTGGAGGGCTTTGTGAGAGTTAGGGAGGACTTTTTTTAACCCTGGCACATCTGAAACTGAGAATCTTAGCCAACAAAGGAATTACAGTAGTTCAATAGCAGGTAACTTTATTCTTAATTCATCTGAGATATGGTGTGGAGAACTATTTAAAGCACAGTGGACCATTATACAAATAATACTTCCTTGGACAACAAAAGGAAAAGTAAGGCATGCCTAATGTGTGAGAGGAAATTGCTGGAGAAGCTCAGATAATTCTGTAGCCTTTTGTTGATTTTTCTTAATAGTGACTACAATTGTAGAATGTGTCTATGTGCTATGAATAGATGCTGTGAATAAAATTCAGGTACCCTGCTAGTCAGTTTTTCTTACCAATAAATACAACCCCAGAAAACATTCACCTGTGTGGCAAGTAGCATTTAATCCACATACTTTGCACAATTGATGGAATTTCAGTGGGGACTCATTAGAGGCTCCCTTAAATGTGTATTTGGCATTGCTGACTGTCCTTGAGCAGCTACCAGCCCAATTGTGGGTCAGGCAGGGGAAGGATGAAGCCAGAGCCCAGCTGGAAAACAGGTGTGCTGGAACAGAGGCATCAGGAATCTGTGACCACGATTCCACAGCTGGACAGATACCCATGCCATGAGAGTTCTCCCTCAGCTTGGAAAAGTGAATGTGGAGTAGAATCTATCAGGTTTTGGTCTCTACAAAATTAAAGGGGAAGCAGATCTGGTTCAACATGAGAAAAAATATTTAGTGGCTCTCAGTGACATACTTACTGAATCTATTAATACCAGATAAAACTGACTTCAGATGACAAAGCCACATTTGGTTCAGTTGATAGTTTAAGGAATACATCTGCTTAGTTGTCATTGTGTCATCCTTCCCAAAAATAGCCAGGCAGTTGGGTGCTCCCAAGTGAAAGGGGAAACACACTGATCTTTCTTAATGTGACTTGACTGTGAATTTATTTAATTGTGATGGATTTAGCAATTTTCATGTCCTGCCTGGATGAGTTACTGCTTAATCTGAGCTGAAATCTAAGAAACCAGAAGTGCAAGATGAGGCTTAAAAAAACCCAAAACAACAAAACCAAACAAACCAAAAAAAAACCCAAAAAAAAAAACCCCAAACATTTTTGAGGAATCTGACTGAAAAGAACTGTCCTGATCTAAGCTTTGCCAGGAGGTGAGATGGAGCAGCTGTGGAATGATGCTTCTTGGAAAACCACACAATTATTTAAAATAAAATTTCTAATAGTTGGCTTCCTAAGGTAATGAAAAAGACTCTTGAATAACTTTTCTTAAAACTTTTCTGTTTATAGTTTTTGGTTTCCTAAGGTGCTTCCTTTTTTCTGATAGCCACAAATATATAGAATAAATCTGCACAGGTCACCTGACTTCACTGTGTTCCTGACTATTGGAATGAGTTAAATTTCCAGCCTTGTGATTTAGAGCATGAGAAGATCCACATCAGGTCAGGTTTGGGCCATTAGCCACTTTCCACCAGTGCATACCTAGGGAAAAATTACAAGGATAACACTTTGCAACTGAGGCAGAAATTACATCTACTAAGTCCTCAATAGAGCTTTTTCCATCCATAAATTCTGCTGCTGGAATTTTAGCCTCAATATATTTCTGGCTCATAACCATGAATTTGACTAGTTGTTTAACTAACTAGTTTAACTAAACTGACCATTTAACTTGATGTTGGAAATTGACTTGTGACTGTTTGGAACCTGCAACATGAACAGCCCATTTGCTGTCCTTTGGTTCTTCTATTTTGCAAAACAGTGAGCAATTCCTTTCTCTTAATTTCTTTATTTATAATTGCACAGACCTGTGCCATATCACCTCTAGTCATTTGTTTTCCAGCCCTAGGCTTGCTTGGCTGTTTTCTTTGACAAAGGAGCTATTCAATATGTTTGCTCATCCTTCTCCCTGACTGGAGTTCTTTTATTTTCTCTTTCCAGATGAGAAAAGATCTAAATAAATACTACCCAGAGACCTCTTACTTTCTTTGAAGACTGCAGTGATCTTTTTAACAGTGCTGTGTAAAAATGACATATGTGAAATTCAATGAAATTTGTTGAGTCTTCCAACACTGAAGATTAAGTAAATATGATTTTACTCTCTGTACTAAATCTGCTGATGAAGAAGCTAAATTCTGATCAGCAGCAGTTACAGTAACTAGCTCGCCTGCTTTTCTCATGCTGGGGATAATTCTGCCTTGGAGATGCCATTCGTTGAGATCTTTTTGCCATGACAGATGTTTAAGCTGATACTTTCTTAGATGACAAGGCTGAAAATAGACTCAACATCATTTGATGGAAACCCCCCAGCATCAACAGAAGCAGCAGAGACCTCAAGCCCTTTGTCTTGCCTCTCAGACAGTACTTTGGCAACCCTATATATGATAATGTAAGAATAATTGCTTATTACATCTCTGCTGTAGCATACAAGCATTGTGTAATTCAGCATTAATGTCTGACAACCCAGCTGTCATCTTTCCAAAAATACTCACTCTCTAACTACTGTAGCTGCTGCTGCTGCTACTTCAAACCAAGGGAAGAGATTTTGCTCTGGGGCATTTTGACAGGGTGTTATCTTTTGAAAAGACAGATGTTTGTGCTGCAACTGTCTGGTGGTTTTAAGGCTCATGCACATGTTTCAATAAATAAGTATGAAATTACTTGCCAGGTTCTGAGTTAAAGTGGACTTCTAGAGAAATATGTAGATGAAACCCAAAAGCAAGATGAGCATGCTCATAAAAAATAAGTTTCAAATCACCTTTGAAACAACATGAAAAGCCAAGAAACTCTGGCTTGAAGGCTTATGAATGTGAAAAGACACTTAGAATTTATAAAATAGATGGTGCCATTTTCTGCCCTTCGCCATTTCATTTCCCAAGAGAAATACTTCAAAGGGAGGGCAAATAATTCCTCCCCTTATAAGGGATTTTATTATTTGGAGTAGTATGTAGGTCCTTACTGACCCAACTTTGATTTGTAAGCTGATGATGAAATTAATTTGGCCTTTGGTGTAACCACAATTAACTTCTCCAGAAGGGAGGTGATTCCATGTTTTGCAGTACAAAAGTCTCATTGGAAGGAGCAGCCTGGAGCTTTTGTGCAGTTTGAGGCTTCAATAGACTCATGCCAGCTGAAGTGGTTTCCCTGCCTCTGGCTGGTCCTCTGCCCTGGGTAGAATTTCACTTTGGCAGATAAATTATGGAAATTCTCTTGCATCAGAATGACTGATTATTATCTGATATGGGAGTTTAATTCCTCATTTAGATTTCCCATAATAGACCAAACAAAGACCTGCAGAATGACACTGATTGAACAAAGTTTAATATTCTTTAGGAAGCCTGGTTAACCTGTCACTGCTAAATGAGTACGTGTTGTGTCTCTGTGTACTTTATTCTGTCTGGTATTAATAAATTGAAGTGGGATAAACTACTTGAGCTTTAAACCAACTTACAAGGAAATACATGAAACACTCCCCTTCCTCTGGTAATCTGCAATTGCTTACTGAATGAAGAGTGGGGAGGAAGAAAGAGAAAAGAAAAATAGGAATCCCATTTTTAAAGTATTCTGAAACAGTCTTCTACTATTAGCGTACCAGAATGTCAATCTGAGGACTCTGATTCTGAGAAATTTGCTCTGTAGGATCACTTCAAGACATCCTGGAGTCACAGATAAGCAAACATAGGGAAAATAATTCAGAAAACTCCTATCAGATCAGGGGAGCCAGTGAAATGTACAGTACAAAGTACAGTGAAAGTGCAATGCCTTTTATATAAATAAATAAATATAGATGTATGTATATATGTACATGTATTTATGTATGCACATACATACAAAAACCCTATCAAATTTGTGAGCTGTTTTGTACAAAGATTTATCATACATAAAGTAGCTCCTGGGACAAAAAAAACCCCACTTTGCAAGCTGGAACCTAGCAATGTTTTTCCTTATGTTAACTTGCCCATCTTGTTCAGGTAACCACATGCTTAATTTTATTTTGAACATTATGAAAATAGAATTAATTTAAAAAAGCTTAGTTTTCTGAGGCTATAGCTCTGATTCTCTCTGATATTTTCTGCCCTGTTAGGAGCTGAACAGGACCATGGATACTCATTTATTCCAGAGGCTCCAGAGAAGAAAATTTTGTTGGAACAATTTTGTTTTTCTATGCCAAAATGAGATGAAGATTATATTTCTACTGCCCTTTGTCTTCCTTGGATTACACTGCTCCCAGTGTACCTCATACCCCAGCTGGAAAACCTGAAGCCAAGATTCTTCAGGTGCTGCCTTGGAGACTCCAGCAAGCACCACCTCTGGGAATGTGCCACACACTTCTTACATTCTACTTTAGTTTTTTGCAATTTTTGTGGCACATATTTGCAAGCAAGCAAGGTCAGAGCAGCAGGTTCTTAGCAGGCCAGCAGACTAGCTATCAGTAGATGAAATTTTTACTTCTTAATTTTGCTTTCTCCAGCTGTTCAAAGCAGTATGAAAAGCTGCAAGGATTCCCTGTGGAGAAAAGAAAAAGAAAATGTAAAAAAGAAGAAAGAGAAATGAAAGCATTTAACACGAAAACACTTTGATTTTTTTTTTTTTTGGTTAAAAAATAACAATTTAAAAATGCCTTGTATATTTTTTCAGAGCTCATACTGGTTCAAAGTATATGAAAGAAATGAAATAAAATCTATTTATTAGATTTTTTTTATTTTTATTTGCACTTTGGAAATAATTCCTACTTGTTTTTCCACTTTTTGCACATGGGCTTGCTTACAAACTTGTCCTTGAGTGTGTGCAGATCCTTTTTGCAGGAGGGAAGTGGAGGGAGCACGCTGGGCTCACTCAGAGCTCTCTGCTCACCAAGGGGCTCCTGGCACAGAGCACAGGATTGTCCTGCCCTGTGCAGAGCATCCCTGGCAGGGGGAGCAGCCAAGGCCCACCTGTGCTGTCCCAGGGGACACCTGCAGCTGCTCTGCAGACACAGATATTACAGGGCTGTTTGGCTCTGAAATTCCAACAGCAACACTTGGAAAGAACAACTTTGGAATTCCTTTAGGCCAGTAAAGTAGCTGTGTGTTCAAGAATTTGCTAACAGCTGGAGAGGTTTGAACATGAACCCTCTTACTTTTGTCAGGAAAACATTGGCCAGCAGCCCCTGCAGGGTTACAGAGATTTGAGATAATCTTCCAGGAGATGTGTGCTTGCTTTGCACATATGTTCTGCTTTCAGAATAGACTGCAGCAGGTGATGTGCTCTCCAGCTCCTCTCCTCCTTTTTTTTCTGAGGATTTGTCTTCCTTAGTGGCTGTCTGAGGGTGCACTGAGGGATGTGTGTCCTAGAAACTGGAAGCACGAGGTGACTTGTCCTAAACAGCCCTGTACAGGCTATGCATGTGCACGGGGGCTGTAAAAACAACAAACTCAGAGGAGAATCAAGGCCAGGCTGGGTGGGGCTCTGACCAACTGATTTAGTGGGGAAGATCCCTGCCCACAGCAGGGGCTTGGAACAAGGAGGTCTCTAAGGTTCCTCCCTTCCTTCTGCATTCTGTGAGGAATGAAGGATGAGCACGCACAGCTCAGACTCCTTCACATCCCCTCCACTGCAGTGCACAGGGACACAGACCCCACTGCTGGAGAGGGAATTTCACCTGCTCCAGGTGCTCTTGGAGGCTGCTCCATGACTCCTCCTCAGGGACTGGCTGTGTCAGGTGTGCATCTGCACTGCTCTCCATCCCTTCTCCATCCTTTCTCCATCTCTTCTCCAAGGGCTCCCACAGCTCCTTCAGGGAAGATGACTGACAGTGCCCCAACGACAATTCTTAATTATTTTCCAGCTTTGACAATTAATGACTAATAAGCCCTATATAAGCAAATGGGATTTTAGGTCCATGGTTTAAACTCAATTTACTGTACTTTCATAACTGTAATTTTTTTCTTTTCCTTCCCCTGAAGGCACCCTCTTCACTGGATTCTGGGAGGTGAAGATTAAGCTGACAGATGGTATCAGCAGAAGAATGATTATGAGTTTTAAAAACCTTGATATTTTGGCTTAGTACACCATTTTTCATGCAAATGCTGACATGGATATTAGCATCCAATTAAGAGAGTATAAAACTATGCCATTCTGTTACAGTTTACATTACAATCATTTAATGTTTCATTAAAAATACTAAGAAGGGCTGCTCTGAAAGGGGTAAAAATCAATGATCTATATATCACTTCTGCTGCTTTGCACTTCTGGCACAATGTGGCAGTGAAAATGGGCTATAAATGTCTTTAAATTATTCTGTTAATCTGAGTTGCTTTCTCCATTTTTTGTGCTCTATCTTTATCAAAGATAGCTTTATCGATTCATATCAAGACACACTCCCTGGTGTTAAGGGACTGATAGTAAAAGGCAAAGTGTCAACTCTTCTGTGTGTCTTTATAGAGTGTTTCTAATTTATTTCAATAGGTTAGGTTATGTCTAAACATTCACTATTTGTTATTTGGACAAGGACTGTCCATACAATTTAAACATCAAAACCAGCTGATTGTCCACACAAAAATGTTTTTAAATGTCCTTTGTTTACTTTTGAGTTTGGGGTTTTTTTTGTTAGAAAACCTTTTTTCTTGGCACTTCCGTTGAATAATAACACATTCTGTTATTAGAAATAATTCTCTGTCTTGTTTAACATCACCACATTCACATCACTTTTTAAAAATATGGAATAAATGGAAGGAAATTTCTCAGTCTCACACAGCTGTGAGGTAATATATGAAGTAACCTATCCTTCTTATTAAATAAGGATTCATTTCTTAGGAATTCAAAATAATTCATTTCTTAGGAATACGTTTCTCTGCAAACACTATTTCCTAGTTATCTTAAAATTAAAATAAAATTTGGAATATCTTAAAAACTTTTCTAGCAAAATGCTTTGAAATTTTGGAAACTTATTAAAGTGGTATTGGATCAAGAAAATTCAATATGCTATGATTACTTTCATAAATATCAGGGATTTAATATGCTATATTTTATTATTTTAACCAATGAAGATGTAATTCAAAAGGTTTTGGCCAATGTATATGTACATTAGTTCACTTCTTTCTCATAGACAATGAAAAGGTATAAATCTCCTCCTTCTTATCATATATTTTATCATTGAACAACATATGACAACAAAAATTATTAAAATCTCATTAAATTCTGGTTTTGTGAGAAACTTTAAAAACCTTGGACTTGCAGTCACATTATTAGCTAATTAGTTAAGTGTTACATCATGAGTAACCATGAGGGACAAAATTGTACATGCTGCAAAGAGACAATAAAGCAACCCAACTGAACCTCCTCACTACAGACTGACCCTCAGCCTGGGGACCATCACCTGGACAGGTGGCACTCACCCAAATAGCTTGATCAGTTTAAAAAGCATTTGAGGCCAAGAAACCCATGACAATCCTTCTTGCTGCTTTGTTTCCTTTTCCTTTTTATTAAAAGTGTATGTCCATCTCAACTTTGTGTCTCCTGCAGCTTCTGACTCCTCTAAACAGCTGCTGGATCAGGGAGGAGGACCTGGGTAGCCCAGCCTGTAAAAAAGGTAGTGGAGGTTCCGAGTGCTGAAAATCCAAGAGCTCTGCCAGCTAAACAGACTTTCACCATAAATAGCAACAGCTGGTTGCAAATATTGCTTGCAGATTGTCTTCTTTATTAGGAGATGTCAAAACCTCCAGTGACAATTCATCACTTTTCTAATCCTATTAGCAGTAATGGGAAAATGCCAAACCATTTCCCACAAATCTCCCTCAGCTCTCTTTACATCCTTAAAGCACCCAAGATTAGAGTACAGCCTGAGTCAAAGAACATTGACTGGCTTGTAGTTGGCTGAAAAAACCCAACCCTGTGCTAGAGAGCCTTTGCCAAATTGTTTTAAGGGACAACAGAACACCAGAGTTGGGGTTTTTACTCAGAGATGCTGAGGCTTTTCTTTATTTCCTTTGCACATGGGTTGGTAACAAGCCTGCCCTACAAGGCCATGCTTCACCATGACAATAGCCATTGTCTCTGGTACCAAAACTACTTGTCAATGCTTTAAGTTTTGAAACATTGCCACAATAACCAGCAGCCTGGCTGATTTTGCAAACTCCTCATGTAAAATTTTCAGACTAATGTTCATTTTTATGGTTGGAATAAAGGGTATAGAATGTAGCTTATTTTCATGCAGTGGCTAGAAGCTAATGCTAAAAAATTCAGATTCAAAGGAGGGTATCATAGATAGGTAGCCAGCAGGACAGTTTACCTAGGGAAGCAATGGATACTTGCACAAATAAAATTCCTATCAGTAATTTCATTTAAAGAGCAAATATTTTAGACATTTTTTCCCAAAAAATTCAAAATATCATAATCTGAAAAAGTAGGAAGCATCAGAACATCTTTTCTTAAGTAAATATTTTTATATCTTTTCACAAAATTGTTCTGGGTTTTTACCAGTTCCTACAATGTATTGTGGAACATTTCAGGAGCCATGTGGGAACAGAGTGTGGATAAGGCAAAATACCCCAGCTGTCTACTCTGTGAAAAATAAAGAATTTGGGGATTCGTTCTACAACCTTTAGAATGTCCCATGGTTTTTATTCTTCAAACACAAAGCAGCAGTTTTACAATATCACTTAATATTAAGTGACTCGTTCTTTTCTGCTGGGATTCAGCCATGCAGGACACAGACAGGGCTGTTCCTCAGCTTGGAGACCAGGATATAATGAATATTCACTCCACAGATCAGCCCAGTGCCAAGAGAGAGAGGTGAGAAATGAGTGGAAACTTCCAGAGCTCCTGCACAGATGTGTCTGGCATTTATCTCTCATTGTATTCTGCTAAACAAAATTCAAGGGAGAGCGCATTAGAGAGCAACCAGACTAATGATCTGCAGAGCCCCGTGTGTTAAAGTTATCTCTTTATACTGAAAGTATGCTTTTAGCTAAATGTCCTTCCTGGGCACCTAAATGAATAAAAGGGTGATAATGGCACTTTCATTATTTTAGGAACATATTTACACCTTAACACAAAAGACAAGGATGCATGAGCTTAAACTAATAGGAAAATGTTTTGTGGATCATGTTTGAAATGAAAATATAACCTGCTGTCATCTTCATCTTAAAGAAAAAACCCCGAAACGGTAACGAGATTTCTAAAACAGCAGTCAAACTTCATCCCCTCATTGTATCAAAAAGTCTGTTTTTGTACCTTTTCAGGAAGAAACCTCCAGAAAAGCTTCTTGGACAATCAGGAACTGAGAAATTTGTTTCCATACAATAAATTTTGGTTTTCTTTTGTGACAAATATCACATCTTAAAACAAAACTTAAAGTACGTACAGACATTAGAAACCTTGAGCCACCAGTCTACTTAAAAATTTGTGGCTCTCGGATCTTAGCAAATTAAAATATATGGGTTTTTTAGGAAAATTTAAGGTTATCCTTTGCAATACATTAAATTTACTTAAAAATTATGGAGTGGTCAGGTTCTGGTCTCATATTCTTCTGGACAGTTTTCAATGCAGTGTCCAGCAAGATGCAACATCTCAAGGCTAACAGAGAAACAGGAAAATTTCTCCCTTCAGATGGCTCTTCTTTATTTGGCATTTGGTGATTGGAACAAAAAACAAACAAACAAACAAAAGTACAAAATAAAGAAAATTAGGAAGTCTGAAGTAAAAATTTAAAGCAATGCAAAACACTGAAATATGCCAGCATTTGATCTAAGGATCCTACAGAATTAGCATAGTGAGCATATGGTCATGTTCAAAGATAACAGACATTTTTGATAACCTCCCTAAACTTAGCTCATCTATGATTTACATATTTAAATGTTCTTTCTTTTTTTTTTTTTTTTTTAATTAATTAAATCAGGGTCACCTTCATAATTCATAAAGAAATATACACACAGCTTTCATTTATATAAATGTTTAACTGCAAATATTGCACCTCAATGTTTAAACAGTAAATCTGTATCAAATTGCTCACTTTCTTATCTAGTAATTTTTGTAGTTTATAATTATATTTTCTTTCTCTGCATGTGTGCCAAAACTCCGTCTGCAGAAATGATACTTGAATCTCATTCTTCAACACCTGAGTTGATTATTTGCGGGATCTGTTTTTTCTCTTATGAATAATCTTCTCTTACAAACTCATTAGTAAAGTCCTCCTGGACAGCAGCAATCTAGCTGCTTTAAAGTTTTTATCAGACTTTCTATATATCCAATAAAAAATTGGAAACTCATAATTCTAGCACAAGCCATTTCTAATAAATATTTCTGACTAGTTTAGTATTAGCCATGATAAAGACCATTTGATGTGGACAAAGTTGGTGATCTATCAGAATTGATCTGATAATTCCATTAAAAGCAGAGGTAAATGCCTAAAAGGCCCCAATCACAAAATTATCTCAAAACACTCTGAAAGCATCTTAAAAATGCAGATGTTTTCTCCTTTTATTTTCCTTTTTATATATGCGTCTTGTGGCAACCATGGCCCTCATGAGAGCAACATAGGAGCATTCACAATTTTACCTGAAAATCGTAGAATTTCACTCATGCCTTCCCAAGCAGCTGTGTGGTTTGCTGTGGGCACTTACCAGGGCCTGATGTAACATCTCAGCTGTGACCATTTCTGTCTGATTTTTGGCTGAAACATAAAGCTGTATTTCCAAGCTGGCCTTTGCTGTAGACACATTTTCATTCAGAACAGGCTGATCCTCCTGGTTTACTTACCTCCAACAGCATGGAATTGGCGCTGGCAGGGCCAGGTATGGACCTAAATCCTTCTTGGAACTGTTTTGAAAAGTAGCTGCTTTTTTGTTTGTTTGTTTATTTGTTTTGTTTTGTTTTTATTTTTTTGGGGGAGGAGGGTGGTTGGTTTTGTTTTGTTTTTTTGTTTTCAAGTGAGCTCTGATTAGGTTACAAAGTCAAAATTCTCCAAGATACAACAAATACTCTTGTTAGCATGGATAGATCTCACAGCATTTGTATGAGGAAAAAGCTGGACATCTAATGAAGTGAGTTTTGGAGCTGCCTTTGTGTTCCACATGTAATTACCCTCTGCAGGCCAGGGAAGCTTGCCAAGGGCACTGCTGTAGCTTTTTACAGCAGGTTATGTACTTACATTTTATATATGAATATCTAAAGATACTTCAGGGCACTACTGGAGAAGCAAACTGCATTAGTTGCTGTGCCAGTGGATATGCAGCTTCCGTGGCTTCAAACAATGTTTTCTCTTTATTGGGAAGTTTTAAAAGCCCTGCATCCATTTTTACACTTTGGCTACACCACTAAAAACCCCAAAATACAGCACAGAGTGTTTGAGAGTGTACATTAGCCCTGCTATCACTCATGCTCTTGGTTAAGGAAATCCCCCAGGCCATTTGTCAGTGTTATGAAGCTCTCACAGTGAGTGCAGCCAGCCATGGCATCTAGCATGCTGAGTGCTGGGTGTACCTGCCTTCCTAGAAAGCTTGGGGCACTGGATGAGCTCATTACAGGGCTAGATAAGCATTTTAAGGCTTTTTGCTGCTTCCATCCTCAGTCCCTTGTACTGGCTGCTGGAGGCACTTCCATGCTGCCAGCACTGAATGAGGATTAGTTTTCTTCTTTCCCACTATGAATATTAGAAAATATACCAAAGCACATCCAAGTGTTGTGACACTCACTGCACCTCCTGTGCCAGCAATAACTGGGCTCTCAGAACAAAATAACCCCTTGTGCTTTTCCACTCCCTCCACTCCTGCCTCTACCACCAGCAGAGCTCTTGCCGTTGCAGTTCTTCCTCTCATGCCACATTCTCTGTTCCCTCCCTGGTTTCCCCCAAAACGTGGCACTCCCAGCGGTGGCTGCCCTTGCTCTGGGGTGAGAGCACAGGAGCCATCCAGAGGGCAGCAGCATGGAGAATCATGCTCTCCTTTGCAGCTCACCCAGGGAAAGCACCTTTAGCTGAAAAGAGAGGGAGAGGTAGAGACACAGGCACACAGGGTCTGGAAAAGTTCAGGTTTCGTATGCAGTTTCCTGGGAAGGGGCATGGGCAGGTTGCAGATAAGAGTCATTGAATCAGTAAGCTTAGAAAAGACCTCTAAGTTCATCAAGTCCAGCTATCAACCTTACAGGACAAGGTCCACCACTAAACCATTCACCTAAGTGGTTTTTAAACACTTATTGTGTGGCATAGCTATCAGAGAGGAAAATATTTCACATCAGGGTGTACTGAGCAATGTTTGATATTCAGCACTCTGCAGCCCATGGTTTTAGAAGACAACATCATTAAAACCAGAGGTTTGGACTCAAATGAATGCTCTACATTATAGGAGTGTCCCCAGTGAGGCAGACTCAAACGAATGCACTGAGAATGGGTTAAAATTTAGTCTGGATAATGACCTTCTGCTGCTATTAATCTAGTATATGGCACAGGAATACAGCACATAAAGTTACAGTGTTTTCTTTTCTATAATCACAGAAGCAATAAAATGAGATATTCCCAAACTTCCTGTGTTCATATAAACAAAACCCAAACTTTTAGAAATAAAGACTTATATTTGAGTTCCATTTTTTTTTTTTCAGGCAGGTTTCAAATTTAAGTGTAAAATAACAAAAAACTCTCTCCCAACAAAAAGAACTGCCTTTCATTGTTCCTATTTTCACTTAAGGCCAACAGCTTGCTGATGTTTCATTCATCTGCATCAAATTAAGTTCAGGTGGGAGGCTGGGTTTATTTGCTTTCTTTTCTCCTAGGAAAGCTGACCTGGTTATTGAACATATCTCTCTGGTAAAAAAACTTAGAATATAACTTCCTTGGTGCTTCTATTTTTCCACAGATTGCACAGTTCTGCATTCCTAGGTTATCAAAATCTGCTTATATGAAAAACTTAAGTGGGAATGTAAAATTAAAGAAAAAAACTTTGGCTCATTCGCCTGTTATGAAGACCAATTTAATTATTATTTAATCTGGTAAATAAGCAAATATTAATCGAATGTCTGGTCATTAAATTGCCAAATAATTATGTATTTAGCTTAATTAATTTAGTTGCCTTCAATCCACCAGTCTTCATTTCTCTGCAAGAGTATTTCAGTCTTCATCCTTTATCTACTAAATATTAGACATTTTGATGTTTGCCTAGTGCCACCCTACGTTCAGTGTAGAGTTTTATTACAGAAGGATAAAATGGGGCTTGCAAATATAAAATCTCCCAAGTTGCCCTTGGGTAACTAGAACACTTAAATGCAGGAGTTATTGTAATGAATCTGATAATTATACCATGCATACAAGGTAGCGTGGAGGATGGTGCAGGAGTGCACTGCACCAGAGATGGATTTTAGCTGCAAGGGGAGGGAAAGGTTAACTCGTGGCTGCCTGAATTCAAAGGCAGGTTTGCCACAGCGAGCTGAGGAGCAGGCAGCTTCTCTCCTGACACACTCATTCCTCTATAAACACCAACAGTTGGACTAACTTCAAAATTGGCTCTTTTAAGCCTTAAATATATGTTTATGCAAGCAGCCAGCATTTCCTGCACTAGGTGGGAAATGCTGCAAATGTTAGTTGAAAAAATAGCAAAAGCTCTTGCAGTGGTGCCAGCAACAGACACTTTTCAGCAAGTGTTTGATGGAGCTTTCAAGTCTCATTGGTGCAGTGTTTCCATGTTTTGAGGTTCCAGCAAAGTGATCAAAATATGTATATTATCTTATTTCAAAACAAAACAAAGGAAAAAAAACACTAAGAAGAAAAGACTAAATACATTGAATAGTTTGCATTTGCAGAAAATTGTGATTCATGATATTCCTCCTTTCATTTTTTTCATTTTCTGCTTCTGAAAGGTAGGCATGCTGCTGCCTCAGTAATATTTACAGTGCATGGTAAAACTAATTTCTCTGTGATCAAAATCCCTCGTTTTTTACTTCCCTGCTTATTCTGAAACACAATATCGGTCTCAGTTAGGCTGCATTATAAAAGCATGTCTAATAACAGTGACTTCTTGTTTGTGTTCCTCACAATCAATGACATTTAGAGAATTATTTTACAATGGCATAATGGGGTTCATAGAACATTTTCAATAACAGTAGATGGCCACAATTTCACTCCTACATAGTATTTCTACTGCATTATACATTAATTATACCTTAATTAGAAAATTGTATCAACTGGAATAACAGACTGTGTACTGCTTTTGCCTGGTATAGAGCTAATTTTCCTCATAGAGCTAACAGGGGGCTGTGTTTTGGATTTGTGCTTTGGAAAGTGTTGATAGCACAGGGTTGTTTTAGTTATGGCTGAGCAGCACTTACCCTGCCGGGGCCTTTTCTGCTCCTCATCCTCTCCAGCAGCAAGGGGGCTGGGAGGCACAAGGATTTGGGAGCTGGTCCTAGCTGACCTAAGGGGGTTCCATCCCCACGGTGCCATGCTCAGATGGGGGAGAAGCAGCAAGGGGGCACATTCAGGGTGATGGTTTGTGTCCCTGAGCCACCCTCAGGGGTGATGGAGCCCAGTTTTCCTGAGGATGGCTGAGCACCTGCCTGAGCATGGGAAGTGGGGAATTCATTCCATGTTTTGCTTTGCACTGTGTGCTATTATTTTCCCTATGAAACTGTCTTTTTCTCAGCCTATGTGTTTTCTCCCTGTTGCTTTTCTGATTCTCTCCTCAGTCCCGCCGGGGAGCTGTGAGCAGCGGATCTGTGAAACTGACATGCTGGCTGGGGTTGAACCATGACACCATGAAAAAGTGATCCTTTCTCGAAACACAGCGTGAGTATTTTCATCTGTAAAAGAGGCAAGATCAATATTTAATTACCTCATGAGGAGCCGGGAGAGCAGCCTAAGGATGCTGTGCAAAGGGCCAATGACCAGTTAAAGAGAGAGCAAACTCTGCTCTTATTCAAGATGTGTCAACACCTCAACGTGAAGGTGTGACTTGTGCAGCCAAGCCTGTGAGACACCTCCCCTGGGCAATGGGAGCAGTGGTTAAGCAGTGACACTTTGGTATGGCCTTGCACAGCTTGAGGAGAGGTGTGAATATGAGGCACAGGCGTGGTGTTAAACCACACTCCTCCTGCACTGCAGTAGAGGTTGCACGAGTTACTCAAGGCTTCTGTTGTAACTTCATTCTGCTGGCAGGACTTACCTTGAAATGAATTTCTGGAATAATTCCAGATATGTCAGAGTGATGCGCATAAGAATTGGAAGCAAAGCATTTATTGAGCTACATGGTTTATACACTGCTTTGTGCCCATAAACTAAGTGAATTATTTCTTACGTGCTAAAAATGTTCAGTGTTTCTTAGATGCCATACACACAGCAGAGTAAGATATTATTTGAAACAAAATAAAAAATATTTATACATATCACACTTATATACATTTTGAATTTCTTCTCTTTCTTCTTTGAAATTGTGTTTTATATTTGCAGTTGAAACATTATGCTAAATTCTCCCTGGCACACAAACTCATATCCTTTTATAAGTCAGTTGGCTGCCTTATAGTGCATCACTGTATTGGAAAATCACAGCTGGTGAGAACTGGCTCATCATGGAAAAATACAGGACATTTTTACAGATATTTTAAATTCTGAAGTGGGCAGTTGGGAAAGACAGTGGAGAACCCTTGTCAAACAAAAACTGCATATGCAGAAACTCCTCTGTGCCAAGAAACTGTGGATAACTCAATAATGCTGCCTGCAGACAGCATACTTTAAACACCCACTAATAAATCAGTGTGAAATCCAGTCAGATCTGAAGGAAGGTCTCAGCTTGGCATGCAGTGATCATCCTCCTGCCCCATGTTCATATACCATGAAAACTTCAAGGCACTTTCATGTGTGACGCACTTAGGGAACTCCATGGAGCACTGGTGGGCAGTGACTTCTTGTCTCAGTGCATCTTATGGAATTTGCAGCATTTAACATCTGACAGGAGACACATTGGAGTTACCTGTGCATTAAAAACATGAAATGGTGACAAAGTGAAATATCAGCCAAAGTCTGGTCAGAAGTATAAAAGCTGAAACCAAGAAGGAAGTCTGCATTGCAAGAAACCAATATTCTCTAGTGCTACTTCTTAGTGACAATTAGTAGTTGAGTTATGCTTGGAAGAGAGGTCAGAAAATCAAAAGCCTGGTAGGAGAAGGGAGAATGTTGGCTGTCAGTACTTCAAGTCCTGTCCTTCCTGCAGCCAGCAGTGACACTACCAAGAGCAGAAGTCTTGACTCTGGCAATGTAGCCTAGAAAGACTGGGCTGGTTGCATCTATGTAGAAAGTAGTGTGAGGCCAAAGGCTCAATAAAGGGATAATTCCTGGAGAAGGCATCTCCATTCACATGATACCTGATGACAACTCCATCCACAAAAGGACACATTGTAATGCCTGGAATTCAGCCTCCTTCCCCAGCAAAATCAAGCTTTGAAACTACCAAGATTTATGGTGATGCCTCAATGAATTTTTGGCAGAATTTATTTTAAAAAGAGGTCCCTGATATTACTAAAGCTTCATCACTATTAAAGGTAAACTACTTTGTGCCCAGGTGGCCAAGAAAGCCAAGGACAACCTTGGTCATAAGTCCACCACATTTGGGCCAAGTAATGACCTCCAAAGAAACAAAATTATTAACTGCCTTTGGCAGAGCTCAAAGCAGCTTTTCACAGACACCAGGATCAGGACACTGGTGTCTGCAAGCTGTTTGAGTACAGCCATGTTCTGTAATGCTGGACAGAGAATTTCAATATGGAAAGCCTTTCCTTCAATGGAAAAGGCCTTGAAAATAGAAACATCCATGTGGACCATTTTTTTTTTAGAACAGTTAATCATAATTGATCCTTACACAATGAATAGTAAATAAGAGTTATTATTAATAATGAATAATAGGATTGAATTATAATGGTGTGCTTATTAGGCTATCAATAATTAATGGGGATTTGCCATTTATTGTGAATACTGTTGCTCTTTCTGTTGCAGCTTTGGATGGCACAATTTATATGGTAATTTTATATGAAAAAGCACCAATTACAGCATGGCTATTACAATAGAGTAGAAACAAATGATGACTTTATCAGTTTTGTAAACTTTTTTCATTTTATTCACTTTCAGCATAGCCTGCAACGTAAACATGATCTAGAGAAGGGAATAAAAAAAGTTTTGTGTGAGTGTAATAACTATGGTTGGTAATTTAACCTCCCCCAGGCAATCACATGGCAGAAATAAACACAATGGGACACAAATGAAGGTAGGCATGGGGTGGAAAAGAAGGGTATCAAGGTTTGTTAACTAAAAATATCACTAGTTTAAAAAAAAGGGTTGTATTTTTAATCATTGTATTACTTGAAGAGAATTGCCACTAAGCTGTCCACAGTGTTTAACAGAGTCTTGAAAATTTCAGGAAACACAGCCCATCTTTAAAAATATTTAAAAACAATTCTACAATCCTGTCAGAATCTGCAGCTTTGATATTAATAATCAGTGTTTTCAGAACTGCCTTAGATGAACCTAGGTGGCACACAGATGGCAAGTCATTTACATGATAAAAAGGAGAACTGGCCCATCTCTGGATCCCTAGGGGGTGCCATGACCCATTAGCAGAGGAAGGACGACCTTTACTGAATAATAATTGAGAACTATTACTAAGATAATTACAAAACCAATTGACTGCCAGAAGGCCTAGACCTTGGCTCTCCAATTTAAATAGCAACTGCTGGTTATCTGTACAGAAAAAAAAGACAGGCTTAGAGTTCACAAACATCATAACCTCAACATCTGCCTGCCATCTAAAGATAATGATCTGGTAATAATTAATTTGAACAGTGCAGTCATTGCAGAGGTAAACTGCATCACAAACCAGACACTTAACATAACCTGAAGTTATCATGTTTCCATCCAGTCTGTATTGACAGGAAGAATGCTCACAGGTAAATTAAACTGTTGCAGGTCACAACATGAAAATGAATGAAGTTAATTTCTCTTTAACAGGGAACATGATTGTGACTCTGCACTGGATGCTGTACCAGTTAACATGATAAAAGCTTTTTTAAAAGCGTTCTGCAAAATGCTCCTATTGCATCATTTCCTAATGCACACACCTGCAACTGCTTTTTCAGTTTCCCTCCTCTACTGGAAGGAGGAGACAGAAGCTATTTGCCTTTGTTAATTTTCAAAAGAAGGATTTCAGGGAACAAAACTATCAAAGGGCGTCTGTGGTGAGATGCCAATTCTATCAATTCTCTGTGGGGGAAATCCTGGGCAGCACTAAAATTCTATGTAAGATTCTCCTGGGCTTCTTCTATGTTTTCTGCAGGCATACGAGATATAAAAAATACAGTCAGCACACCATATGTGTTGCTGATTGGATTTCCAAAATTATCCTTCCTTACATGTGAAGGATATTTTGAAGCAGCTTTCAAAAGCAGGAGGATTTATCAATTTAGTACCAAGTTTCACACCTGGGAACTGATACTTAGGAATGTAGAACATCAGAAATACCTGGAACTCTAAGAAATCATAGCTAGCCTTGCACCTTATGATGGAAATAGCTGAAATTACTGTGACAAATGCTTTGGATAAAATGTTCTTTCACCTAAAACCTGCTTCTTGATTTTTAACTTCACTACTGAGTACCATAGTTGGGATTCTTTGAGGACTCTCCACTAAAAGGAGTGTTACAGGTAGTCATTCTTCAAGGGAGATAATTTAAGTCACAGCATGAAATTTATATAAAATTCAATTCACATTTGAGACCTGTAGTAAAAAAAGAGCTGCCAACACTGACACAATGCTTGTTCTGCATGACAGAAATGCTAATAGAGACAATTTCTTACCCAAGAAGTACCTACATAATAGCATGTGGTGGTAAAGGGAGATAATGCATTCAGTTTACAAGATGTGTGAGTTAGGATTCAAATTAATGAAGAGTTAAAAAAAAAACCAAACTGCACTCACAGGTGATCTATCTATCTACCTATCTACCTATCTACCTATCTATCTATCTATCTATCTATCTATCTATCTATCTATCTATCTATCTATCTATCTATCATCTAAGACAACTGGGAGCTGAGGACTGAGGACACTTGCTCTGAACTGCGGAGTCCCACCGGTTCACAGGTCACACCCACAAAATGTAGTGGTTTGGGACTGAAGATTTAGATTATGTAGGACTGATTTTTTTTTTTTTTTTTTTAAATAGCTTTACATTTCAAGGGAAAGTGTTCTGGGGTAAGTAAAACACAGCTGGAATTTCTGTGGGAGTTCCCTCTTCACTTTGTCCTAACTGGGAAAAAGTCTGGATCAGGAAAGACAAGTACATGGAGTTAGGACTGATAGCAACACTGACCATGAAAAATTCCTTACAGACAGTCAGGGTTTGGGAAAAGCCAATTGCCAACCTCTATTCATGTTCAAGTTTGGAGTAACCAAAGCATGGCATCCTCAAGACCTGTCATCAGAGTTTAGACAGGAAAGTTCTATTCTGGTATAATGTCTTTGTTTACAAAGACCTTGGCTCAGAAGACAGCATAATTTTATTAAAAGTCTTTGACAATTTATTCCTGTGGGCACTCCACAGTCATAGTAATTTATTACATTTTTCTACCAACCTGATATAAACAAAATCTGAAAAAAATAGTGAATATATGAATAGATGAATATATATTCTAGGAGAAAGGGCATCAGTGGCAATCAGAAATAGGAAGAAGATAAATACTCCACGAGACAAAGTGAATCAAACCAAAAAGTGTTTGAAAGGGCAGAATCACATTCTGGTAGGAAGAGCTGAAGGAAGAAAAATGCAGCAAGGCATAAGAAAGAAGAATGGGGATTAGGGCAGAGTAGGTGGACACATTTTTGTATTAAATCAGCACTGCAACAGTAGCTGACACTCCTCAGAAAATAATCCTCTGAGTTCCTGGATAGGGCATTTTGGACAGAGTGTATGGGTTAACCCCAGTCCCCCAATTTGTCTAAGCACTCTCCCTGTCACACATTCAACTCAGAGCAATTTCTGACTTGCTCTGGGAGAAAAGGAAACATTTAAATCAATATATGCACTGTGTCCTTGGAATGAAGAAAGTATCTTGCTCTGGGATTGGAATTATTGCAAATGTCTGGTGGCACTTTCTACCCAGTGACTTGTAGGGAATCTGTGCGTAGAGATTGACACTAAAGTCAGTCCGTGCTCCATGGCTTACATATTTTTGCTGTAATTCATCCTAGAAAGGTTTGGGGTTTTTAAAATTTCCTGTCAATCACCCTATTCCCATCAATCACCACTGTGATATAACATGTTTTCAAACAGTTTTTCCTCAAAGGACTGAAGCCGTAGGATGGCCCTTATGCAGCTTTTGAGTGTTGTAATTGTAGTAGAGAGCAACAGAATTGGATGCTGTTCTGTCATCCTTGACTGGGCTCCTGGTGCTAATCAGGAGTTGGAAATTGCACATTCAGATGGATTTAGAGACATATAGTATGTGACAATTCAGCAAGCAGTAAAGAGCATTGTTTTGAATTCTTAAAGGTTAGTGATGCAAGCAAGCTGCAGTGACTAAAGATTTTTGAGCCTTGAAAGAAAACCAATTAGGTGTAGGAAACAAACACATTGCAGCAATGTAATCTATATTTTCATACGTTTAAGGCCAGGAGAAGAGATTAGTTCATCTACACTGAGTTTTTCTTTCAGATACTTCTATTCCATCCAATTACCTCTAATATTGAACCCCCCCATTACTTGTGTTCAGGCAAAAAATAACTTTCAGAAAGTATATAGACTGTATTTGAAAGTCTCCAGAGATGACATCTACCATTTTCTACTGCAGCACAGCCTGCCCCAAAGTTTAATTACCATCTCAGTGAAACAGAAGGAAAAAAGCAACAGCAAGTGCTTTATTTCTAATTTGAGATTGCCTTGCTTTAGCTCCCAGCTACTGGTTCTTGCTA
Organism: Regulus satrapa; assembly: GCA_013396955.1. Taxonomy (NCBI): domain Eukaryota; kingdom Metazoa; phylum Chordata; class Aves; order Passeriformes; family Regulidae; genus Regulus; species Regulus satrapa. The sequence goes on along the minus strand of VWZN01009788.1, from coordinate 434,901 downwards.
TATGTTTCTCTGGTAGACTAAAGAATCCTGTAGTATTTCATGTTTTCTTCACAGAAAGGTGTTTATACAGACTGAACTTTTTTTTTATAAGCTCGACAGAAATCTCTCACTGGAATGCATTTTCTCTGTCCTCCAAAACCTTCTTGTATCTCTATTTTGTATATGTCTGCTTTGTTTTGTTTTGTTTTTTTGTTCCTGCAGCACAGATAGCAGGAACATTCCCAATATTCTGCTATTCATCTGTAACGGTTAGAGACTTTAATATCACCAGACTACTTTAAATTCTGTTTTTATCCATAACCTTAAAAGAAATTTTTACCATAATGAAAACTGAGCAAATTTTGCCATTGAAATAATGAGGGAAAAGAGATGAGGCATTAAATGCAAGCCAATGTACTGAAGGAAGCAGAAATAATAGGTCAGATTTAGAGCCCAATAGGCCAACCTGCAGAGAGAGCTGTATAAGCAACCCACACATTACAATTTTTTTCCATAGTACTGGAAATAAGCATTGCCTCCTCAAAAAAAAAGCATGCATACATTTTAAAAAAATCATATCTTGGAAGGATCTAGAAAGGGAGGAGGAGAAAGAGTACTCAGTTTAGCATATTATGGCTATGACAGAGCATTGGTTTTGCATTTGATGTTATGGTAATAATTATATATTTCTAATATCCCAAGAGCTGAAGGGAGGAACAAATAAATACCCTGTGCCCCAATAGCCTAATGCAGACTTTGAAGGTGGTCATAGTACTGACAATCAATTATCACTTCCTATGAGTCTTTAGAAACATGAACACTTTGACTTTTCCTGCTATAAATGGTTAAAATACAAAATAACTGGGAGGAAAGGTGGGCCATACATAGAAGCAGAACAAATTCTGATGCTTTTTAAATAATAACTTAATTTTAATGGAATAAGTAATATAAATAAACATCTTAGAAACATAACAAACAATGCAGGTTATAAATCTTGTTAGTTATTCATATATTTCTCTTTTGCTAAGATGACCTTGGTTCGTGTAACACAAACTGGGCACCAGATGGACAGCTGCCTGAGGGAATTATTTTCTGCCAAAGTACCAATACTCAAGTCAATTTTCATACTTATTTTCTTTTGTTCTCTTTCTTATGAATTTGGACTAGCATAAGTTCTTTGTTATTTTTCATAATCACTTTTCTCCTTTGGCATCCTTATACTTATTGGATTTTTATATTGGTCTCTATCTGTGCAATGATCTGTGTTTCTATGATTTCCATGAATTTATTATTCTTACAAGAATCAGCTTTAGTTCTGCAGCTGTCAAGCTTCATTTCTGTTAGAAATCTTAAATATCTATATATATATAATTCTTATGGATTATGAGTCAAAGTCCACAATTATAATTCTGAGCTTATAAGAAATGAAGTGATGTGTGACATACAAACATGACACATAAAACATTTTTGAAAGATGCTTAGTCTACTTTTATAACCTATAACTGCACTTCTAGCTAAGCACAGCTGCCAGTCAAAAACTTAAATGCTTGGGTTTATCTCTCATGTAACCAACAGCACAAGTGAAACCAAACGAGTATCTCCCCAAATCTCACTCAGATTAAACAAAAAAATAATTAGGGATCACTTCAGGCTTATTCAGAATACAATCAAAGTTCAAACAACACAGCCAGTCTGCTGTGAGGTGCTTTATTTGGGGAAAATAATTTTCTGCACATCTAAGGGCACAGAGAGTACTGAGTGCAGCACAATTATCTTTTATAAGCTGTGTAAAGCTGAAGGTAAGGAAATTAAAGTTTTAGGAATAGTCCAGAAAGGGACTCTGAAATATGCTTTTCATTTAGGATAATAAAATCATGTTCACAAAAAAACATAGAAAAAGATGGCTGAAAAGGCAACAGAAGGTATAGCCAAGCAATGTACAAATTTAGTTTGTGCATTTGTTCAGGTGTACACTAAGAGGAAAGCTCATCACTATGCCAACCCTGGGGCACCTGCCTCATTCTTCTCAAGGTACTTTGGAATCCTGTTTCTATGAAGAAACTGTGACTCTCTGTTTCACTGGGATTTTTATGCCTCTGCTGTATAAAAATACTGATTTCAGCGATTGTTCATACAACAATCTGAGCTTTTTGAAATCAATCATTTCTCATAATATCCAATAACAGCTTTCCCCAGCAGGCATATTTAATTTTGCCAAATCCCACATCAGCTGAAACTTATTTCTTTCCACATACGAAGCCCAACAAAGACAAATTTCTTACTTTATGCTCTGATTTGTGTTTTGAGACCATAACTCATTTTTGACCAAAGAAGCAACGCCAGAAGCTAGTCTCTTTCATTAAATTGACCCCAAAACTTCCTAAGCACTGTAACAGCTAGTCAATAAAACCTGAACTAAACAGTTAATTTGTATTAAGATCTGAGAAATGAGTATGCATATCACCAATATAAAACATTTGCAGGCTCCTATGTTTTTGCTGCTTGCACATTTGCAGAGCATTTGGTTGCTGAGATGAACTTCTGAACCTGTTCAGGGACAACTCTCCCACACGCACTCATTTTTCTGGGGAGCAAAATACAAATTTGCATAGTGCTGGACCTAATGAGGCCAAGTGACCTGCACACAGCAGTTGGAGAGCCATGAGTGAGCTATAAAACCAGAGAAATCACTGAAAATTAACGTTTGTCTTGAGGCAAGAGCTGAGGCAAATATAACCTTGTGTCAATGTGCGTCCCATGTACTGTAGGAACAAAGGGAATAACCTACCACCATCTCACAGTGCAATGGTTTTCCATTTCTTTCTGCTTTCCCTGCCTTCTGCACCACTGCACAGCCCCAGGGTAAGGCTGATCAAGCAGGAGCTGGCTTTTCTTCAGGGGGATCTCAGTTTAAAACTCATGCGGATTTTCTTTGCTCAGTTCATGGCAAAACCACAATCCACAGGGTGCAATACATTTGACAACTATATGAAATAAAAAATCAATTTTTTTCCCCTTTCCAATGGTCTGTGTTGGATCAGACTGCAGCATTGGTTACCATTTGGTTTCAGTAGGAAAGCAGCTGGAAGGTAGTTAATATTGACTGATATTTTTGCAGTAACTTCTCATTTCACAGTTTCTGAGCACGAAATCAAGCCATTCCACAAAATAAAAGATCTGATGATAAAACCCATTTAAAACAACCTTCTGTCTGTTGAATCAATTGTTGAAGTTAATTAAAACAAAGCACCCAACTTTAGACAGGAAAAGCTGGTGGCCTCTTAATTTTTTGTTCTAGCATGCACAAGGAGGAGATTCCAGGGACTGGCTCTGCTGCTTGGATGCAGCAGTCAGTCTCTTGCACCAACATGAGGAATAAAGCACCAGGCTTGATGCTCTTATAATGGGATTTAACATGAAAGGAAAGCTCTCAGGTACCTGTGGTTGCTATGAAACCATTGACATTTTCTGTTGGAAAGTAATTTGTCCTTAGTATAGTACTAAATTAGAAAGCAAGTAAATGGTGTGAGTGCAATATTGAGGACTCTAATTGCTTTTGAATGGAAGGTAACACCACCTGAGGAGACCGAAAACCTAATGTTGCATGTCCCATAGTTCAGCAGCAGCAGTGACACTGAGATGGCCACTCTGGGGCAGGAGATCCCTGTGCAGTAGAGCTGCCCACCTGATCCATATCCTTTTCCAGCAGATGAGAATCTGGCCCAGAAATTATTAAGCACCTTCATGTGAATTATGCAGTAATCAAACAAAGATTTTAATAAATTCCCAAGCACCCAAAAAGGTGAGATTGTGAGGCTTCTCAGAAATGTAATTAGGGAAGGCTGGAAAAAGAAAGGTTAAGGTTGGAAAAGTCCTTTAATCGAGTCCAATCATTAACCCAGCACTGCTGGTTCACCACTAAATAAAGTCCCAGTAGGAAAGGAGCAGGCTGACAGGTAAATAAGAGCAAGAAGCTGAGCAGACTCTTTGGCTCAGACAGGCCTGCTTCTCAGGGAAGGTAAGGAAACCTCATTTCAAGATCACTGCAAAGTTAATACCATCAGCACAAAAATGGCCTTCAGAAAGAATCTAGAGAGTCCAGCATGAGTGCAATCACTCTGCTAACAAAAACATTTAATTTTCACATTCCTCTGTAATAGGCTAATAGCTTCCATTACAATCAGGTCACAGACCTGAGTGTTAGAATGATCCTCTTTCCCCAAATTAGTTATTGCCTGTCTGGGTCTCAGAGCAAAATCAAGCTGTAAAGGTAATCAGGATAAACAAATAGATACCAAGATTTCCTCTGAGCAACAGGGCAGCGAGATGTGTTTGGACATTAAGAACTACACAGTTGAAGAATATTATTGGGTCATAAATATAACAGGACAGCATGATTTTGAAAGTTTTCTTGAGTTTATATGAATAATAATACAGAACGTTCTTTTGTATTTCTTTCCTTTGTGCATTGAATTTGGTGTGCATTACCTCCACATGAATAATGCAATCTAGCAAAATTGATGGCACAGTTCTTTTGTTAAAGCAGTTATGAAATGAGAAAACAAAATCTACAAGGAAAAGTTATGAAAAAAACAACATTTCTCCAAGAATAAAAAGATGAAGTTGCCTGACCATTTACATTTGTCTCCTGTGTCATGAATATTAGATCAGATTCTTTTTATTAATCCATTGATAGTTCCGTAAGGCAGCTCATTTTTGATAAACTCTGTCAGGGTTGCTGTAAATACAAAAAAGATTTATGAATTAATTTTCATACATAAATGACAAACACTTTTGATACATTTGAAATATGTGCCTTGCAGTTAAAATAGATATATGTGCATGCATACATATGTATTAATTTAACATTCAGATTAGCTTGTTCTTTTACAACACAGCTTAATGTAAACTCTGTTTTTCTGGGGGAAAAACCAGTAAACTAAAAAGGTAATTGACATTGAGGGCACACTAAAAATGAAAGAAATGGACAATCTGTGATCTGGGAATTGTGCTGGACTAAAGGTGCAGTGGATTTTATTTCAAAAGCATTTTTGCTTTCAAGTATCAATGTGTTGTGCAACAGTATGCTGTTAAAATGCAGATACCTACAGCTCATCACTATTATAACTTGAATTGTCTTTATAGATACAAGGCCCAGTCATGAATCTATTAGGCTAAAAATAGCACAAAAAGTATAAGCTCTAAATCAGTCTGCAATAAAAGTGTACATGTCATGCACCACAGCCCTGAATACCTGCATAAAGCCAGAAGTGCATCTAAGCTCCACAATCCTGTCAGCAGTAAATCACAGAGCTGGTTCAGCCCCTCCATTTCCTTCCTTTGCCAGTGAGACAGGGATTGTGATGGCCTGCCAGGACTGTCACTGCCAGCACATGCTGAAGAGGCAACGAGCTGAAATCAAATTTTTCTTCATTCCCTGTGTACCACAGCAGTGACTTGTGTACCAGGGCATGCGTGCCGACACTGCAGAAGTGTGGCATCCTCCTCTTTCTCTGCATCTTCCAGGCATTTTACAAAGAAAACTCAGACTCATTCTTTGGATTCTACAGATGGGAAAGCTGAGGTACAAAAGCATGGGGTGACTTACTCCAGAAGGATGGATGTCTTTGTCTTTTTCACAGACCATTAGTTAATATAATATAACACAAGTTTGCCACAGCCCCTTGACATGAACATTTGAAGTTTTACAAGTGAAAGATAGAATTAACCAGCTCATTGCTAGACAGAAAATGAGGCATGGATGATATTAATGAGATTTAGTTCTGGATCACCTTTTTGTAATCACTGTACCTGTCTGGCACTTTGTGGCATGCTCTGTTTATGGTGTGCTATTTGTGCAAACTCCCTGGAGCAGAGGCTTTTAATTATGCTACCATCCACAGACACTATTGATTAATTCAGAAGAATCACAGAGTAAAAAAATATGCAATATCCTGTGAAAAGAAATAAAATGGATTGAACTTCATAATCTGCTGTATGTTTGATCCTCATTGTCTGGGACCAGAGTAAGTTCCAAAAGCAGAGAGAGCAATTTAGCCACTCTTCCTGATCTGTAGAGTGTCCTCACATTCTCTACACTAGGACACAGTTTGTGCTGTTCTGACATTGCTTTGACTTAGTTTTAACATACATACAACCTGTGGCTTGGTGTAAGGGGAGGAGGGTCAGGCCAGAGGCCAGCAGGGTAATGGGATTTGTAATTCTAAGGGGTCTTGTTCCATCATTTGAAATTGCTTCACAATGCTCCCGCTTAGCAGCCTGCAGTCGTAGGCTACGCAGCCAAGTAATACCTGAGAGTGATGTAAACCAGCTTGGTCTGCACTAAATCTGGGGTTACACTTGATGTAGTAACTCTGCATCGTTTTAAATAACAATATAATACCCCTGCTACATCCTATAGAAGATCAGAAATACTCCTGTACATGAAGAGAAAGCAATAGATACACTTAATGAAAACACTTGAATAAGAATGTCAGCACAAAAACTGGTAGATGAGGTAAGCATTTTTGCATTCAAATAAGACCAGAGTATACTATACTATATCTATACTATATACTATAGTGTAGTATAATTAAAATGTTCTTTTCTACATGTGCTGTATATTTTATATCAGATGTATCCTGAAGCCAGACTACAAGTCTATCAATAGAGGCATTTATACTGTGTTTACAAAATACACCTCCCCTCCCCCCCAAGCTTATTTGGATTACATGAATCCTTTAAGGTTATACAGAAATGTGGCATGTGTAAGCAGACATATTGACAATCCATGTCCAGGAGCATTAAAAATAAATAAGCAAGGGAAAAGATAAGTACAGAGAAGGATTTTCTACGTCCAAGTTAATGTGGCATGTCAGGGAGCTGATCTGTCCTCCACCATCCCACAGAGTGAACTATACATTATTTCTCAGCACTAACACAGACAAGTATTTCATTATGACTCTTCATTATAGTCTCAGAGAGACTTTGCCAACTGTGCATCACATTCTTTTGCTCTGAAATATATTGGCTTAAATTCCTTTAGTTGTAAAGCATGCTTATTGATGCTATATTTCTTCTGTTTATTTACCTCATTACTCACTTATGTTACTCTTCTCATGTTAGTCTGACTTATATTGATAATTCTACTGTAAAATGTTACAAGCTATTCATGTCAAGAACTGCTCTTCTAGTTTCAAAAACTGGAAAAGAAACTCTTAGTTCAAATCAAAATACTCTCTAATGCAAAAGACAGTAAAAGGTTGTTGAGTATAGGTTAGCTTAAATGCTAGCCAAGATGATGGGGCTTGCAAAGTCCTAAGCTCTTTAAACAGACATTAATATGAAAAAGAAATAAATATGTACAATAAGTAATTAAATACACATTGGTGTATTAAATTGTTATTTTGTATTGTCAAAAAAATTACAGTTTAATGAGAGAAAAAAATAGGAATAAATAGGAAAGCTAAAGGAAATTCAAATTAATTTTAATAAACCTTACTTCTTATTTTCATAATAGTCAAATATTTCTGTTGACAGCTGACCAAGAAACCAGGCACGTATTCTGTTGATGTCAATAAAACTACTTGGGCTAAATTCTGGCTTAGTCCATGTCAGAATGTGGTACACCATCAACTTCAGCAGGACTCCAATAATCTATTTCCCAGGTGACTAAATCCAACATGTGCAATACCCCCAGGACATGGTATTACCTGCAAGCAGTGTCTGGGAGATGGAAGAGGTAAAAGCAAAGCTCTAATGAGGTTTGAGCAGGATGGGCATTCCCCACACCTCGCTTAAGGAAGCAGTTTAATTCTGTGTTTCACCACAGTGTTAAGGAATACACAAAAAAGCCACATATCTGGATTACAACATGCTCCTCCCCTCACAATGTTCACAATGCTATTTTGCTGCTCAAGGAACTCTAAAAGGAGCACAGAGAAAGAAGGGGCTGGGAGAGCTGGAACACTTCTATTAACCTATTAACTCACAGCCCCCCAGGGCTTGTTCATCATGGTGCCTATCAAAGTGTCAGTCTTTTCTATTACCTTCTCCTTCAGAAGATGTCTGTCTATCATTGTCATGCTCTTATAGCAGGATTATCCATCATTTTGGGTGAAGCCAAATCATTCATTTTCATGGCTGTCGCTGTTAGTGAGCTGGGGTGGATAAAAAAGTGTTTTATTCAACAAAAGATAAATGATGGAATTTCACTCTTAATCATTTTCTTTTATTACTTAATCCAAAAGGCTGGGAGGAGGCTCTGCAGTTTATTATACCACCAGTCACAGGCACCATTATATTTCAGGGTGTAGCAATACGTTCTGCTTTCCAGCAGCTTATAAAACCAGCCATAAACATTAACTCCAGGCAAGAGTTTGTCACACTGCTCTTGATTCAGAACACTGGTTGACTCCTGTGGTTAGCACTGAGATATCCCTTCCAGGGTTTTTGGTTTGGGTTTTTGTTTTGTTTTGGTTTTGTCTTTTTTTTTGAGTTAGGCTGAGATAACTGGAAATCTCCATTGGTTGGTCTGATGAGCTGCAGCCTTGTGCCGCTGTACCAAGGGTGCCCTGCTAGGGATTTCACCAGCACCAGTTCTGCCTAAATGTCAGGCTCAGAGCACCTTGAGCTAGGTTATTATGATTTCAATTATGTCTTACAACGAGCAAGACAACACAGGGCACACCCTTCTTACCGACAGAATTTTAAAATTAAAAGCTTAAAGCAAAATAATCATATTGTTTAGCCCCGTCAGCCTCAGCCAGTACACAAGATGGATAGAATAATGCAAAGGGAACCTTCTAGAAGTTTGGACATAATTGTTCTTGACCGTTCACTGTCCTAACATATTTCTCATTATCCACATAGTTACAAAAGTTATCAGAAAGATTTATACTAAAATATGTAGGTATTTCAGCAAATGTATTAAATAAGACAAACAGCCCAAGTTGCACCCAATTCCATCTTGATGTCCTGAAAAAGTTGGTCTCAAATCTTGATAATGTGCAAATTAAGGGACTTGTGTGAAGCAGAATTATGAGTCTCTGCTTTTGGCTTACTCTATGTTGAATAAGTCCTCATCAGTTCTTTACTTTTTAATGAGAAACTTTATATTGACTCTCCACAGGAAATTATGACCCCTTTGCCTCTATTCCTTCACAAATAACCCCTATATTTACATATTCTCTTCCCTACCACTGCCTTGGCTGCCTATTATTATTAATTTTTTATTATTATTATTATTATTATTATTATTATTATTATTATTATTATTATTATTATTATTATTTCAAGTTTTACAAAACTCAGTGACTCTGAGTTAACTTCTGCCATTTTTGATTTGGTAAAAACTGGCTGCGCATTCAGAATTTATTAGCCATTGGTAGGCAAGCAATTTAAAACAGATTAAAACTAGTAATGGGCAAAATACTTGAAGTGGAGGGGTAATCATAGTTGGTGTAATTATGGGAAAAATAAAGTGTTATATCAAGGAAGAAAATCAGAGAATTGTGCCACAGTATGGACAAACATCCTAAGCTCAGTCATGTGAATTCCTGGCAGCAGAATACCCTAGTACTGGTAAATTCCTTTTTCTACCATGTTCTGATTGAAAGACTAATGAAATAAATGGGGAATCATCTTTTTATTCCACTAGGATTTGGATTAGGCCATGGAGAAGAGAAAGAGATGAGTAAGTCCACATGGTGTCTGATGCAAAGTCCTCACGTTCCCAGCCCGCCAGGCCCAAGAGAGCTCCAGAGCTGAGCCGTGCTAGCAGGGCACAGATCCCGAGCTCACAAAGCCTGTGGAAAGGCAGAGTGAATGATCTGGAGCTCAAAACACCTCTGCTGCAGCCACAAGGCTCCTGGCCAGCTTGGCACTTCAAGCAAGCAAACATCACATCTATCTGGTGAAGTGCTCCAACACCTGCCTGAAAAATTTCTTGTAAATAAACCCATCCCTGTGCAGTTACAGTCATGGAACATCCCCCACAGTCTGAAATGTGACTGCACTGCAAAAGCCCCTAAATATTTGTACAGAGCAAGAGCTCAAGAAATAATTACTTGGCTAAATCTTGATAGTCTGGAGATGATGTCTCATTACTCTGCAAAGTCAATTGCTCAAGTACTACTAAAGACAACACTTGAGAAACATTGAGTGTCTTCTTGTAATCATACTCCCAAGAGCTGCATTTGTCAGTGCTGTCCATAAGTGGTTCCAGGATAATTGTGCTAACCTAATAAAACCATATGTCAAATCCCACAGAACCCTTGAAAATCAACTGGCACTTTTAAAATGAAAAATTTGGATTTTTTAAATTAAAACTTGTACTTTTAACCTTCCTAGACTCCCTTCCCTCCCCAGGAATATGTATATTTAATGTGATAGATGTTCATTCTATAGCATCATCAAAGGATCTGTAAAGGTTCTTATTTTGAAGGTGCTGATTATACAGTCTGTGATATCAGCATCCTGGTCCTTTCACCTTCCTCTCTGTGGAAGGTAAAGAGGTTTTTTCCTACAGATATCCACAGGTACCTGAAGGGATTAATCTTATGCTTTTGAACCCAATCACCACCATAAATCTCCTGCAGTGCCATGTATTTTCTGGGAGGAGGACAACTACATCCTCCCTTTCCTAATTACATTTTTAATAGATTCTGAGAGCATTTGGAATGCTTCCTTTGATTCTTTCAAAATTCCTTATGCTTTCCTTACTTTTGTTTCAGCAATAGCACTCAGAACACAGATCACAGTAGTACCTACATAGTAAAAATAGTTCACCAAATTACTATCCAGTTTTAATTCTATTAAAGCAAAACTTTGCAGGAGTTAGGTGGATACACCTCCATTGACTCATCGGGTGAACTATACCTCTGACAAGCAGCACAAAGTGAAGATTCACCTAAATTCTCAGAAATCATTGCCATTCCTGCCAAAAAAAGCATAATTACCATCTCCAGGTTCAGGTTGGCAATCCCAGAGACAGAATTCTACCATAGGTCACTACGGTCTGGTCTACTCTTACTTAATATAGCAAAAATATTCATAAGTGTAGTAATTTGCTCCCACTGATATGCAAAAAGAGTGGAAGCAGAGCAGGATAAATGCTGAGGGGATGTTGGTACCTATACCCATCCTGGCCCACGTGCAGTCAGTCCCAGGGTCTGCGCAGGGGATTTTCCCACAGTTCTGGTTCCAGCCTCTGCACACCCCGAGGCAGCTCAGGCCCACCCTCCCTCCACACACATCCCATGCAGAAAAAGCCATCTTGCTCTCAACCTTTAGCCTCAAATGAAAAAAATACACACAGCAGCTTTTCTAGGAATCTCATTTTCTTGTCAGTTAAGTAGCAGATATTGGACAGTAACAGGGATGAATGTCAGGAAATTTCCACCAAAACTTTTCACAAGATCTGCTAAGTTCTCTTTAAAATGTAGGGGGAAAAAAAATCTGAAGGAAAGCTGCCTTGAGTAAGAGGTATGTGCTTGGAGAACACCAAGGATTCACATTTGGAGGACACCAAGTCTACCTTGCAGTGCTATGATCCTACAGTACCTTGAGAAAATCAACTGCTAATCAAAAAGGAATTCCCATCTGCAGCCACAGCAAAACAGGAAAGTGTTACACTTCAATTTACCAGACACGTCCCACGCATATGAAGATCACAGATGGTAAAGTTTCAATCAAATATAGGTGTTCTGGGTATTTGCTGCTGCAGAGTAAATAAAAATCACATTAAAGTAGACAAAAGAAGCTGACAAGGAAAGTATTAAACTAAAGCAAACCCAGCAATGATGATAGAAATGTGGATGTAGATTCTGAATTTCTAGATTAATTCAGTGGTTCCTATAACCCAGGGAAAAAAAAAGGCAATTCATGAGTAGCTTCAAAAGACACCATTCCTATAAAGAAAACTCAGGGATTTTTAACTGCAGCTCATAAAAACAAGAGACTGTAGTCATTCACTCTTCTCTTGAAACTGCTGGTTAGAATGAGAGTAGGGATAGATTTGGCCAGAAGGGTCTAATTTAAATAATATTTAAAAGAAATCAAGATTTATTTCCCATAAGTAGAAGAGATGTCTTTTCCTTGTGATGTCTCTTATTCTAAATGCCATTTCAGTCAAGTTCATGAAAAACAGGCAGCTGAACTAGCAAACTTTTTCTTTAATTATGAGTACAAAGTCAGTTGTTCACTGTCAGAAATTTAATTACAATTAGACACTAAACATCAGTGGAACATAATGTCACTTTGCTGTTCTAAACAGATACAATAAAGGAAGCAGAATCTTAATTTTTCAAGTATGCCTGAAACTGAGTTTTTCCCTGATCAAAAAACAGAGTCACTTGATCTCTTCTCTCATCACCTCCCTCAAAAGGGTTAGAACAAAAAAATGAAAATCAGATGAAACACAACTCTGAGCCATAAGCCTCATTCACTTCTACCTTGTGTAGGTGACATGGAGCCATGCATATGCCCCTTTTTTGGGTCTGACAAAACAGAACAGCCTCTGTGGAAGCTGATGTCCCCATGGATGGGCCTCAGAGGGAACCTTTCTTCCTGCCTTTAATTTTTCAGCTGAGAAGCGGCCATCAGGACACAGCATCAGCCAAATCACAGGCAAACTTCCAGTGTTTGTGCCAACGGGAGTAACAACTATTGAACAGGCTGTGAGGAGTTTATCAGAGCACAATCAGCACAATTAAATGCCTGATCTGGCACACAGGATGAGGGATCTGTACACACTTACCAGCACACGCCTGAGCAGCCATGCTCTCTTTGACAAATTACCCGTCCCCAAGCAGAGCCAGCGTTCAACCCACTCGAGCCGATAAATGGGGGTTGGGAAAATGTGCCCCAGGGAGTCACCTCCCAAGCAGACTCTGAGAAATCTCTATAAAAATAAGGGGAATGGGAGGGAACCCTGCATGAAATTTTGTTCCTTCAGTTTCTCCAAAGCAAATGAGAGCTGTTAGAATGTTCTTAGAGAAAAATGGACATTAAAAGAAAGGCTGCATGGAATCAGGCCTTGCTCTGCTAAATTAATAGCTAACTTGTCACTTCTGTGTACAGCTGAGTGGTTTGTAGGTTCCTGTGTGAAAGCCACCCTAAGAAGAAGGGTTTGTTAACAACAAGTTACTCCTGGGTGAAAAACAGCTGCACCTGCATTAAACAAGAAATCTGTTTCATGGGAGTCATGGACAAAATACGTAAACTAGCCAATAATAAAAAGATTTGATAGACAAGTAAAATCCCTTTTACAAAGTAATAGGGTAATTGGAAAGAAAACTGTTAAGCAATTGGAGTTATACACGATTATATAATATGTATATTATTTATAAGAGTATATAATATGTATAATAAGTGTATAAAAATAAGTTGTGTAAATAAAGAATTGGCCTTTCCTTGGTTCATATTGAACCTTGAGTGTCCAGTTTTCTATCTTCTCATAGAGCTCTTGTTCCCTGCCTTCAAGAGCGTTTTGCTCTTCTGTTTCAAAATTCCTTGGAGTTAGTCTCAATAGTGAAGTTCTTTGAAGATGGCTCTAAAACACTGCCCTTTATAATTGAAAATATAAAACTGTATATTAAATTGTTTTCAACAAAATCTCAGTTTAGCATGGTCCTTTCCTTTTCACCGCAGTATTCCACTTTCTTGTCAATAATATCTGGTTTTATTTCTTTTATTCAGCTCTAAACGATTTTACTTCTGTGGTGTTTCTATACAGTAGCCCTAGTTTTATTTTACTGCCATACGTTTTTACTACATAGCACAACAGTCTACAAAATCATTTTATGCAACACTTGGGTGTATCTACATGTGATACTTCGATTAAGTTTTCCCTCTCATTGTGTATTCTGCCTCCAGTACTGTGCATTGTCAATGAGAGGATTTCCATTGACTTAACTGAGAGCTGGAGAACTCCTGTAACTGCCGAATTTGAACTTTGTCATGGTATTTTGCCCAAGTCTAAAGAATTTAATTAAAAAACCTCAAAATCAAAACTCAAACAGCAAACAAATTCCCTCTATTCTTCAGGTAAGGTGCTTTGTTTAGTTTTTTTGGGTTTTTTTAAACAGAGATTGACTTTCTCCATTAATGTACTGATGCAATGGAGGATTAAAAAAAATAGCCTCCTTTCCTCTTACCATCCCCTCCCACTCATTTTATAAACAGGTAGCAATTACTATAAATTTCTGACATTTTTTGAAATAACAAAGGATAACACCCTAGAGCAGCAAATTCTTGAAACAATTTGGCTTATTCCAGTTGTGGCAGCTCTTGTTCTTAATTTTGGGGACTTCAAGTTTAATAAACATTGACAAACAAGACCTAGTCTTTTGTCTCTTTATAATGCATATCTATAGGTAAATCTGTGTATCTGTATGGATGCACTGATGGGAGATCACCTGCACTGACGTATTTATATGCACATCCCTTTATACATTTTTATCCTGGTCTCACACAATGTTTCCATTGTGATATGCCTTTTTAAAAATTTGTTTAAAAGGCAGTAAAAAATAGTTGCCAAAACAGCTTACAATAAGAGGGAGAAAAGCAATAACTACAGCAATCACCCAAGTTGGGACCAGCTTTTCAACAAATAAAAAAGTGGACTATTTTGGATTTCTCCACTGCCAAAAGTATGACTTACAGCTAAGAATATTTTCTAGCTGTCAGATTCCAACCTATTATTTGCTGCTGTGGAGAATTTTTCTGTCAGCTTCCTTGTCTGGTTTTCAGGGGGTTACTAAAGAAATGTGGAATGGGAGGTAAGATAGATCCTTAACTCTGTAAAGGCTTTTTTCATAATACTAAAAATAAAAATTCATCCTAGGACAGACACTAAACTGTCTCCATCCTAGCTGCAGTTGAAAGTTATGCAGTTGTATACCAGCAATATCCTAATACTGTAAATTCACCATATAAGACAAATTCATGGGCTTGAGATGCACAGAGCCACAAAAATCCTAATATGTGCATTTTTTCTGGTAGTGATGAGCTAGCTGTGACTGCAGTGACAAAAGCAGATACAGGAGGTAGAGAACAAGGGCAGATCTGCTTCCTGTGTGCAGAAAGGTTGGGTCACCAGCAGAGACTCAAGGCAGAAGAAGGAACCAGTCTAAGCTCTGAGCATCACGTCATATGGTACAGAAGGTATTTGTATGAAAGAATTGTGTGTGAGCTAGGCGTGGTATGAGAAGAAATACACAAACACCAGGTTTGGCAACTCACAAGGGCATGGCAGGAGGGAGAGGATCAGGAACAGATAGTAGGAGCAGCATCCTGGTAAATTAGGGCTGAAATGGAGCTACTGTGCACTGGTGGGCAGGAGAAAAAAAACTGTATCTCATGGCCTTTGCCTTTTCCTTGTCTTCCAATCAGCCCCTATGCTGCACACAGGCTGTTCACAGCAGCACATCCCTCTGATGGAGTTCAGCAGGTGAAAATACTCAACAACCATCCAATATTACCAGAGAAATAACCCTGTTATGACAAGACCCTCATGCCACAAACACGCAGCAAGGCAGAGCCAGGGCACAGGAAACACTTTACACTAGGAGGGACAAGAGGCATCTCCACTAACAGAACAGGGCCTTGGGCTTGCTCAGCTTTTTGCTTCTAGAAACAGACCTCAAAAGCCACAAAAGACATCATTTATGCCCTGCAATCATGAAGAGCCAGATGAAGACAACTCACTCATAACTCCAAGGACAACTGGAGAAACCAAGGACACCATGCTGAAAGGAAGATACTGGAGTGAGTCCTGTGAATCCACTGTGATTTACCCTACGAACTAAATAAAAACACTGCTGGGGGGGGTGGTGGGAATAAAGAATTAAAAATCAAAACCTTAGGCCTCGAGAGGACCTTACAGATAGGAAAAAGACAGACAACTAGATTTTGGATAATAACACATCCTCCATCCTCTCCCTCCTTCATTAACCTTCATTCTTTTTTTATTAGCAGTCTTGGCACTGTGGTGCTGAACTGAGTCCAGCAGGCTGCCCAGGAAATGACATTTCAGAGATTGGCAGAGCAGCACAGTCCATGTCAATTTAACACTATCTTGAGTTTTTTAACTTCACAGCAGGAAGAGAACTGGCCTGTTCCTTTGGTACCTTTGAGAGGGAGATGAACAAAACTGGTAGTGGGGGGTGAGAGCATGACAGGGAGACAGGGAACTTAATTAGAAAGAGAAAACAGACTGGAAAAATATACCACTGACATTTTGATAATCTGGAAAGCAGACATCACATCTCAGGCAAAACATTAGATTATACATTCTTTCTCTCTAAACTCCATCCTTGTGGACACTATAGGAAAATAAGCTGAAGGTTTTTTGGCTGCTGCATCTTCCTCTTTCATTGAACATTAACCAAGTTAGGTTACTCTAGACACAGGCATAGAAGAGGAAAGAACCAAAAGAATTCCTTGAGTTCATCCCTTCACCCCAAGATTAAAATGATCATTAAATGCCATCATTTACTAGCCTGTCAACAAAGTGGTTGGCTCATATTGATGAACCAGCCATGGAAAATACTCAACTGCCTTTAAAATGCATCTTTCAAACAACCAAGCTCTCTGTATTAGCTGACTACAAAAGCTTTGTCAAAAGACTGTAGGAAAATTAAAAATTTAAGCTCTTTTTTGGGGTTTGGGCTGCTGAGATAGAAATTACAATAGAGTAATAACTATTACAATTGTGTGATATTTGTTTAATTACAAACTTAAGAAATTCCTATGAACAAGTAATAAATCTGTGGGAAAGTCAAAAATTCAATTAGGATTTCACCGAATTCCAGGATAGTTTTTTTCCTCAATACTAATATATAAATGAGTAATAACACATCCTGTGTAGGGTGTTTCATTTAAAGATGAAATCAGAGCTATTATGGCTACAAATACAACTATCAGAAAAAGCTGTAGGGCCTGTTGTCTGCAACCTGAGAAATAGTAACCATGTTTTAAAATATTAAGTTAATTTAAATTTTTCCCTCTGTCTTAAAAACTCACAACAGTAAAAGAATAACAGAGAGGGGAGGAAGAAAAAAGGACAATATTTATCCAGCCAAATGCAGTGATTACTGTAAGACCTATTCTCATGTCTCTGTTTAAACTTCACCAGATTCTTCTTATGGAGCATGAAGAGCATGTGATGTTGAAGCAAAGATGGAAAACCCTATCAGTAGTAAGATCAAAATGGAAAAGGGTGGTGAAAATGTGATATCAATATTCTATAAGCATTTAAATAAAAAAAATTTAATACCAACAGACATGAACTTGAAAGGCTGAATCTTAAAAGTCATTCACATAATACAGGGTTCAAAGACTGAGTATTAGACTGTGTCATTTTCATAACACATTTGGACTATGAATGAAAAATTCTTGCTTTTAAAAGAATTAATTGTGTTGCATTGCATGTTTACATTTTAATTGGCAGTCCAGTAGTATGTCTGCTTTTCCCTTTTCTTCCAAAACAGAATTGCTTAAGCACACACGAGTTAAACTCAGCTCTTTTGATTAGAAAAAGCTGTTGTCTCCAGTGTTCACTAATTGCTTTCTTGTAATGCAGAGAAGGAAGAATATTTTTTTGCATGTCAATTCTGGCTCAATTAATCCTTTATGTGAATTTTTAGTATGTTTTCAGAAAATACTGCAGAAATAAGGTATTTCTGCCTACAGAATTTACACATATTTGATATACTATAAATGTTTTGCCTAAGGAGGTTTTCTGTAGCACTGTTGACCTAGAACTGAAGGAGATCTTGATAAGATTTTCTATATGATGTCACACTCCAAAAAGTGTCTTCAAAAATTTTCAAATTTGCTTTGTGAGGCAAAAATACCCCCCAAACTTTGAAAGTAGAGTCTTGGTAAATGGTTACATTTATGTGCTTAATTTTATCTCTATTACATAGACAGTAATTTATCTGTAATGTATAAATTATTTAGTAATGTAGTAATTTATTGCATAGATATATCTATAGTTGATAGGTACTATTTTCCAGCTGCTAGGTGATAATTGTGAGAGGCCCTTCAGTGAGACAGATCCATCCCTTACTGCTCTGCCTGCCAGTGCCATTACCTGCCTTGGGAAAGGGAAGGGGAACTGCTGCTTTGACAACTCTGGTTATTAAGCCTGGGTTTCTATAGCAGGGTGAGGTTGAAATATTCTCATTCCTTGTTTATTCCCCATGACATTTCAATATGAATGCTCTGCTGCATGGGAAGGAATACCCTCTAAGGTTAGAGCTGCTGGCCCTGGGAACAAGTGCCTCTGTGCTCAGGAGCCAACATGCACCACAGCTGCCACTACTCAGTGCAAGATCCCATGCTGCATAAAACTCTGCTGTGCCTTGGTTTTGGGGGAACAAGTTCTGAGGTGCTGAAAGGAGCAGGTCTCAATTCTGAACAAATTCAGAACAAGGACTGTAAAGTGTGCTCCACCTGTGTAGCAGAGGCAACACGACAGAATGTCTGGGTTTATCCTGACCAGTGGGTATGGAATAAACTACTGGGTCCTCTGAATCTCAACTGGGATTTATTAAGTCAGAGGGGAGACCTGGGTATCAGAATTTTTCTGGTTTTTTTCCCTGCATAGGAAAGAAAAACTGAATATAACACTTCGTTGGTTAAACAATTCATTTGCCAGTAGAAGAGTGGAATGTTCTTTCAGTGATTTTAATCTGCTTGAAAAATATGTTTTCATACCAGAATCCTTGAGCTCTCTATTTCCTCTTACCTTTCAATGGATATTTCTGTTAAAGTTTATTTGTTGTTCACCAGTAGTTTTTCCTTATATCAGAAAAGATGGCTACACTTTACCAAATAGAAAACATTCTTCTAGAAGCATAATAAATTTCTTTCCCATCTCCTCTTTCAAAATCCAGATATAGAAATGTAGAATTGCTTGTCTTGGGATGGCAAGTGCAGCAAGGATGTCAATAAAGAGCCACGTTTCTTAATTGTCCTGAACATCCTGAACATGCCAGCTGCAGCTCCATTTTCTACTCTGATATCCAAATCATAGCCTTGTAGAAGCCATGGGCTAAGCAACACATGCCATATTCCAGTAAACTGCTGGACCAGTGCTACCAGAGATAAACAAAAAGGCTCGCAAAAGACACTCCATCCTATCAGGCTATGCTGATAATGCCAGCTATCAGTGTTGCCATAATTACTGCATTGCTTCTTTATACAACCCTAATTTGTCTTTTTTATTGTGTTTTTCCTGCTTTTACTAGACCACATCTTCTCTAGGATGAATGCCACCTGCGCCCTCCTGTCTCAGCAGGACAGAAGCTGGTCCCCAGTGAGACCTTGGGACTATGAAGCTTAAAGAAGCAGAATATTTTTAGAGAAAAGTGCTTTAGAAAAGACAATGGTCTCAGCATAAATGAAGAACTAACAACTTACACAGGGATAAAGACTGTAAAAAACAGAAGACACTAGGGGAAATTTAGCTGAAGCACCAGAACCAGCACACAGACCGTGACCCAAACTCTTGTGGCATTGTGTTGATAGCTCCTGTCATCACCAGGCTATGAACAATGAGTGCACAAGGCACAGCTGGATTCAGGGAGGCTGTAAAGCCTCTCTGAAACACTTCTTATGGCACGAAAGAAACAGCAAAATCAACATCATTAACAACTGATTATGGGTTGTAGGTTTATACAGGAAGCCCGCATACATGGGCACATTTCTTATTTTATGTCTTTGACACTTAATATTGGCTTTCATACATCAATAAATCCCCCCTGTATACACATAAAAACCCCTGAAATCATTACAAGAATCTTTAAATAGACTGAAACCTCTGCTGAGCTATTAAGGCGGAAATAGCAATGAAAGCTCTTACTTCTGCTAGACAAAGCAAACCATCTGGTTGTGAAAAAAAGGCACCTTCTCTTGATATGAAGAGAGGACAATGAGAGAAAGGAGCAAATGCAGCTTGTCTGAGAGCCCAGGACACATGCACAGGAAGTGGTGAGCCCCATGGGAACAGGGGACACTGCCCAACCCTGCAGTGCTTGGGGGCTTCTCTTAGGTTAAATTTACAGGGCAAACAGCGAAATCGTCAGAATCCACGGGACAACACACTTGATCTGCAGCACAGAACAAAGAAGCATAAAACAAATATTCCCATTTCTAACTGGAGAAGAAAAGGCACTTTTAAAAGATACATTTTTCTTAATTATTCTTGAAGTGGTATTGGACAGAGATGCCTAATCACCTATTTCGTGTTGTATCAATTTCCTCAAACTTTTCACCCATAGGGAAAGGAAATGTTTTAGTCTCAAATACCAAACCCAGGATGTCAGCTGTTCTCCTTTCTCTTGGTTTCTAACCATGTCTGCTTTTGTAAATATTCCACGTTTATCTTTGAACAAGCCTATCCTAGCTGTAGACCAGTTCATGAGCCAGAGTTCTGTAAATCTTCCCCAACACATTTTCTTTCTTGAGAAAAGCAGCAATGCCAAAGGCTTTCATGCCAGCATTATCTATGAGAAAGGTGGATCAAGGCACCAAATGTGTTCACCTAACTGAAAGGCGGAGATCATAATTTTCAAATAACATCCACTTGTTCTTTGCTGCTGCTGGAGCTTGAGGTCTGCTTTGCCCAGGCACACTGCCCCAGCTCCTGCAGCCAACTCCTGTCACTGCTCCCGCTTTTCATTTGAGCTATTGAGCCACATAAGTGTTGTTTTGCCATTTGTAAACACTTGTAAGTGTTCAGTCTGCTGGAGGAGCAAGGTGTTTACCTGCCTTGATCTTGTGTGGGAGAGTCTCCAAGCTGACAGACAGATCCCTCTCCTCCATCTGCTCTGTCACCACTTCCTGGGAGGGCAGTGCACAGAGGGAGTGCCCCAGCCCAACACAGAGCTGCACCCATTTATTTACTGCTTGAAGCACATAAACCCCACAGAGACAGAGCTTCTGTAAATGCTCCCCCAGGAAAATACGGGAAGAGCAGAGTCAATGGGAACCCTTGGGAGCGCTCCTCACATGCTGCTGTGTGATTCACCTGTTTATCCACAAACAATCTGTGTGTTCCTACAGCAAGCATAACATCAACCTCTTTATGGGGTGTAAAACCAGAGAGTCTTCTAGAACATCTACAAACTTGGCTGCAGTCCACCTCTCTCTTTTTCCAGAGATGCATGAGAAATAAATGATGGATTCAGCGCAAGGAGTTGGCAAAGAAATCTCTTTCTAGAAAGACTCCTGCAGAAAAAACCTTCCTTATAAAAACCCATTACAAAAAATACACTTAGTGGGAACTTTTTTTGGTGCATGCTCAAGGATGCAGCGTACTTCACCATGTGGAAACAATCCTGCGGTTTATATATATATTTATATATATCAGGGTATGATATCCCAAAGCCCTGGAGTTCCTCTTCTACTAAAAAGAATAAATCCAGTGTCCCTAAGTGAATCTATGGCCTCCAACTCCCTTATAGAGATGGCCTTGAAAATTCCAGGGTAGAAACATGATATAATACAGAAGTAAGAAATTTCAAGAAGGGTTTCAAAAGCCAATGCTTTTCACAATTAATACACAAACAATAATAATTAATACAAGCCCAACATTAATAGTTATGGAAATTCAGCAGCAAGTACTCTTTTGAAGAAGAAAAGAAATATACTTCTTTGGACTCTGAAAGAATAATAGTCATTTATGTAAATTTGCACTGCAGTGGTTATTTTAAAATACTATAATATACTTGTTTCATATTTACTGCTACTTACTCTCTTTAGAGATTCCAGTAATTGAGTTGTCATTATTGTAAAATAGACCTTTAACTTTTTTTTTTCTAATTCTAAAATAAGTGTCTGAATGACAGAAGAATATGATTATGTTGGTAGAATACAGTTTTCTGCTTCCCCAAAGCAAAGATTTCTACTGCTAGCAAAGACTGAATAATTGAGATGGAAGGATGGAGAGTGCTTACACCTGTTGTAACTAATTTCCAAGTAAGCTTCATGTTAGAAGCTGGATTTACAGGGAAATGAGCAACCTACTACAACACCAGGTCATTTTTTTTGTTTCAGATGGAATGTTTACAACATAGTTATAAATTCAAATTAAGTTACAAAATAAATATAAATACATCTGTGCATGTTATTTTAGGAGCCAGTGAAATTCAATAGCTCCAATTCTATTTAACACAGAAAATATTTCAGAAAAGGATGTAAATTTAAAGCTTCCTGTTTACAAAATTGCTCCCATCTAAAAATGTCCCATTCCATGTAGAGACTATAGAATAAGTAATATCTCAAGAGATACTTCTGAGTATATGGCAAATGCTCCTGCAAAAAGCCCCATTTGAAAACAGAAGCAGCAATAATTCCATTAATATCTCACAGGTATGCACATCTTGAAGGTGCGTTCCAGGCCCATTTCCCTGACAGTCATCAAGGTCCATCTATCCCCAGATGTCCCTGCACAAGAGTGAAACAGACTCAGCCCATCATTTACTGAGCCATTCCAGAAAAACAAGAGACCACCAGCTCATAGAAGGAGGAAAATGCAGCTGTTCAGGAAAGGAAATAAATGCAGAGATTCTACCTCTGGTAAGAAAATCCCTTGCAGGACACTACAAAATTATAGAGAATACAATGAACAAAATCTGGGAACAGGATGGGGATGCCATATTTGCAGTTTCTGAGAAGTTTTTATTTGGATTACCTGAACAAAGTTAGATGTTCCAGATTTCTGCAGTGCCTTTGGCAAGAGGGGGATCTTCCAGGAGTGAAAAGGTA